>JAKSZU010000001.1:41837337-42052337 GCA_026018925.1 Tupaia tana | reverse complement strand
GGGGCGACTTTCAAGTGACATGGTGGTTAAGGCACTATATTCCCACACAGCAGACTACCAGTTTGCATTCTAGACCTGGTGGCTTAAAAGTCAGGCTGGGTGCATGTGCAAACTCCCAGGAGAAGAATGGATGAGAAGGGATTGTGGTGTGGCCATCCCTTTTGGGAGGTGATTTCTCACTTTCCCTCTCTCTATCTCTCTCTACAGCATGCACCCTATCGTAAAAACCTAATATATATGTGTGTGTGTGTGTGTGTGTGTGTGTGTGTGTGTATATATATTTCAGGAGCATGGATCTAATGGTACTCAATACGACTGGATCTAGTTTTGATCCTTCCTAGCATATGAATGGAAGTGAGTCTTGAAGTAGAGATTTTATTATTATTATTATTTTTTTTTGAGAGGTTTTTGCTATATGGCGCGTGTGCTCGCCAGACAGACAGAGAGAGACAGACAGAAAGCGAGAAATCACCCCCCACGGAGGATGGCCACATCGCAATCCCTTCTCCTCCATTCTCCTCTCGGGATCTTGGGCACACACGCTGCACGTCCAGCGTGAGTTTTAAGCCACCGGGTCCGGGACGCGAACTGCAGTTGACTACGTGGGAGTCTAGCGACATAGCCGTTACGCTAACTGCTGGTCCCTTGAAGTAGAGATTTTAACTTAGAAATATGTGCATTTAGAATAAGTAATACATTTGCATGCTAAAAGTTCAAAATATATAAACTGCACAACAGGGTACAGAATGCAAAGCGAGTTTCACTTTTACCTCCACCCTTAGACCTCACCACATCCACACCCACCTCTATAGTTTCACTCTTCTTAAACACCCCAAAGCAGCTTCCTGTGTGTTCTTCTCAGAACTCTTCCATGAATACACATATATATTCACCAAGGAATACGTTCTATAGATCGCATGTACTCAACAATTTTTGTACTTCACCCACTTGGTAGTTGAAAATGATTTTTGTTACATTATTTTGGTTTGCTGTGTTCTAATTGTAAATGAGGTTGAACATCTTTTCAAATGTTTAAAGGCCATTGGTTTTAAATATAAAGCTGTTGGTGCTAGGGGCCAGCAGTTAGCGTAATGGCTATGTCGCTGGACTCCCACGTAGTCGACTGCGGTTCGAGTCTCGGACCCGGTGGCTTAAACTCACGCCGGGTGCGTGTGCGTGTGTGCCCAAGATCCCAGAGGAGAATGGAGGAGAAGGAATTGAGGCATGGCCATCCCCCCGGGGGGTGATTTCTCGCTTTCTGTCTCTCTGTCTCTCTCTGTCTGTCTGGCAAGTGCTCGCGCCCTGTAGCAAAAAAAAAAAAAAAAAAAAAAAAAAAGCTGTAGGTGTTTACTTTCTCTGAACTGGGATTCTTACCCATTTATGGATTGGGTTCCTGGTCTTTTTCTTTCTTTTTTTAAAACCAATTTATAAGAAGCCTATCATAATAAAATTAACCCATCCTTACTTTAAAAATTGTATGTATTGGGACCAGCAGATGGCATAATGGTTACATCACTGGACTTCCACGTGGTCGACCACAGTTCAAGTCCTGGACCCAGCAGCTTAAAACTCACTCCAGATGCCTGTGCATGTGTGCCCAAGATCCCAGGAGGAGAATGGAGGAGAAGGGATTGAGGTGTGGCCATCCTCCCTGGGGATGATTTCTCACTTTCTGTCTCTCTGTCTCTCCATTTCTCCAGTGAGCGCATGCACCCTATAGCAAAAATCTCCCTCTCTAAAATAAATAAATAAATAATCTTTTTTTTTTTTTAGTCCAGTGAAAAGTTTATTTAAATTTTTTTTTCTTTTTGCAGAAAATTTATTATTTAGGGACATTTATCAACCTTTTCCTTAATGGCTTTCGGATTTCCTGGTATACTTAAAAAAGTTTTTCACTGCTGCAAAAGTTTCTATCATGTTTCTTTCCACTGTACTTTAATTTTAAGGTTTAACTCTTTGATCCCTCTGCAGCTCAGTTCAGTTAGGATCAATTTCAGTTTGTTCTAGGAAGTCTACCTAATTGTTTTAAATCCATGTGTTGAAAAACCTACCTTGGGCTAGCCCCATAGCTTAGTGGCTAAGTGAAGTCAGATCCCACGTAGTGGATCATGATGGATCATGATTTGATTCCCTGCCCTGGTGCCCTGAAAAGCAGACTGGGCGGGTGTGTGTATGTGCCCCAAATCCCAGCAAGATGAGGAAATGCAGAAGGGACTGTGGTGTGGTTGCATCCCATGCGTGATGCCTTCTCATTTCTTCTCTCTCTTCCTGCTTCTCTCTCTCTCTCTGGCCAGCACATGCACCCTCTGACAATTAAAAGAAAATACATGGGTTGTGGTTCACTCGATCACTGCCTCTCAGTGATAGTCAGGGTTTGTGTTTCATTCATGAATAGTGGCAAATGCGGGGAGCTTAAAGAGCCAGAAAGATATCCATCTTATAGCAGGGTGGGAAGCAAGTCCAAGCAGCTAGGGTTATCTAATATTAAGGAAAGCGCCCGAGGAGACGGCGTGTGCGATCATAGACATGATGGCACTTGAAGGGACTGGAGAGGTTTTCTAGTTCAAGGTTCTCAAATGATGGCCCTCCAGGATCACCTCTGAAAGGCAAAGGAGCTCCGAGTAAGGCTTCAACAGAGTTCAACTTTGAAGAGTTTGAAAACCTCCACTTTCAACTGAATTTTCATGTTTTTCAATTCAGAAAACTTGGAAGACAGAAGAGTGCTGTTCAAGGCCCCACACCCTCATGTCAGGGCCCCCCAGACAGGAGCTGTCTCCTTTTAGGTTGGCATTTATTTGGCATTCATTTGTTGCTGGGCCTTATTCTAAATGCATTATTTATTTATTTTTTAGAAAGAGTTTTGCTATAGCGCAAGTGCGTGCACCAGAGAAGCAAGAAATCTCCCCCTGGGAGGGATGGCCATGCCACAGTCCCTTCTACTCCATTCTCCTCTTGGGATTTTGGGCATGCACACACACACACATACACACACACACACACACACACACACACACACACACCTGGCTTGAGTTTTAACCCACTGGATCCGGGACTTAAACCGTGATCAACTACGTAGGAGTCCAGCAATGTAACTGGGATTCAGAAGAACACCCATCAGGGCAGTGCTGCCCTGATGGGTGTTCTTCTGAATCCCATTTACAGAGGAGGAAGTGAATTGTCTAGGGCCTGGCTGCCACCATTACAGCTGGGTTTGATCTAAGGTGAAGCTCATTCTCCTAACCGGTCCCCCCTTCCTCTGATGGGAGTGGCATGACTTTTACACTGATACTGCAGCCTGCACCAGGGAGCCGTGTCTTGTTCCTAAGAAGAATCTAGTCCACAAACTCTGCCCCCAGGACTCCTCTCATCAGGGACACGGGCTGCCAGAGTAGGGAGGGTAGGGAAAAATCAGCAAGGCAGTGGAACCCTGGGGCTCATGGGAGGAGAAACCCTGGATCCTGGGCTGCTGGTGTGGAGATTGTCTGAGGTGTTCTGAAACACTACCCTCTCCTTTTATAATGTGTAAGTATGAAGGGGTGGTGTCTTCAAAAAGTTTATGGAAAATGCATGTTATGAAAACTATGCATGGATTTCAGTTTTCTTTTGCATCAAAATAAACTTGTACTTTAATTCATTTTTGAAGTCCCTGCCTATGTTAAAAGGCCACAAGGTCGGGAACCAGCAGTTAGTGTAATGGCTATGTCGCTGGACTCCCACGTAGTCGACCGCGGTTCGCGTCTCGGACCCGGTGGCTTACAACTCACGCCGGGCGCGTGTGCGTGCGTGCCCAAGATCCCGAGAGGAGAATGGAGGAGAAGGGATTGCGGCGTGACCATCCCCCCTGGGGGGTGATTTCTCGCTTTCTGTCTCTATGTCTCTCTCTGTCTGTCTGGCGAGCGCACGCGCCCTATAGCGAAAAACCTCTCAAAAAAAAAAAAAAAAAAAAAAAGGCCACAAGGTCAGCCCCACAGTGTGATGGTTAAGCACTATGCAGAGGGAGCTGGATCCCACAAGGCCAACCCCGATTCTAATCCCACCCCAGCAGCTTAGAAAAGTCACTGGGCACATGTATGCATGCATGAGATCCTGGATAGATCCTGCTACACGCTGGTACAACTCTCTGACCATTGACTCATTTGTATATCTACTTTCCTAGATAGCAAGACATTTGAGAGCAGGAACTTGTCCTGTTGTGTGTGTGTGTGTGGTTTTTTTTTTTTTTTTTTTTTTTTTTTTTTTTTTTTTTTTTTGCTTGTTTTCCTCTCTCTTCCCTGCATCCACAGCAAAATGCCTAGAATATAGTAGATGCATTAGCATTTGATGAAGGGACAAACCAGTAAATGGTATTTTTCTTTTTCATCTGAACAGAGCATTGTATTTTGACTTAGGTTTCTAATACGTCCTCCTACCTCTTGATAAGAATGGATTTCCATAGATGTCTGTATGAAATTGGGGAGCAACTGGAAAGTGATGAGCTGGCCTCCCTCAAGTTCCTGAGCCTGGACTACATCCCTCATAAGAAGCAGGAACCCATCCGGGATGCCCTAAGTTTGTTTCAGACACTCCAGGAAAAGAGGATGTTGGAGGAAAGCAATCTGTCCTTCTTGAAGGAGTTGCTTTTCCGAATTAATAGAGTGGATCTGCTGACCAGATGCTTAAACACTAGCAAGGAGGAGATGGCGAGAGAGCTTCAGATCCCAGGCAGGGCTCAGATTTCTGCCTACAGGTAGGTAGAAACTTGGCAGGGTGGGGACTGGGAGATGTGGGTTAAATGAACACATCTTTGTGGGCAGGACTGATCAGAAGTTGTCTGTATGGGAAGGATCTGAGAAAACATCAGATCGGGACCAGATTGAGACATTCAGGAGTGGGCCTGAATTTCAGGTCCGTTACCTAGTAGTTAAATGTGCTGGATCCAACATGACTGACTGCATGGCTTGAGTCCCAGACCCTGTAGCTTAAAAACACAATATCCCAAAGCACAATATCTAATATCCCAAAAGAAGGAAGAGAAAGAGGAGAAGGGATTATGGCATGACCACTCTATGGGTGGTTTTCTTGCTCGCTCTATCTCTCTAATGAGCACACATGCCCTCTGGCAAAATTAAAAAAAAAAAAGTAGGGCCTTATGTGTCTTTCAGGAAAAAACAAAAAGCTAAAACCATAAAATAAGCATTTTTTTTTTGGGGGGGGGGCTGGCTCCATGGTCTTGTGGCTAAGGAAGCCAGACCCCACATTACCGACTGAGATTTGAATCTCAGCCCAGGTGGCTTGAGAAACACGCTGAGCACATGTGCATGAGTGCCACAAAATCTCAATTGGATGGAGAAATGGAGATGAGATTGTGGTGTGACCATACCTCATCAAGGCAGTGTTCTTTCTTCCTCTCAAAGTCAGGCATCAAGATGTCCACAGGATAGGTTCCATTTTGGAGGCTCCAAGAGAAGATCTGTTTTTGGCCTTGCCCCTAGCCTCTGGTGGTTCCAGGGGGTCCTTGGTGCTCTTTGTCTTGTAGGTGCATTATTCCAGTCCCTGCCCATGTTCTCTTCTGTGTCTGTCTGAATTTTCTTCTTCTCAGAAGGACATCAGTCATTAAGGCCCACCCTAATCTAGTATGACTTCATCTTAATGAGATTAAAAAAAAACTATATAAGAATGGCTTTCATTTAAAAAAATGTATTTAATTTTATTGCCAGAGTTTATGTGCGATTGAGAGAGAGCGAGAGAGAACACTCCCCAATGGGGCAGGGTCATGCCACAATCCTTTCCTCCATTTCTCTATTCCATCAGGATTTTAGGCATGTATGCACATGTACCTGGCATGTTTTTCAAGCCACCAGGGCTGGGATTCAATTCCTCATCAGCCATATGGGATCCAGCTCCTAATGCACAGCAGTTAACCACTGTGCTATGGGACTAAATCCGTAATGAGATTTTATCTCCAAAGATCCTTTGCTTAAATAAGGCCACATTCTCATGTTCTAGGTAGACATAAAGTTTTGGGAAGAGGAGAGGACACTATTCAGTCAGTATTAGTATACCGGATCGCTTTGGGTTTACTCAAGTTGTGAAGTCTTATGAGGAATTCATTCATCAAGCACCACTTACACTGATTTTTCTAGTTTGTTCTATTGCTGGTAACAGAAAATACATGAGTCTGGGTAATCTAAGACAATAGAAGTTGATTCCGCTTATGGTTTGAAGGTCCAGGGGCCACAGCTGACGAGGCTGCTTCACAGCATGGTAGAGGGCAGAAGAGCATGACCTGTTTCCTGTCCTTAAAAACCTGTTAGGACTAAATCATGGAGGCCACCCCCGATGACCTTAATCCTAATCTCTTCTCATAGATCTGCCTTTCAACATCTTAATCAGATTAAATGGTCATCCTGTTTACTCCCATCACAACCAAATCTCAACGCATAAATCTTGCAGGGGACATCAAACCATACCCCCTACAAAACAAAAGTCCCAGTGCTAGGAAAACTTGGGGAGGGTTTCATTTCGTGCCCACCATCTTGGTCTTCTGAAGGTTTCGTTTCTGCCATGTGTGCTTGACTGAGGCGATCCTCCAATGCCAAATAACAGCATTGTGGCCATGTGGGGGTCTGGCTCCCTTACTCACCGGGACATGGGGCAGTCCTCCTAATTTTTGTCCTAGTTGGTCTTCTGCCTCCAGTTCTTCCAGTCTGTCCTCCACATTTTAAATGTTAATCTCAAATTGGATGGATCAGTCTGTTAAAATCTTTAATACATTGCCTTGGAGATAACAAGGTCAGCACAACCATGACCTACTGCTTGTTCATTGTTGAATGTTAGCCAGGAGATTAAAAAATGTGCTAGTGTGGCTACCTACCATTATAAGAAAACAGGTGAAGGCACAGTGAAGTGAATGCAGCCCCGAGAACACTCAGGCAATGCTTGAACTGATTGTTGGTGGGTGAGTGGAGTCTGCAGATAGGCAAGGGAATAGGAGATGTGGGGCACTGCACAGCCAGGTGAGAGGGTGGGGCAGAGGGTGTGTTTGGAGCTTCCAGTCCTTTGGTGTTGGTAGAGTCTGTGAAGCTGTCGGGGAGGTATGATGGAGTCTATAGTCCAGAACCAAGTGCTTGGCCGTCTCACTGAAGGTAAGACTGGGAGAACAATGACCAGCTTTCTTAAAAAAGTGATGATCCAATTTGAATTTTGAAAAGCATGATTTTGAAAAGTCAAAGTTTTTTTCTCATGCAACAAGATCTTGATTTTATAGTGAAAGATAAAGAAAAATGAACTTCATTGAATTAAAATTAATGGAAAGAAAAAGTTGGTGGAACTTAGAATTGTTAAGGGTGAATCACTGGAGTCCACTCTGACTCCACATATCAAACTGGAAAATAGAAAGCATTTCTGAAGTGTCTTCATTTTCCACCACAGGGTCATGCTTTTTCAGATTGCAGAAGAGGTCACCAAACTGGAATTACGTTCTTTTAAGTTTTTTTTGAGGCAGGAGATCTCCAAATGTAAACTGGATGATGACATGGTAAGACCTGGTACCTTGCTAAGATTTGGTCCTGAGCGTTGGCCAGCCAGTAAGGATTTCTGAGACTAGAGAGAGGCCAGAGCAGTCCTGATTCCCACTTCTGAACCAGGGGGAAGAACGTTGCCAGGAGTGGGTGTTGTAGATGCGATTTCTCTATGGTGCGAAGTGCTGTTCACATTAGTTACCGAGAGTAAAACAGAGCTGGGAGCCAGGAGCAGGCGGCCAGCTGTGCAAGCCCAGCACAGTGTGGGGCCCAGAAAGGCCAGGAGAAAAAGCAGGGGACTAGACATTTCCCTACTTCTGTAATACCTGAAAACATCTGGGACCTGGAACTCTGTGTGTGTGTTCTGTATGTCTGTGTGTGGCACATGTGTCTCTGTGTATGGTGTCTGTGTTTATGTGTCTTTGTGTCTGTGTGCATGGTGTCTGTGTTTGTGCCTCTGTGTCTAAGTATCTCACGTGTGTATGTGGCACATGTGTATGTGGTGTGTGTGTGTGAGAACTCAGATCTGGAGGTAGATTGGGTGCAAGAGGCAATGTTGGGGTGTGAGGTGACTGTCGCTGTGGTGACCAGAAGCTGTGTCTCGGCTGTGCACGTTAGGCTGTTTCCAATTCAGACGGAACACAGAGTCTGGGGGGTTGGGTGACCACTGACACAGCTTCCTCTTTCTGGGCGAGATAAACTCCCTGCTTGTCTGTCAGGTCAGGTGTAGAGACCAGCATGTCTAGCAGGAGGTATGATTGTGACATGAGGGGCCCTTGGCTTGGAGAAAGTGGGTGTCTAAAAAAATCTACATGGCTGACCATAGTTTGAGTCCTGGACCTGATGACTTCAAACTCACGCCAGGTGCGTGTGCATGCATGCCCAAGATCTCGGGAGGAGAATGGAGGAGAAGGGATTGCCGCATGGCTGTCCCCCGTGAGGAATGGTTTCTTACTTTTTGTCTCTCCAGTGAGCACACGCACCCTATAGCAAAAAAAACCTCCCCCCTCCAAAAAAAAAATCTAATTTAAAACTCAGTGTGACTCACGCTAGTCTTCCCCTTGCTTTTCCTTTCCCAGAGCTTGCTTGATATTTTTGTAGAGATGGAGAAGAGAGTCATCTTAGGGGAAAGAAATCTGGACGTCCTAAAAAGAATCTGCGACCAAATCAACAAGAGCCTGCTGGTGAAAATCCGTGATTATGAAGAATTAAGCAGAGGTAGAAATCACCTGGCAGACTTGAAGGAGCAAAATGTATTCTTAACAAGTCCCTGCTGTCACAACAGCTTCTAATCAAGTACGGGGTGGGTATTTCTCTTTATCTCAGAGAGAAGAGGGAGCCTTGAAAGGAGTGCAGATGGATCTTCAAACGGTAATACTCAAAGATACATTCCGAGACTTACTGAGTTACTGTACTGCCTGCTTTCCTCATGCCTCCTCCCTCAACGCCCCCACGTCTGCCTGCATCTTAGTGGACCTGCTCCCCTGATGTCACCAGGAGAGTTCAGTGCCAACTCCTAGTCACCTACCCCCGACATTGCAACATGTACAAAGAGTTGCCAAAAGGCAGTGACCCTGCACCCTCAGGCTGGTGAATTTGAAATAGGTAGCGAGTAAGTCAATAATGAGGCTTTAACTTTGTGTGTGTTTTGTTCTTTGGATTTATTTACTTGTTTGTTGTTGGCCCTTGACATGTGCTGTGTTATACACCAGGTAAGCTGATTCAAGTTATTTTTCAGAACTTTTTGGTTAAGTCACCTTCTCTTTCTCCCCCCCCCCCCTCACTTTTTTTAATTGCTAGAAGGTACATGAGCTTGCCAGAGAAAAAGAGAGACAGAGAGAGAGAGAGAGAGAGAGGGAGAACACACATCCAATGGGATATGGACATAATGCTTTCTCTATTTTTCCATCCTGTTGAGATTTTGGGCACCCAATGCATTAAAACAAAACAAAACAAAAACTTATTTTCTTTTTAAAATCCTGTTATGTTTTATTTATTTTATTTTAAAATTGCTATAGAGTGTGTGTGCTTCCTAGAGAGAGATGGTCAGGGGTGGGAAGTGGGGTGGCCACATCACAGTCCCTTTTCCTCCATCTTCCTCTTGGGATTTGGGCACACACGCACACGCATCAGATGTGTTTTTCAGGTCCAGGACTTCACGCAGTTGGCAATGTGGGGTCCAGCGCCTTAAGCACCATTCCACCAGCTGGCCCCTAGCACATTTTTTAAAAGGCATTTGGGGGGCCGGCAGGCGCTGGACTCCCACATGGCCAAACATGGTTCGAGACTCAGACCTGCCTGCATCTTCTTTTCTCACTTTCCTTCTCTCACTCTCTCTGGTCAAATTGGAAAATGATAATGAATAAAGCTAAAATAGAATAACTCTTTTTTTAAAAAAAGGAATTTGGGCTAGGATTTAAACCACTTGACCAGCTATGTAGGACTTGCTCCCTTAGCCACTAGGCTATGGAACCAACCCAAGAGCGCTTTAAGGAGTGAAATTCTTTTAAATCAGTAATTCATCTTGAACTAGTGGGTTTATTCATGAATATCTCAGAAGTCCCACAGAACTCAACCTGCCAATGTGGAAGACTACCATGATGCTTCTTGATCATGATTTTCCCTTTGGTGATGAGGTAGTCTGGTCTTGTGTTTTCAGAAGCATGTTAATTGTCCTACCTACATAATCTCTACAGACTTAAAGGAGATTCTATTCAAGGCAGTCAGTGAACTTTCATTTTAAAATGAACCTTATGTTGGGGGCCATCAGGTGGTATAGTGGCTAAGGTGCTGAACTCCCATGTGGCCGACCATCATGGTTTGAGTCCCAGACTCAGTGGTTTGAAATTCATTTTTTTTCCTCCCCTTAAAAAAAATTAATTAATTTACTTGACATACTTTCACCGAGCATCACCACAGCATACGAAATGTGATTTCCCAGCTAGAGTACACTGTAAAGTGACTTATCATATGTGTTATAAAAAACAAATAATTTTCCATTTCTTGTTTCTTGCATATATATTTTTCCCCCTATTTCTCACTCCCTGGCATTTCCCATCCTCTTCAACCCTGTCTCTGGTATCTGTACTTACTTTTCATTTCTTTATTCTTTCTCACATTGTATTGATTCACAAAATATCTTAATTAATCTAAATACTTTCAATAGTAAGTTCAGCTGATAATACACATATCTGTGAACAAAAGTTGACGTTAGGCATGAAGCACTGTGGGTAGAATGAATATACTATAAAATAGCACATAGCTGAGGCTATATAGCTTACTGTGGTCACTAACTAGGTAGTTTTTAAATACATTTTTTAATTTCAAGAAAGGCAATTTTAGCTTTAATAAATACAAATTTAAAAATATTAAGAGAACTTTGCTTAATACTTAAAGCCAGGAAACAGGTTAGGATTCTGTTCATGGGTTCAGCAGTTTGCGTAATGGCTATGTCGCTGGACTCCCATGTAGTCGACTGTGGTTCAGGTCCCAGACCCAGCAGCTTAAACTCACGTCGGGCGCATGTGCATGCGTGCCCAGGATCCCGAGAGGAGAATGGAGGAGAAGGGATCGCGGCGTGGCCATCCCCCCTGGGGGGTGATTTCTCACTTTCTGTCTCTCTGTCTTTCTCTGTCTTTCTGGCGAGCGCATGTGCACTATAGCAAGCAAAAAAAAAAGTCTTTCAAAAAAAAAATAAATAAATAAAAACAGGTTAGGATTCTGTTCACATAGTAGGTACCTACCCACAACTCCAGAAAAGACAAAACTCCTTAACACTGGAAAACAAAGCATAGAAGATCAGTAATATTTTAGTCAAAAGTCATCAAATTCTATTTCACCAGTTCAATCTCATGTACTTTATCTTCTGTTGTGGCCTGATCTTTCCATTTAAATTCTGGAAGATGGGACCAGCAGTTAGTGTAATGACTATGTCGCTGGACTCCCATGTAGTCGACTGCAGTTCACGTCCCGGACCCGGTGGCTTAAAACTCACGCCCGGAGCGTGTGCATGGTTGCCCAAGATCCCAA
Organism: Tupaia tana; assembly: GCA_026018925.1. Taxonomy (NCBI): domain Eukaryota; kingdom Metazoa; phylum Chordata; class Mammalia; order Scandentia; family Tupaiidae; genus Tupaia; species Tupaia tana. The sequence continues at coordinate 42,040,809 of JAKSZU010000001.1, read as the reverse complement.
GAGGAGAACGGAGGAGAAGGGATTGCGGCGTGGCCATCACCCCAGGGGGGGTGATTTCTCGCTGTCTCTGTCTCTCTCTGTCTGTCTGGCAAGCGCATGCGCCCTATAGCAAAAACCGCTCCAAAATAAATAAATAAATAAATTCTGGAAGATAACGTTCAACTCTGAACGTTCTAGTCATCTGATGTGTTAGTCCTTTCTTCCTAATTTGTAGAAGATCAATCTGAGCCATCAGAGGCAGACAGGAGGACGTGGTCTGCAAACTCTTTGGCATTGTGTTTTTCTCCCTTTGTGCCACAGATTCAGTGGGAGTTGAGGAATATGAGGACCCAAATAGTATTTGGATTTTGGCAACTTTTCACTTAGACCTGTCTGGACACTTAGTGCCTGGAGGCTGAGCAGCAAATTGATGAGGGAAAAGAAAAAGGATAAGAAAACAGAGAAAGAGAGAAAGCAAAAAGAGAAAAAAAGAAAAAACAAACAAAAAATTATTATTTGCTAATTTTAAAAAACAAAAAATGAAATCACTAGATCTCAGCTCTCATGGCGGACTCAGTCTTCTTCTGGCCTGCCCTTTCTGTTTGCCTAGATAGGAGGAGGAAAAGGGATTTTTATCAAGATAAAGGAGGATTTCAGAGCCAAGAAAAAACATTACCTTAAAATTTTTTTTTTTAAAGAAAATTTTTTTTTTCTTTTTTAGGAGAGGTTTTTTTTTTTTTTTTTTTTTTTTTTTTTCCCTATAGGGCGCATGCGCTCGCCAGAAAGACAGAGAGAGACAGAGAGACAGAAAGCGAGAAATCACTCCCCGGGGGTTGGCTACGCCGCAATCCCTTCTCCTCCATTCTCCGCTCGGGTCTTGGGCACGCACACACACGCGCCTGGCGTGAGTTTAAGCCACCAGGTCTGGGACTCGAACCATGGTCGACTACATGGGAGTCCAGCGACATAGCCATTATGCTAACTGCTGGTCCCAAAAGAAAAATTTTAAAAGTGAGAAAAACAGAGAGACAGAAAGAGACAGAGACAGAGAAAAGGACATAGTGGGCACCACCAGGGTGACTTCTCAGCAGAACATCTTCATTGCTCTTCTCCCTGAAATCACTAGATCTCAGCTCTCATAGCAGACTCCCATACCAGGAGCATTTGAGTGTGTGCCCAAAATCCCCAGAGGAGAATAGAGGAGAAGGGATTGCGGTGTGGCCATCCCTGCTATGGGAGAAAAACACATCAGGTATGTGTGCATGTGCGCTCCCTTTCTGTGTCTCTGTTTCTCTGGTGAACACATGTGCCCTATGGCAAAAATCTCTCTTAAGAAAGAGAACCATATGTTATCTTAGGTGCTACATATTTCTTTACCAAAGTATTTTCCTGCTATGTCTCACTATATATGTGTCTCTTCCTTGCTTGTAGGAGAGGGGCCATCTGGAATGCTGGCAATGGCAGATTCTTCTAGAGAACAAGACAGTGAGTCACAGGTACATGGAAACCAACCTCCACATCCTTTTTCTCTTTGCATCACAGAGACTAGCCATTGTATTTATTTATTAGCTTTCTATTTTTGTCTTCACTGCCACGGAAACCAATAGCGGGTGATACTTACTGAAAATTTTGAGAACAGTTGAAAAGAACCCAAGTGGTTAAAAATGTGACTTAAGCTTTAAAATGTGACCTCTTTAGATTCCTATATGTTTCAGCTTTATTTCAAATCTAGAGACAAAGGTATTGAGATAGTTGGTGGGTATAGTAGTGAGGGGTGGGAAGTTTCCTACTCAACCCTTTGGCAGCAGGGGGAATGCTTTGGAAGAAGAGTCTAGTAGGACTGGAGAAGGCAAAGACCTTCCTATGGCTTGACATTTCAGAAGGTTTCTCCTGTGTGATGTGGTATAAGGGGTGAACACTCCTAATCTAGCCATCTCTACGTGTCATCTCCATGAGCCAGCAGAAAATTTCCTTTCTATACACAATATCTTCTCCTTACAGGACCTTCCACAGTTCACCAGGTACATTCTCACTCATTAATCCTTTCCCTCCTCCCTGTGGCAGGAAGCAGAGGAAACCCTGAACAACTGAATTAGACCTGAGAGAGACCTGAGAAAATTACCAGACCCCTCTCACTCAAAATAAAGGCTTAACTGAAGTAACATGGCACTCTTTAAATAGTATAGTACTCTACAGTGAGCATCCCAGGCCAGCCCATGGCCTGGTGGTGAAGGAACCAGATCCTACATGGCTGATTGCATGGTCCATGTCCCAGTCCAGCAGCTTGAAAAACATGCCCAGTACATGCTTGTGTGAGTCCAAAATTCTGAAAGGAGGGAGAAGTGGAAAAGAAGGGATTACAGCATGCCTCATCTCTCTCCTCCCCTCTCTCTGTCTCTTTCTTTGGCCTCTCACAAAACAAACAAACAAACAAAAAACAAACATAAAATGTCACACGAGAAGTCTCAGCTGTTCACAAAGAGGCAGGGATGAATTGAATGGATAGCCCAGAGAAAACCTAGGTCATGGAGGTACAGCCCAGAGACATTCATTCGTTCATTCATTCAGCAACTCTTGATTGAGCTCTCGCAAGTCAAACAATCCTTATTCCTGGCACAGGTGTTATCTGACTTGAAGAGTCTTATCGATAGTAAAGGAAGCAGAAATAAGAACAAATGTGATAACACAAAAATGATGACAACAGTATTAGTATATGTGCTTGAGATACCCCAGTGATGGGATGCTGGCTTTCCAAAGATGGGGTAGAAGTCTTGAAATCCTGTGTGAGAGAAATAGCAGAAAATAGTTCTTCAGGGAAACACTCCCAAGTGAGAGTGGAGCAATAGAAAGTGCACTTGTTTCCTAGTCTGGCTTAGAGGCTATGTCCTGATTAGGTAGTTATTTGTTTGCCTTCTAATGTCTGATCCACAGAGTCAGCTCCTGGGCTGGGTTTTTGTTTTCCAGACATTGGACAAGGTTTATCGAATGAAAAGCAAACCTCGGGGCTACTGTCTGATCTTCAACAATCACAACTTTAGCCAAGCACGTGCGGAGGTACCCAAACATCAGAGCATTAAGGACAGGAATGGAACAGATGTGGATGCAGGTACAGTAGAATCCAAGAGAGAGAAGTGAAATATTTCTTATGTCCCTATTTTTTTGTTTTGTTATCAGAAGGGGGGAGAATGAAACCTGTATTTAAAGGCCACATGTTTCAAGAAAAGGGATTTAAATATATATCCCCAAGGAGAATTTATACATTTTTATATATGTTAGTTTTCTGATTTTTTTTCAAATTATATTTTTAAATCCAAGCAATGTATGAATAAAGGTAAAATGTCAAATATTATTAAAGTTTATAATGAAAAGCAACAATAAATTTTTCTTGTAATTCAACTAATGAATATTTCTGTAGAACATATTAGGTTAAAAAAATGCCTTGATGTCAAGATTCTTTTTTTTTTTTTTTTTTTTTTTTTTGGAGAGGTTTTTTGCTATAGGGCGCGTGCGCTCGCCAGACAGACAGAGAGAGACATAGAGACAGAAAGCGAGAAATCACCCCCCAGGGGGGATGGTCACGCCGCAATCCCTTCTCCTCCATTCTCCTCTCGGGATCTTGGGCACGCACGCACACGCGCCCGGCGTGAGTTGTAAGCCACCGGGTCCGAGACGCGAACCGCGGTCGACTACGTGGGAGTCCAGCGACATAGCCATTACGCTAACTGCTGGTTCCCGATGTCAAGATTCTTCATAGAAGTGTCATTTATAGGCTTAGCCTTGGTGCACAGGTGTTAATAATCTGCAGTGCTGGAAGCCACATGGCTGGCTATGCATTTGATCCTGAGTTGATCTGAAACACATTGGAGGCATGTGTGCCCAAGATCCTGATGAGTTGGAGGGCTATGTGAAGGAGACTCTGTGTGGCATGACAAAACCCTGTTGAGAATCCTTGTCTGTCTTTCTCTCATTAAAGAAATTTTAAAAGTTTTTATAGGGCTAGTTGTAGTGCAGTGGTTAAGGAAGCCAGATCCCACATGACTGTCTGTGGTTTGAATCTTGGCCCTAGCAACTTGAAAAACATTCCAGGAACAGGTGCATGCATGCTCAAAATCCTAGCAGGAAGGAGGAATGGAAGAAAAAGGATTGTAGAAATGACAACACCCACGGGGTGGGGGAGGGCTTTCCTCTCTCTCTCTTTCCCTGATGAGCACAAATGCTTTCTGGCAATTAAAAATATTATAGAAAAGAAGTAGCATTTACAATAGGTGGGCTATTGAAATAGTACAGGAGAAATGAGAATTCTTAGCAGAAATAGCATTTTCAAATGTTAAACTCACCAGAAATTCTTTTGCACAGCCTGTTTAAGCTAAGATTAAGAACCTAGGGACCAGCAGTTAGCATAATGGCTATGTCGCTTAACTCCCATGTAGCCAACCGTGGTTCGAGTCCCAGACCCGGTGGCTTATACTCACGCCAGGCACGTGTGCGTGTGTGCCCAAGATCCTGAGAAGAGAATGGAGTTCTGAGAAGGGATTGCGGCATGGCCATCCCCCCTGAGGGGTGATTTATCGCTTTCTATATGTGAAGAAAAATGAAAAAATAATGTGGTATATGAATTTGACTACATCTAAAAGTAATAACGGAAATAATCCAAAGCCACACATCAATATCGGTAATTTCAATTTGATCAAAGAACTTTTGAAAATGGTATTTATAAATCACACCATCAGTTAATGAGTTATTTTTTAAATTGATTAAAGTTTAGAAAATTAATGTAGACTAATTGTAATAATCAAGACTGTTTAATGACCCCTGTTAACACTTGTTTATTCAAGTACATTTATTTCAAGGGTTACTATTATTTTATTTTTTATTTATTTATCTTTTAGTCTTTTTGCTATAGGGCACATGCACTTGCCAGAAAAAGAGAGAGGAAGAGAGGGAAAGTGAGAAATTACCCTCCATTGGTAATTGCCACAATGGAATCCCTTCTCCAGTCTCCTCTTTGGATTTTGGGCATGCACACATACATGCTCAGCATGATTTTCAAGTTGCCAGGTCCAGGACTCAAACCAGTTAGCCATGTAAGATCCAGTGCCTTAACCTCCATGTCACCTGTTAGCCCCATCCAAGTTTTTAAAAAACTACAGGGCTTAAGCCCATTGATCACATCATTTGTCATTATGTACTTGGCATTAAAAAAAAAAAAGTTTCAGACCTTTGATTTCTGTTTATTTAATATTTAAAAATTTCTACGGAAATAACATTTGATTCTATTTTTGGCAGTTTTTTAAAAAGTTTATTTTGTTCATGATAGAAAGTGCATGTGCACATGTATGAGAGAGAGAAAAGAACCCTTGATGAAGTATTGTCATGCTTCCATCCCCTTTCCCTGCCCCTCTAGTCTATCAGGATCTTAGGGACATACATATATACCTGATAAGTTTTCAGATGGACACAGGATCTGAACCTGTGGTTGACCATGTGACTTCCAGCACTGCTATTCAGTTTGCTATTGACTGTGCCACCAGGTTGGGCCCTTTCTACTTGGGTTTTTCTGTTGGGTTGTTTTATTTTTTAATCTGGCTTGTGATTGACTGGTTTCTGGTTGGCATTTGAATTTGCACATCCTGTTTTTTCTGTTCCTGTTCTTATGTTCTAAGTTGAATGAGTAAAAGTAGCTCCTTGAGTTATTTCTTCTAGATGCTCCCCTCTGTCTGGCTGCAGTGCCTCATGAACTGCTTTATAGTAATTTTTTCTTATTTATTGTATAATTTTAAAATTTACATTCAACCATTGCACATCTCTATAATGCACAATATGGTTTTTCAAAGTATGCATGCAGTGCATGATAGTTAAATCAAGGATATTACCACATACATCATTTTTGATAGAGAACTTTACATTCTTCTGTGTTAAATGTTTCTTCCCTTTCCCCATCCCACCCATCCTCTACCATCCACCCCCTTTCCTTATAGGCTATGGTATCTACACTTATCCTTCCTGTTATTAGATCTCCAGATCTTTCTATTTCTGCCATAGAGTGTTGACATTTGGTATATATTGAGAGAGGGATATACAGTGTTTGTCTTTCATAGTCTAGCTTACTTTGCTTAGCATTAAATCTTTTTATAGTCATTTTCTTCATCAATACCACACATTTCCAAGGGAATCAGAAGTTTCCCATAGAACCAAGACATTATGTTTGTCTTGCCAGAGTTCTTCCAACCAAACAAGGTTCCTTTACACTTTAAAGTTATTATTTTTCTATTCCTAATGCTGGATTGTCCGTTGATGATTTATGTTTAGCTCTGATATGCTGATACTGACAAAATGTTAAGGAAAGAATAAAAAGCATATAATTCAAACAATATCAAGAGAACAAGAATGCAGACCACAGTTAATGAAGGGTTTCAAACAATTTTTGGGAAAAACGGAATAAAGGAGAATAGGTAATAGACTTAACAGAGAAAGCTACAACTAAGTGATTACAGTGGAGAACATAGAAAACCAGGAAGCTCATTTATTTCACAAAATCTTGGAGAAATTCAGGAATTGGAGATACAAACAGTAGTGTGGAAATTAGCTGAAAATAAGGAAACTCTTTGAAAGTCTGAATAAGGCACAATGATACCCCCAAGTCCATATGCTCATCTCACAGAGTCAGCAACTCTTCCTATTCCACCATCATAAGGGACAGGAAGTTTATTTTCTTGTAAAATTGATCCATAAGGGCTCTAGACTTGGGGCGGGGGTACCAGGCTTATCAAAGAAAGAAATAAAGCATCTTGTTGAAAACAGATTAAATAAAATTCAACCTACTGGTGCTATGGAGTAAGATCTCTAACTCAACTTGATTCCCAAAACACTAACAGCAGATAGGAATTTTTCCTTCAGAGACCCTTTAAAGCCCTAATGTCTTAGTCCATCTTCTGTTGCTATAACCTATTCCAAGACTGGCTATTTTATAAAGAAAGAAAATTTATTTCTTACAGTTCTGGAGGCTGGGAAGTCCAAGGGCATGGTGCCAGTGTCTGATCAGCATCTGGTGAGGGCCTTCTTACTGTGTCATAACATAGCATAACATGGTAGCTGGACTAGCAAGCAGTCCACTCTCATCATAACTCACTAATCCATTAATGCATGAATAGGTTAATGCATCATGCTATTTAGTTCCACCCTTTAATACACTTATAATGGGAATTATGTTTAAATGTGAGTTTATGAAGCGACAAATATTCAAGCCATAGCACCCCGGATAAAAGATCTATAGATGATGACATCTGGCCTATGATCATACCACCCTGAATGTACCCAATCTTGTCTGATTTTGGAAGCTAAGCAGGGGTGGTCCTGGTTAGTAGTGGGATGAGAGCCAATGACATCTGGGGTCTCCTAATGAAATGTTCAGATTTTCTGATCAGTTACCCTGCTATGAAGTTTAACAGTTAACAAACCACAGCACAGAAACAGGATTTCAATCAGCTTAAAAAAAAAACAAACTTTTTCTTTATTCGTGATAGAACATATGCTCATGAGAGAGATATGAGCACCCTCACAGAGTCTGGTCTTGCCATGATCCCCTTCTTCCAGTCTTCTAGCCCATCAGATCTTGGACACTCACATGTATGCCTAGTATGTTTCAGGTTGACCAGGCCAGGGATTTGAATCATGGTTATCATGTGGGATCTGGCTTCTCTTGAGCAGCATATTACCGCTGTGCCATGGAACCAGCCCCAATCAACTTTTTAATTGACTAGTTAATTTATGAATGGACATCTCCGGATCATAAGGCTTAAGAAGAAAGCTTCTTATATAAAAGAAAGAGGCAATACAAATCAGAAAAAAATGAAACAATATGAATGAAAAAGATAATGTTGAGAAAAAAGGTACTTTTAAAAAAGTGATATTTAATATTTTTAGAGAAATAGTAAAAGGTCCATAAAAGAACAAGATGTTATAAAAAAGGAACATTATGGGGACTAGCAGGTGGCATAGTAGTTAAGGTGCTGGATTCCTACCTGGCCTATCGCTGTTTGAGTCCCAGACCTGGTGGTTTGAAATTCACACTGGGTGTGTGTACGTGTGTGTCCAAAATCCAGAGAGGAGAATGGAGGAGAAGGGATTGTAGTGTGACCATCTCCCCTGGGGGGTGATTTCTGACTTTCTGTCTCTGTTTTTCTCTGTCTTTTGGGCGAGCACTCACAAAAACTTTTCTCAAATAAATAAATAAATAAATAAATAAATAAATAAATAAAGGGACCATAACAGGAAAGAGTTCTTTAAAATAAAAAATATGAGTGCCAAAATGAAAAATTCAGACTGTGGGACAGTCTTAGGAAGTAGGAAAAGTCATGGGTCCACCAATCATGGTAGTTAAGGCAATGGATTCCCACATGACTGATCATGGTTTGAGTCCCAGACCCAGTGGCTTGAAAATCATGCTGGGGGTGTGTATGTGTGTACCCAAAATACCAAGAGGAGAATGGAGGAGAAGGTATTGAAAGCACCCTGGAAGGTGCTTTCTCACTTTCTCTCTGTTTCTGTCTCTTCTCTCTCTGATGAGCATATGTGCCCTATAGCAAAAAAAGAAAAAGAAAAGAAAAAAAGTAGGTAAGACAAAAAGAAAAAGGAATGGAAAAACTGGGACATCCAACCTCTGACAGGAATTCTAGAAGGAGAGGACAGAGAAAATGGGGGGAAACAGAACTGAATGACACAGTCTCCAGAGTGAAAGGGCCTAATAAATTGAGAAAGAGTGACACAAAAGCATAGCACAAAGTATCAAAAAGTATGAAAGTAGAAATAAAGACTCATGTAAGGACTCCAAAATTTATTCTTCATGTACTAGTGGATATGTTCCAGCAAAACTAATTAGTAAACCTGGAACCAGCAGTTAGTGTAATGGCTATGTCGCTGGACTCCCACGTAGTCGACCACGGTTTGCATCCCGGACTCGGTGGCTTAAAACTCATGCCGGGCGCGTGTGCGTGTGTGCCCAAGATCCCGAGAGGAGAATGGAGGAGAAGGGATTGCGGCGTGATCATCCCCCCTGGGGGGTGATTTCTCGCTTTCTGTCTCTGTCTGTCTGGCAAGCACACGCGCCCTATAGCGAAAATCTCTCAAAAAAAAAAAAAAAAAAAAAAAAACCTAAAAACTAATTAGTAAACCATTAATGCATCATGCTGGGTTCAGGAAGTAGGGACTATACTGTGGAAGATACAGATATTCCAGGAGAAGAGAAAGTCATCAAGCCTAAGGAGCAGCCAGGTCGGATTGGAACAGAGCTGATATAATGCTTGAGAAGGGAAATGCTGCAGGACTGCTACAGAAGAAAATAAAAACGGGTCAGACAAATCGTTGAAAGACCAGATCTATTAGAGCATTTGGATAAAAAAAAAAATAATGTTAACAACTAGGAAACAAAGCAAATGAAAAAGTAGTGCAATTACTAATTCCAGGAAAGATAACAAGTTTAATAAGAAAGAAAATATAATTAAAGAACATGATATTTAAGCAGTCATACTAATAGAAATACTATAGTGGATTCAACCAAAAATTGCAAATAACTGCATAGGAGCACCAACTGGTGATCTTCCATAATAAGAATCAATACAAAAGTCTAAAATAAAAAGGAATAAATAGTAGTGTCCTGAATTCATTATAAAATAGGGACGGATATCATAAAGAGTATTTAAAAGTTCAAAGTGGTTGCCTTCATGGAGTATAAGTGAGCAATAGGAAGGGGTAGGAAGAGAATAACTTTTTGTAACAGATCTTTTAGGTCTATTTAAAAAAATCTTTTATTTTAATAAAAATAATTTTAAGAGGGTTCAGCATAAAATAAATATGAATCTTTTATTCAAAAATTGTTTTGCCTTTTTTCAGAGTATATAAATAATACAATCATCTTTTAAATTGCTCTGGTAGAACTGGTTTACACAGCTTGTAAATTAGTTCTGAAAAGACAATGGGCCAATAACAACACACTCCCCTTTTTTGCCTCAGGACTTGGAAATGTTTCCAGTTGGTAGCAATAAATATTTAAAGCCTATAAAACTGAGCTACTAATAAGCTACTAATATAGAACACCTTGTTCTGAAGTTCTGGTTCAAATACTTTTCTGTCAATGTTGAACCTGTTCTCTCTAGCTCTGGGAAGAGGTATGGAAATTATTTTGGTCTAATATGACTTTTCTTATTTGCTTTCCAGAAGCTTTAGACAAGACCTTCAGTAAACTTCATTTTGAGATAGTACATTACAAAGATTGCACTGCTGAAAAAATCTGTGATGTTCTGAAAAGCTACCAACGCAAAAATCACAATAGCAAGGACTGCTTCGTCTGCTGTATCCTCTCCCATGGAGACAAGGGCATTGTCTACGGCACTGATGGACAGGAGGCCTCCATATATGAGCTTACCTCTTATTTTACTGGTTCCAAGTGCCCTTCCCTTGCTGGGAAACCCAAAGTCTTTTTTATTCAGGCTTGTCAAGGGGATAACTACCACAAAGGTGTACCTTGTGAAACAGACGCAGAGGAGAGGGAAGCTTATTTGGATATGGACTCACCTGAACAGAGATATATCCCAGATGAAGCTGACTTTCTGTTGGGGATGGCCACGGTGAACAACTGTGTTTCCTATCGAAGCACTGCAGAGGGGTCCTGGTATATCCAGTCACTTTGCCAGAGTCTGAGAGAAAGATGTCCCCGGTAAGTTTTTCTTACCCAATCCTCAAGTTTACACTACTTGTCCCCCTTTCTCATCACTCCTACCACATATCCACATTCAGAGCCCATTGGAAAGTGCTTTATATGTGAGGTAATATTAACAGAACAGAGAAGTGTCTAAGGGAAGTAATTTCTATTCATCTCTGGATGTCTAGCTGTGGATTGCATAGCTATACTTCCCAGGTCAGTTGCAAAATGGGAGAGATGGCGAATGTTAACATCTTTAGTCACAGGAGGAAAAACCGAAACACTTATTGAGGGGTTTCCTTTATTTAGCACCTCAAAGGACAAGCAGGATATCATGGCTGGGAAGGATAGTGAAGTCATACAGTCCTGCTTTCTGTTGTTAGACAGAAGCATGACTGAGCTTACTCAACTAGTTTTAGATGTCTTCCAAGAAGGCAATAATCCACTTTATTGCTTAAGATCCTCCAATTCTGTCAAAAGTTCTATAATAGTGAATCAGCTTCAGACAGGTTGTCTTGGTACATGGTGAGAGGTACATAGCAAAGACTAGGATCCTTTTGTATTTCCACTAATTTGGTCTGTTTGGAGCCATGAACTGAGGGAAACATCCTTCATTTATTATATGATCTACTTCCTTTAGTTAAATTATGGTTTCCTGTGTCACAGTTCTCCCCCAAGCACACACAACTGATAGATGAACAGCAAGGAATCTTCTGCAGGTTCCTTCTAGCCTGGTATGTCTTTATGATTTGAGTATATGAAGAGTGAGAACTTCTTGTGGCATATGAAAGGGTGAAGCATCGATGAGATGCTTTCATTTTGTAACTCAGACCATGAGTCCTGCAGGTTCTGGGGGCTGGCCATGGAAGTAGACCAAGAGGTTGCCCAACAAAACTGCTAGGAGGCTCTGAAGAGAAAGAGGTAGAGGTGGCTGCAGAGACATATGAATTTCACTGGCTTAAAGTTTGATTGCATTAGAGAAGAATCCAAATAAATTATGTTAATTTGAGGCAGAAGGTATTGGGGATCATTCAGGTGATGGTGAAGACTAAGAGCCTATGGGGTACACAGTGAGAGGCACACAGGCCAGGAGAGCAAGAAGCCAGATACTGACACTGATGTCTCTGATGGTCAGTAGAGATCCCTAATACCTTAAAGGTAAGTTATTAAGCCCAGAGACTGTTCTTTTACCTGGAAAGCTTTAGTAGGTCTTGGTTTGGCAATTTTTGGGTTTCAATTGCCTGATGTTTTCAGAGAAAGAACTATAGCGTTGTCACTGTGCACAGCAAATGAAACAGTTCATCAGCAGTGTTCTGCACATGGATGGTCACCATGTTCTGCTGTGTTTTGTTTTTCAGAGGCGATGATATTCTCACCATCCTGACTGAAGTAAACTATGACGTGAGCAATAAGGATGACAGGAGACACATGGGGAAACAAATGCCACAACCCACTTTCACACTAAGAAAAAAACTCTTTTTCTCTCTTCACTGATGCTGCTGTTTACATGTAACACTATGCTTAACTTTCGATAAGCTACTTCTGTTTTGCACTTTTTTTATTTTTTGGATTTTTTGGAAAAAGAGAGACTTCTCTGGCTTTTTAACAGCAGTCATGTTTTGAAATTTATAATCATAGCATTATTTTAATTGTACTTTTTAAAAAATGGAAAAGAGTTTGAAGGGAATACAGTTCTCATGAATTTAAAAGAAATGTTCAAAGTTTCAGTATTTAAAATCAGTGGCCAATTGTTTCATCACTCTTCTGTCTGTTTTCACCCCCAAAGATTTAATTTCATTCTTTTCGAATTATTAGGCCCTAAAACAAGACAAAACAAAAAAACACTTCAGGGCATTTTTCCAACCTTTTAGCCTTTAACAGTAACACAAAAACATTTAAGAAACAAAAGAGGGGAAGTAATGAAAGGTCCCAGATAAACAAATACTAAAATATTGGGAGACACTACCTGTTTCTCCTCTCTGTGAGAGGGCCGTATCTCATTCCTACTTCCTATGGTAATTTGTCAACTTGTATTCCAGCCATCTGTTGTGGCTCTCTGGGGAATGCCTGAGATAGCCTCTCAAAGGTCACTGAGGGAGATTTTGTGATCTGACCTAGCTAAAAGAACCTTATCTAATACTGAGGTCTAGAGTGTAATGCTCCAGCCTCCAGACTGGTCACAGCTGGGAGATGGGACAGCAATATCAGAAACACGCGAGCTTCCTTGCCTCAAAAGCAATGGAAAGATCCTCTGATTTCATGATGAAAGGCGTATGACTCTATTTGGCTTAGATTGTGATTTCACAAGACCTAGGGATGATTTTCTTGGAGATTTTTGTGTTAGGACATGCGCACTCACCAGAGAGTGAGAGAGACAGAGACAGTGAGAGGGAAGATGAGAAATCACCTCCTGCCCCAGGGGAGATGGCCACACCACAATCCATTCTCCATTCCCCTCCCAGGATCTTGGGCATGCACGCACACATGCCCAGTGTGAGTTTCAAACCATGATGTTCGGGACTCGAACCACGGTTGATCTTGTGGGAGACCAGTGATGTAGCTGCTATGCCATCTGCTGTTCCAATGATTTTCTTGGTTTGTATTAATCATGAGATCATGAATAATATTTTTGAAAGAACCAAATTAATAGAACATCAATGTTCTGTTCCTCTCTTTCCAAGCAATCCTCTACACTACCTGAAATCTTTTAAAAATATATTTAGATATATTTACTCTTAATTTAAAATTTTTTAAAAACCTATTCTGTTCTCAAATCTTCTATTTAGTCTCATCTTTTGTTCTTACATACATGCTTCTGAGCTAGCATGACTTTCTGCTTGCTAACCATGTCATGTTTGTTTCTTGCATTTGCTTTTGCCTTTTTCTGTACTCTTTTTATTATAAATTAAATTAAAAGCTTAATGTTTTTTATAAGTATTTTTCAAAAATATTTTTAATGAAATAAAATATAATGTTATCTTATTGTTCATTGGAGATGTTTCTTTCGTTTATGTTGCTTTGTTTTGTATTTTGCTAATGGTGTCTCAGAGGTGGAAAAACATCTGGCTTGCAGACACATTTTACAAGTCTCCCAATATTGGCTTTCACGGTGGCGTTTTAAAAATATGCTGTTAAGGGACCAGCAGATGGTGTAGTGGTTAGGTCTCTAGACTCCCACATGGCTGACCATAGTTCAAGTCCCAGACCCAGTGGCTTCAAAATCATGCTGGGCGCATGTGCATGAGTGCCCAAGATCCTGGGAGGAGAATGGAGGAGAAGGGATTGCAGCCTGGCCATCTGCCCTGAGAGGTGATTTCTCACTTTCCCTCTCATTGTCTCTGTCTCTCTTTCTCCTCTGGTGAGCGCACACACCCTAAGGCAAAAAAAGTAACCCCCCCAAAAAACCTCACTCTTTAAAAATAATAAATAAATGAAATGTGGTATTGGGGCCAGCATGTGGAATACTGGTTAAGGTGCTGATCTCCCACATATTTGACCATGGTTCAAATTCTTTTTTTGTTTGGAGAGGTTTTCGCTATAGGGCGCGTGCACTCGCCAGACAGAGAGAGACATAGAGACAGAAAGCGAGAAATCATCCCCCAGGAGGGATGGTCACGCCGCAATCCCTTCTCCCTTCTCCTCTCGGGATCTTGGGCACGCACACACACGCGCCCAGCATGAGTTTTAAGTCACCAGGTCCGGGACGCGAACCGCGGTCGGCTACGCAGGAGTCCAGTGACACAGCCATTACGCTAACTGCTGGTTCCCTGGTTCGAATTCTTGATCTGGTGCTTGAAACTCACACCAGGTGCATATGCATTCCCACAGTGTTTAGAAGTAAGAAGGCCCAAAATCCTAGGAGGAGAATAGAGGAGAAGGGATTGCACAGTGACCATCTTCCTGAGGGGTGACTTCTCACTTTCTCTCTGTGCTCTGTTTCTCTCTGTGTCTCTGGTGAATGCAGGCATCCTATAGCAAAAATCTCTCTAAAGAAAAGAAAATGTGCTGTCAACATCTAAAAATTGAGAGAGAACACCAAAAACCAGAACACTCTGTGGAAAATCGGACTATGTGACAGCATTGCTGCTCTGCTCCTGCATGGCCATAGTGCAATGGTTCAGAGAAGTGCCGTCCTCTAACAGGACATGTTCAGCTATTGCCAATCCCCACCCTTTCCCTCACCCCTGCTCAGTCATCTCCTTCAAGGCTACTGTCAATTACAGTGCTTGAGAGATTGTAGTTTTCCCTATGTCCAGCCCACCTCACTTACATTGCCTGCATTTGAATTCTGCTGATGGTTTAGAGAAGGTGACAAGAATCATTAGAAACTATTCCTAAGTCATAGGTGAGGGAACATGATTGCAAGATGGGCAAGTGGGGACACATGTGTGAGAAGAAGTTTTTGTTTTTAGTTGCCAGAGGGTGTATGTGCTTGCCAAAGAGAGAGAAAGGAAGCAGCCGCCAACAGGGCTTGGCCACATCACGGGGCCTTCTCCTCCAGGTCTCTGTCCTGTTGGGATTTGGGGCCCACATGCACATGTGTTTGGTGTGTCTTTTAAGCCACTGGGGCCGGGATTCAAAGTGCAGTCAACCATGTGGGATCTGGCTTTCCTAACCACCAGGTTATGGAGTCAGATTGAGAAAAAAAGATTTTAGAATCAAATCTGTAGATTTTCTTTCTTGCTAGCATTTATAAATACTCAGGGGACAAAAAGTATACCCAAAATACAATGTTTAGTAGGAAGAAGACCTTCCAATCAATTTCTTATGAAATATGGAAAGATGGGAGGAAATGAGTAAAAAGCCCAGAGAAAAGCTTAGCTCCAAGTACAGAGAGCAGCACTATTCAATGAAGGGTTATGAAAATTTCATCTGGGCAATTGGGTGAACATTAAAACATTCCCAATCACTCAGCAAAAGCAATTATGAAATGACAAAAATAGAGTCAGAGCAACTGAAGAACGAAACTCATGTGGATTTCTCAAGAAAACTTCAGAGGTGTTCCCTTGGCCTTCAGAGATGGCATTCCTACCATCTGCAGCAATAGAGAACAACTTCTTGTTTATGGTTCTTGTCCTTTGTTGCTACCATCTTCTAAAATGTCAGGATCATTTTCATAGACAATGGTACAGGTTAATTTTCCAGACCGTTCTTCATAAATTTCTTCATTCATGGCAATTATCTTTTGCCTGTAAGTAGAAAGAGAAGCTCTATCACTATAGACTCAAAGGATAGGAAGGGGTGTAGGATATTTGGCAGGCAGAGAAATGTGACTTCATTTCTTTTTCTTTTTTTTCTTTTTTTTTTTTTTTTTTTTTTTTGAGAGGTTTTTGCCACAGGGCATGTGTGCTCACCAGACAGACAGAAACAGAGAGACAGAAAGCGAGAAATCACCCCCAAGGGGGGATGGCCATGCCACAGTCCCTTCTCCATTCTTCTTTCGGGATCTTGGGCACGCACGCACACGTGCCTGGTGTGAGTTTAAGCCATTGGGTCCGGCACTCGAACCATGGTCGACTACGTGGGAGTCCAGCGACATAGCCATTATGCTAAATGCTGGTCCCTTCGACTTCATTTCTTCATTAGAGAGAGACTCAGTCATGACTTCTAGTGGTTTTGGATTCAGTGAGATATTGCTCTTGGGTGACCAAATTCCCACATAAGAAATGTATATTAAATCAACATGATGAATAACTTTCCTTTAAAGTGTTGATTGAAAATTTTTATCAATTTAAGATGAATCTTCAGGTAACAGTACAATTTCTGATCTGAAGCTGTCGTCCATAGAAGCAAGAAGCAACTGTATCTAAGGGTAAGCCACTAACCCATAGCCACCAAACTCAGGGGAGATAGATTTAAGAACACAATCACAGAGCTAAATAAACTCAGAAACTTGCTGATGCATTTCCTGTGCATTTTGCATAAAAACAGACACAGGTAAGGGAGAGAAGTCTAGACACATTCCAGCTCCTCTTCCAATCAACTGCGTGACTTTATAGGTAACTCTGTCCAGGCTCAGAATGACAGACCTCCCTGGCAAAAGTGCCCATTCCTTGACATTATTAGGGAGTACTTGGTTCATCTTTTTAACCTATTCCTCACTCAAACTCCCTCTTACTCCTAAGATAACTTAGTCATATCTTTTTTTTTTTTAAGAGAGAGATTTTTGCTAAAGATATGTGCACTTGCCAGAGACACAGAGAGAGACAGAAAGTGAGAAATCAACCCCCCAGAGGGGATGGCCACACCTCAATCCCTTCCCCTCCATTCTCCTCTTGGAATTTTGAGCACACACAGTGCCTGGCATGAGTTTCAAGCCACCAGGTCTGGGACTCAAATGATGGTCAGCCATATGGGAGTCCAGCACCTTAACCACTACACCACGTGTTGGTCCCAACTTAGCCATGTGTTTTTAGGCAGTAGCATCCACACCTCAGGTGAATATTTTCTTCTGTCAGGATCTGTATGGTGTACTTATATTTGTCTTCAGCTTCAGCAAGCTTGGTCTGGAGTGTTTTCTCCATGTTCCCTACGACGGCTTTCTGAAAGACACACATATTTTAATAGCTAGCGCCCCCAACTCAGAGCTATCCAGACAAAGCCATGTGGCAGAGCTGCACAGAGACCTAGGTTCCTCCTCAACCCCGATCCCAACCCCAACCCCACTGCAGCCAGGACTCACCTCTCTCTGGAGTTCCATCTGGGTTTGGTAGAGGTTTGTGTTAAGTGATTCTAGCATAAGAGCTTGTGCACGTAACTCCTCCTCTATGACCTGCATAAGAGATTGTTTCAGGACATCCAGCCTCTGTCTACTACTTCATTCTCTTCTCAGGGCACCTGGACTAGAGTCCAAAGCAGTAACTTGCTGATACTTCTGTGTCACTCACAGCCAGTCACTGCACCCCGTTAATTCTGTCTCGCACATCTATACTGTCTCTTCAACTTCACTTTTATGCTGTAGAACCAGCTCTCACCAGGGCTCTCATGGGTTTCTCAATGGCTATCAACCATCTCCTCACTAAATAAGTCTTTATTAAATATTGAGCTGTCGGAAAAGTCATGACATGTTTTTGCACAGAAAAATGGAGAAAATGTGTCATGGCTTTTCCAACAACCCAATGTACTACATTAAACACATACCATGGATCTCAATTTATACACACACACACACACACACACACACACACACACATATATATATAGGCAAAACTAAAGAGGCAATAAAAAGGTTAATGGTTGCCAGGAGGTGGGAGAGATGAATAGGTGAGGCAGAGGGCATTTGTAGGTCAGTGAAATTATTCTGTATAATGCTGTAATAGTGGCTACATGGCACAATAGATCAGGCAAAACCCATAGAATGTACAACACAAAGAGTAAACCCTATTGTAAGGTATAAAGAGTTCAAGGAAAGAATGAAAAGTGAAAGGAAAAAAGTGTGACCAGAGTGAAAGGAAAAAGAAATTGATGATGACTTTAGGTCTTGGCTTGAACAACTGGAGAAGCTGGCAATTGGGGGCTTGAATTTCGGTTAGGAAATCAAGAGTGTTGTTAGACATGTTAAGTTTGAGGTAACTGTAGGTCACCTACATGGAAATGTCAAATGAGCAGTTGCATATGCAAGCCTGGAGCTCAGAGGGGAGGCTCAGCTGGAGGGGTGAATCCAAGACGCCAGCATGGAGGAGGCATTTCCAGTTATTAGATCAATTCACCAAAGGAGAAAGGAGACATGGAGGAGTGGGTCCTACGATCAAGCCCTGAAACATTCCAGGACTTAGAATTAGGTGGGTAGAAAGACGTAGCAAAGGAGATTGAGAAGGAGGGACCCATGAGGTAAAGGAAACACCAGAAGCCTACGAAAGCCAAGAGATGAATGTTTCAAGGAGGTGCTATAGTTTGAACATGTCCCCTGAAATTAGCATGTCGAGCCATTGTAACAAGTTCAAGAAGGTAAACATTTGATCCAATCGTTGTTAGAGGGAGAGGCCTTTGGGAAGAGATTAGTGTTGAGGTGGTCAGGGTGAAGCCCCCCTGATTGAGTCCTGGTGGGTGTATAAGGAGAAGAAATGAGGCAGAGGGAGGCCCACATGGACACTGGCCATGCTCTGCTCTGCTCAAACTTTGCCCTCTGCCATTTTGTGATGCTGTTGGACTTTCTAGCCACTGAAATCATGAGCCAAACAAACCTCTAATCTTTCTTAATCATGTCTCAGGTATTTCTGAAAGCAACACAATAGTGGACTGATAGAAGCATCATCGATTGCATCTGGTACTGCTAATGTCGGGCGAGGTGAGGCATGCCTTGGATCTGGCAACTTGGAAGTGACTGATGAGTTAATGACCAGTTTCAGTAGATGGAGTGGGAAAAGAAGCAGGTTGAGGTACTGCTGGGAAGTGACCCCTCTGATGGGTCCTGCCTTCCATCATTTTGCCTCTTCAGATTCTTCACTTTGCTGCCAAAGTTCGTTTCCCAAGTGATGCTCTTATTTAAACAGTGCTTATAATTCCTGGGTTTACTTGGCTTCCCCGTGTACCCCTCAGGGATACTGAAGCCCCCCTCGGTGCTAAGATGTCAGTCTTTTATTTTTTTATTTACTTTAAGTAAAATAGCTATTTATGGGGCCAGCAGATGGTGTAATGGTTACATCGCTAGACTCCCCCACATGGCTGACTGTAGTTCGAGTCCTGGACCTGGTGGCTTGAAACTTATGCTAGGTGTGTGTGCATGTGTGCCCAAAATCCCAAGAGGAGAATGGAGTAGAAGGGATTGTGGCATGGCCGTCTCTTCTGGGGAGTGATTTCTTGCTTTCTGCCTGTCTGTTTCTCTCTCTCCAGCAAGCACGTGCGCCCTATAGCAAAAATGTCTCTCTAAAAAAGAAAAAAAAAAAAAGGAAAAAGAAAAAATAGCTATTTACTCAGCCTCTTGTCATGTCAAAATATTCTGTGCATATTCAACTGTAACTAGCACATTCTCTTGTAAGAGACAAAATTGTACATCAAATTATATTTCATGTTATGTGAT
This sequence comes from Tupaia tana, assembly GCA_026018925.1. Classification (NCBI taxonomy): domain Eukaryota; kingdom Metazoa; phylum Chordata; class Mammalia; order Scandentia; family Tupaiidae; genus Tupaia; species Tupaia tana. The sequence continues at coordinate 42,021,115 of JAKSZU010000001.1, read as the reverse complement.
TACATAAAAATGTAAAATGAAAATGATTTATCAATTCTTTTTAACATTCCTAGTAAACAATGCAGCAGGAGATATGAGGCACAAAATCTTGGTAAAATATGACACAGGAAGAGCAATAATGTAACCCTCATTTAAATTTAACTTGTCATTAAGTTGTTATTAATATAGAAAGACACAAAACTTTTAAAACTACATATTTACTAAGATTCTGGCAATCACTTTCTGTAACAAGACAGTGTACCAGGTCTGCTACTCAACTTGCTTATGATAAATCTCAGTTTCGATATGAAGCTGTTTTTTTATTTTTGAAGAAAATCAAAATCTTGTTTTTTGCATGCTAAAACAGCAAGAATAAGAGCTAACAGAAGCTAAACGTTGCGGCCTAAACAAAAGCCACACAAAAATTAAAGCTCAATACAGGGCAAGACTGCTGATACCCAGCTGAGCCTGCAGAAGCATGGGCCTCTGAGTCAACCAAAACAAGACGTGCGAAAAATAAGACGTGTGGAGATCAAAGGCACGCTATTCTGCTAGCTAAAGAGATAGCAAACCATGCCCCCATTCACCCAAAGAGCTCCTTTCCCAGGTAAATAGAAGTGTACAAGGGGGAAAAATGAAAATACACTTATCTGCAGAGTAAGGATTTTAAATCTCAATGTAATCCCTACTTCAAAAATTTTCACTAGAGCCATCAGGCCATACTTGATTACATCTCAAAGATGTAGCCAGAATTGTTTCTGGTGACTTATCATTAGATACTTCTAGCTAAAAATATTAACTTTATTCCCAAATATCTTTTTTTTGAGAGGTTTTTGCTATAGGGCGCGTGTACTCACCAGAAAGACAGAGAGAGACAGAGAGACAGAAAGCGAGAAATCACCCCCCAGGGGTATGGCCATGCCACAATCCCTTCTTCTCCATTCTCCTCTCAGGATCTTGGGCACGCATGCACATGTGCCCGGCTTGAGTTTAAGCCACTGGGTCCGGGACTTGAACTGCGGTCGACTACATGGGAGTCCAGCGACATAGCCATTACACCAACTGCTGTCCTACTTTATTCCCAAATATCTTAACCAGTCGCTTGACTAGTGTATTATCTCCCAATTGTCAAGCACTGGAGTGGGGGGAACAGAAGTTCAAATAGTAGGCAACAATCACGGCCCTTTCCCACAGCAGTATCTGAATGGCTACTGAAAAATCCAGGAATAATTCTAAGAACAAGACAAGTCATACATTTTAGTAAAAATGTCATCATTTTCACAGTTGAAATTTCCTTAGACATTGTACTTTCTTTATAAGGGCATCCTGGTTTTTCTTAATGATACAGCAAGTAAGGACTTGAACTAGCAGCCTATTTTTCATTTTTAAACTATGTTTCTTATGCTTCTTTTTTTTCATTCTTCACTGCTTTTCTTCTTTTTTGCTCATACTTCCTCAGATTTATCTTCAGGATACACCTTTCTTTCTTTTCTTTCCTTTCTTTCCTTTCTTTTCTTTTTTTTTTTTTTTTCTGAGTCCTATAATGTCCTTACCTTTTTCAGTTGTGTCTTTTGATTTCTTTCTCTTTTTTAACCTATTTTTACTATCTGATTCAGTTTCTGATATAGAGCTTTCAGATTTACGTGACCAGGTCTTCTTTTTCTTTTTCCTTTCTCTTTGTTTCTTGTCTTCATCTTCAGAATTTGAAGAACTGGAAGAATCAGAGCTTGGTGAAGAGCACGAATACCTACCAGATTTCTTCTTATCTTCTTTCGTTTTCTGTCTTTCATTTGAAGAGCTTTCACCCACTTCATCATTTCTGTGTTTTTCTAGTTCTTTCTTTTTTCATTCATTTTTTTCCTTAGAATTCAGCCAAAGCCTTGGAGCCTTTCTTTTTGTTTTCTAGTTGTTTTTTCGCTTATTCCCAGGTAGGCCTTGGTTGGTTCAGATGACCCTAGATCGCTGGCCCTGAAGACTGGATTTGGCCTCTTGATCTGCCCATTGCTATTGCGTTCATATAGGCCATTCGATTTTCCTGCTTCCCTGTGAAGTGTGATCAAACGCACAGTCCATTCTCAGTCCTTTATAAAGACTAAACTCTTCCCAAACATATCCATTCTGAATCCAAATCAAATTCTCATGGAAGGAAGAGTCCAAGGAACTTGGTAGGCTTGAATATCTTTTCCTCAGTGTCTCCCACAACGTGCCCTAATTTGTCCCAGAGAATACACTCAGGTTTGTTGTTTATTTATTTTATTCATGATAATACATGCATACACTCAAGAGACCACACACAGAAAGAGTGAGAAGAAAACTCTCGATAGAGTCTCCTCATGCCACGATCCCCTTCCCCCAGCCCTCTAACTCCTTAGGATGTGGGCACACATGTCCAAGCTCACCCAGCGTGTTTGCGGGCTGACCCCGTGATCTGAACTGGTGGCTAGCCATGTACTGCAGTCTAGTTTGCTGCTGACTGTGTCACTAGGCCAGGTCACATGCAGTTTTAAGGAGAGGTTTGGAGATAGAGTTCCAAAGGACTCAGTTTTGTTCTTTTCAGAGCTCAAAGGGAAGAACCTGGCATTTTATAATTCAAGGCCCTTTTGTGATTTGAGCCTTGTAAGAAATGGAAGGCATTCAACATGGAAAATCAAAGTATATGGTTGATATACTAGTTCAAATCTGACTCTAAAAAGACATTACTGGGACCAGTAGATGGCATAATGGTTACATCACTGAACTTCCACGTAGTCAACTGCGGTTCAAGTCCTGGATCTGGAAGCTTGAAACTCATGCCAGGTACGCACTTTGTGTGTGTGTGTGTGTGTGTGTGTGTGTGCGCGTGTGTGTGTGTGTGTGTGTGTATGCCCAAAATCCTGAGAAGAGAATGGAGAGAGAAGGGAGGAGAAGGGATTGTGGCTTGGCCATTCCCCTGGGGGTGATTTCTCTTTTTCTGTCTCTCTATCTCTCTCCGTCTCTCTGGCGAGCGTATGTGCCCTATAGTAAATCTCTCTCTCTCTCTCTCAATAAAAGACATTATTGGCTTTGTTTTACAGACAGTTCTGAAATCTTTTTGACTTATTGAATCCAGAAAACTAGTTTTAGGTCTTCCATTTTAAAATTTTATAATTATATACTGAAAGTATGTAATTTTAATTTTTTTCAAGTTTAGGGAATGTGGTCAGCAATGCCATCTTCTAAATACCTCCCCTCCTCAGCTTCTCACAGTAGGTCTACTGAGGTTTCTTATTTGAATTTGCCAGAAGTGAGCGTCTCTCACTGAAGAGACACAGACACTGCACTCTCTTCTCTGCCATTTAAGATTTTGGGCACATATGCCCATGGTATGTTTTTCAAACCCCTGGGTCTGTGAACCTCACCATCAGCCATGTGGGATCCAGCTGCCTCTAACCACCACACCACCATCTGGTCCTAAAAGTGTATTAGTTTGCTGATATATTAGTAAGATGCCAATTTCACAGGAAAAAAATGAACAAGATTACCTTTTTGGTCTTTCTCAGCTCCTCTAACTGCAAGGTGTCACTTTCATGTTGTTTCATGAGCTCCTAAAAACAATTTTATTTGGAAAAATTCAGCTCTGCTGTTCTGAACTTTCTTTCAGAGAGTTAAGAAAGCCAGAAAAGATTTCAGGATTATAATAGTCACTGACGTTTTAGACACTGGTATAATGAAGTACACGTTAAAAACTAATGACATGACATATTGAAGTTAAAGAAAGAACATATTACTTATGTGCAACCTGACCACATTGACAAATATGAAAAGAAATTGTATTTTCAAGCTTGTCTTATGTCAATGTACAGAGTCAATACTGTTAATTCAATTCTTCACAACTGATCTTTACACTCAATGCAATCCCAGTCAAAATGCCAGCAGATTTTTGTACCAAGCTGATGCTAAATTGACAAGCTAATTCTAAAATGTATATGGTAATGCAAAGAACATAAAAAAGCTAAAATAATCTTTAAAAACAAGAGCAAAGTTAGATGATTTTTTTAATACCTGATTTCAGGCTATGGTAATTAAGACAGTGTATTGTCCTAAATACAAAGAGTCAAAGGGAATAGAATGTGGACTTGATCCCCAAGTACAGTGAAGACACCAAGGTGACTCAATGAGAAAAGGAACTTTATTTCCTGAAAAAACTGGACACCCATATGAAAAAATAAATGACCTATGACCTCTAATCACTCCAGACACAAAAATTATTCAAAATGGATCACAGTATCACAAAAGCTAAAATTATAAAGCTTCTAAAAATAGAACATCTTCATGACTTTGGGATAGACAAAAATTTCATGGGATATAAAAAGCTGTAACCACAAGAAGAAAAAATAGATAATTTGCCTTTTATCAAAATGAAAAACTTCAACACATTGGAGAGCCTGAGGAAAGACATTAAGGAGAAAAATAGAGAGGAAAGACATTTATGGGACAAAGAAACGGGTTATTATCTGTTGATGATAACGTGTATAGTATCCCCAACTGGACTGGTGAGAAATGTATTCATGTTCCAACATGAATAGATTCACTTTACAAGCTGAGTGACATATGTGATTGAATGTGTAAAAGAAATTAAAATAAAATTAAATAAAAAAGAAAGACACCCTTAGCAAAATAAAAAGGAAAAACACAGGCTAGGAGACAATATTTGTAATATGTTGACATAACAAAGAACTTGTACGTAGAATATATAAAGTCCTCCTACATGTCAATAATAAAAATATAAGCAAGCCAAAAAACTTTTTAAATTATTAATTTAATTTTATTTGTTATTATTATTATTTTTAAATTTTGCTATAGGGCATGTGTGCTTACCAGAGAGAAACAGAGAGAGACAGAGAGAAAACGAGAAAGCAAGCTGTCAGATCCAGGACTTGAACCATGATTGACCACGTGGGAGTCCAGTGCCCCAACCACCATGCCACCTATTGGTCCCCAAGCCAAAATTTTTAAATGGCAAAATACTTAAACAGATATTTCATGAAAAATATGTAAATGTTCTAATAAACGTGAAAATATTTCCCAACATAGTCACCTGGGAACTAAAACCATAATGAAATACCACTTTATACCCCCTAGAATGGCCAAAATTAAAAGACTGGCCATATTAATTATTGTGGAAGATTTGGAGCAACTAGAATTGTCATATATTCAAGATGTAAGAATAAAATAGTACAACTACTTTGGAAAACAGTTTGGCAATTTCTTATAAAGTTAAACCTAGAATTACCCCAGAGCCCAGAGCACTCCTTGGGTATATAACCAAGAGAAAAAGAACATATATCTGCAAAAATACTTGTAGGAGAGTTTTCTTTCTTTTCTTTTCTTTTCTTTTTTTTTTTTTTTTTTTTTTTTTTTGAGAGATTTTTGCTATAGGGCGCGTGCGCTCGCCAGACAGAGAAAGACATAGAGACAGAAAGCGAGAAATCACCCCCCAGGGGGGATGGCCACGCCGCAATCCCTTCTCCTCCACTCTCGGGATCTTGGGCACACATGCACACATGCGCCCAGTGTGAATTTTAAGCCACTGGGTCCAGGACACGAACCACGGTCGACTACGTGGGAGTCCAGCGACATAGCCATTACGCTAACTGCTGGTTCCCTGTATGAGAGTTTTTAGAGAAGTTTTATTTGTAAAAGGTCAACCCCAAACCATGGGTACATGTGTGCCCTTTGTACTCCGGAAGTCTCCAGGACAGAAAACAGCAGAGTGCTGTTTTCCCACTGCACTGCCGTCCAGTCCCCAGAAATGCCACTTCTGGTTCACACACCAGAGCTCTCCAGATCCCAGAAGCACTCTACACACTGCAGAGCACATCCCTCCTCTTCATTATCAATATGCTCAGTAGTGACAATGAATACCAGAAATGGAATTTTATTGGTAAAATTAGTGGCTTTTGAATTAGCATGATGGTTAGAAATGGACACTTAATAAATGTCTATTTTCAAAAAATTTAAAACATCTAAAATATTATGGAGACACTATATTTTGCATGGGAAGGACATAAGACTCCACAAAGCCTGTAGCCTATATACTTAGGTATGATGCCCAAGACTTGATCCTGCAAAGATCCTGTGTCCCCCTTCAGAGGAGTTCTGGTTGCGTGATGCTGACCACAATGGTTACTGAGTTCTGCCTCAGTAATGCCATCACTTCTCCTCCCTACCCCCCAGGAAACCTTTTATGAGCCTAAAAGCTCAGCGATCAGGTGGTATGAACTGTTTGGGTATAAACCTTTCTTCTAGTGCATATTTGCTTAATAAATGTCCACATGTTTGGTAAAATTAGTTCTGAGACCTGTTTCATTGTAACCTGGTCTCAGCAGTAAGTTGTAGGGGAGTGGCTAGCAGGAGTGGTTAACCTTCACCTCCCTCTAACTTTCAGGTAGCCACTCTTATTTACTAAGAGTTGTGTATGACCAAATTTGCTCAGTTCGTTTGCAGTGGTGCTCTTTCTCCTCAGTTACAATCAAGGATGAGAGTGATATTCAGAGACAGGACTCAGGCAAAACAGAGAATCTCAGGTTCTACGTATGTTTAGCATTCTATTATTTCTTTATGTGTTTTTTTTCTTCTTGTTTTGTTTTTGTTTTTTAGGGTTTTTTGTTTGTTTGTTTGTTTGTTTTGCCATTGGGCCTGTGCACTCACCAGAGAGACAGACAGAGAAAGGGTGAAAGTGAGAAATCACCCCTCAGAGGGAATGGGCACACCTCAATCCCTTCTTCTCTAGGGATTTTGGGTATGCGTACACATACACCCAACATGATTTTCAAGCCACTGGGTCTGGGCCTTGAGCCATAGTCAACCATGTGGGAGTCCAGCACTTTAACCACCATGCCACCTGCTGACCCCATAATTCTATGATGACAAATAAAAATCTTCCCAAAATTAATCCAATCATCCTATGGTAAGACCCTCTAGGGGGCTGGCAGGTGGCATGGTGGTTGAAGTGCCAATTCCCACATGGCTGACCACAGTTTGAGTCCTGGACCTAGTTCGAGTGCTTCCTCACTTTCCCTCAGTCTCTCTCTGGTGAAACAAAACAAAACAAAACAAATATACATACACACACACACACACACACACACACACACATATATATATATATAAACAGTAAATAAAATAAAATAAATAATTATAAAAAATAAATAATTAAAAAGGACAGCAACACTGTCAGTTTACTTCCAGGAAAGCCGGCAGAGGAAGAATATGTGCACAAAGATCACCTGATGCTGAGGCCTTCCTAGGAACCTGGTCGTAGTGCCTAGACCACACCTGCACCACTGGTGTGCTTTGGGCTAAATTCCCTACCTCCTTCTCTCGGATGAAGTTCTCAAAGACAGCACTGTAGGATTCATTTATTCTCTTCTTTTCTTCTTCTGACTCCAACTCGAACTTCTTTGTTATCCTATGTTCTGTGCAGGGGGGAGGAAAATATATTTTTATGTAGATGTAGGAAAAGCAGGTACAGAGAAAGCCCATAATATCTGAAGATAAAGGCATTTCCAGGGACTGGCCCCATAGCCTGGTGATAAAAGGAGGCTGGATCTCACATGGCCGACTGGGTTAGAATCCTGGCTTCCTGCTAGAAAACATGGCCGGGTGGGTGTGTACATATGCCCCAAATCCCAAAAGAGAGGAGAAGGGATTGTGCCATGACTATGCCCCATTGGGGGTGGTTTCTCTGTTCCCTCTTTCCTCTCTGTCCCTCTGTTTCTCTGGTGAGTACGAGCAACCTCTGGGAATGGAGAAAAAAAAAAAGCGGTTATAGTCTGGGTCAAAGTCGAGGTCTTTTCAGCCTCTGACACTCACCTGGAGATGCTTGAGGGTGAGGTGAGCAATTGTTTTCTTCAATTATTTTAGCATATGGGGCTAATTAACAACATCTCTGTCTCTGGTTCTTTTATGAGTAGTTTATTTTACAGCTGTTGATAATTACTTTGTACATCCTCTTCTCTGCCAAAGTAACCACGATACTTTCTTGGATATCCTCATTTAATAATAAAGCTCTTGGATGGGACCAGCAGTTGGTGTAATGGCTATATCTCAGAACTACCATGTAGTTGACTGTGGTTTGAGTCCCAGACCCAGTGGCTTAAACTCACGCCAGGTGCGTGTACATGTGTGCCCAAGATCGCAAGAGGAGAATGGAGAAGGGATTGCGGTGTGGCCATACCCCCTGGTGATGATTTCTTGCTTTCTCTCTCTCTGTCTCTCTCTGTCTTTCTGGCGATCGCACATGCTCTATAGCAAAAACCTCTCCAACATAATAAATAAATAAATACATACATACATACATACATACATAAATAAAGTTCTTGGTTAATGTGGCCTTTCCAGGAATAAAATTCATTCTGTTCTTGGCCCTGGGGAAGGAAGGGCTTAAACTATTTTCTGGGAAGGGAAACCTGCCAGAAAAGTCCCAGCACCAGGAGGAAGAAGGGGAACTGGCACATGTGAGTTTCTTGTGTCCCAATTCTGGAGATGAATAGGGAGTCTCAGTGCTAACAAGGTAACTGATGAAGTTACATGATGAGCAACTAAAGGTTGGTCTTTTAAAATTGGTGGTAACAACTGAGACGTTGACAGCATGAGGTGAGTCTCAGATGAGTAGCCAAAAGTCTGGGAGATGGCCTAGATTATGTCACCCCAGAATTCCAGGAAGGACCTCAAACAGGAGGAGGTCACATCCCATTCCCCAGCCTGAACTCCAGGGTCTTCCTGCTACCAGCCCAGAGCCCCTACCAGAATGTGAATTAAAATTTCCAGAGAGACTCTACATTTAAATGAGTAATTTATTAAACTCAACTAAATATGAGATGAATGGGGTTGGCGTGGTTGTGAGATAAGTTTGTAGAGGCTCCATTCCTACGTTGGCAGGTCTGCTAGGCTTGGGAGCAGGCCCCACAAATTCTTTTCTCCTTTCTTCTGTTTATGAAGAAGCTCAGTGGGGGTGGGAGGGAGGGCTGCATTTGTAAAGCACTTTGAATGATCCAAGCTCTATGTTAAGTTGAAAATATTCAAAATGTTAAAAATATATATCAAACATGGTTCCTTCTAGGGGGATTTGGAGAGATAGAGACCTCTAGTAAAGTGCATTGTATTATCCTCACTCCCCTTCTCCCTATCGATATTACAAAACCCAACTCAAGAACTCCTGGAACTTTGGGGTCATTTGTATACAGATATCAAGTCTACAGTCCCAAAGAGGTTCCAACACTTGCTGCAGACACAATGAGCAAACCTGAAACCAACGAGTTTTGGAAGGTACAAGCGGACTTCAAAAGTTTATGGAAAGCGGAATTAAAGTATGAGTTTGTTTTGGAGCATTTTTTTTTTTTTCTGAAATCCATGTAGAGATTTTTTTTTTTTTTTTTTTTTTGTGAGAGTTTTTTCCTATAGGGGGCGTGCGCTCGCCAGGAAGACAGAGAGAGACAGAGAGACAGAAAGTGAGAAATCACCCCCCCAGGGGGGATGGCCATGCTGCAATCCCTTCTCCATTCTTCTCTCGGGATCTTGGGCACACATGCACACATGCCCAGCATGAGTTTAAGTCACTGGGTCCAGGACTCGAACCGCAGTCGACTACATGGGAGTTCAGCGACATAGCATTACGCTAACTGCTGGTCCCATGCATAGTTTTTTTTTACAATATGTGTTTTCCATGAACTTTTTTTTTTTTGGAGAGGTTTTCACTATAGGGCGCGTGCGCTCGCCAGACAGACAGAGACATAGAGACAGAAAGCGAGAAATCACCCCCCAAGGGGGATGGTCACGCCGCAATCCCTTCTCCTCCATTCTCCTCTCGGGATCTTGGGCATGCACGCACACGCGCCCGGCGTGAGTTTTAAGCCACCGGGTCCGGGACTCGAACCGCGGTCGACTACATGGGAGTCCAGCGACATAGCATTACGCCAACTGCTGGTCCCATGCATAGTATTTTTACAATATGTGTTTTCCATGAACTTTTTTTTTTGGAGAGGTTTTCACTATAGGGCGCGTGCGCTCACCAGACAGACAGAGAGAGACATAGAGACAGAAAGCGAGAAATCACCCCCCATGGGGATGGTCACGCCACAATCCCTTCTCCTCCATTTTCCTCTCGGGATCTTGGGCATGCACGCACACGCGCCCGGCGTGAGTTTTAAGCCACCGGGTCCGGGACTCGAACCGCGGTCGACTACATGGGAGTCCAGCGACATAGCCATTACGTTAACTGCTGGTTCCCTCCATGAACTTTTTAAAGCCTCCCTCATACAGTTTAGACTCCTGAGTTTGAGTATCTAAATTTGCAAAAAGACTACCCTTATGAGTTTGCTTTCATATATATTTTTTATTTATTTATTTATTTATTTATTTGGAGAAATTTTTGCTATAGGGCTCATGCACTCACCAGAAAGACAGGGAGAGACAAAAAGCGAGAAATCACCCCCCAGAGGGATGGTCATGCTGCAATCCCTTCTCCTCCATTCTCCTCTCGGGATCTTGGGCATGCATGCACACACACCCAGCGTGAGTTTTAAGCCACCGGGTTCAGGACTTGAACCGTGGTTGACTACATGGGAGTCCAGCGACATAGCTATTATGCTAACTGTTGGTCCCATATATTTTTCTTTACTTGTGATAAAGGGCAGGCACACTCATGAGAGAGAGAAGAACATTCTCTATAGGGGCTGGTCAAGTGCAATCCCCTCCTCCAGTTCTCCAGTCTGTTGGATCCTGGGCACTTGCACACATGTTCTGTTTGTTTTTCAGACTGACTGGGCTGGGGATTTGAACCATGATTACCATGGGGATATGGCTTGCCCCTGAGCAATGCAATACTGCAATGCTGCAGAGCTGGCCCTGACTTTGCTTCCTTGAAAACTGAGTACCTTCATTCAAAAGTCCAGAGTGTGTCATTCTGTCACCCTCAGTAAATCCAAGGCCACCTCAAGTCAAGACCAAGCTTAATGGCAGTTATTTGATGCACTTGCCATCAAAAGTCCAGAAGCTTCTGTACTCACTTTGCTGTAGAAGAATCTTTTCCCGCTCCAACTTCTCATCCTTCTCCCATTCTGCCTTTCGCTTTGACCACTTATCTTCCATTTCATCATAAATGCTGTCCTATGAAGGCACAAAGATGCCATGAGAGTCCTTAAAAAGGAGACCCTCTGGGCTGAAATCCCACACCAGAGGGGTGCTGCCAGCACTGCACAGTGGCCATGTTCTGTGCAGCTCCCTCACCTGGGGCTGCACAGATAGGTGCGTGGGTGACTGGTAGGAAGTACATTCCAGCCTCGCACAGGGGAGAACTGTATAGCCCTGACGGTCAAGAGCAAACTATGCACATGGTTTTCCACACTGGAGCTGAGCCTCCTCTGAAGACAAGGGGGGTCCTCCATGTTGAAGAGCCTCATATCAGCTCCCCCCGAATCATACATTCCTCTTCAATAGCCCATGAAGAAAGAAGGGGAATGTGGGGACCAGCAGATGGCATAATGCTTCCGTTGCTGGACTCCCACATAGTCAATCGTGGTTTGAGTCCCAGACCCAGTGGCTTAAAACTCACGCTGGACGCGTGTGTGTGCAAGCCCAAAATCCCAAGAGGAGAATAGAGGAAAAGGGATTATGATGTGGCTACCTCCCCTGACCCACCGCCAGGAGTAATTTCTTGCTGTCTCTCTGTCTCTCTGGTGAGTGCATGTGTCTACAGCAAAAAATCTCTCTAAAAAAATAATAAAGAAGGGAAATGTCTCATAGTTAATTTGAACAGTTAGAAATAATGGTATATTTTAAAGTGCCTATTTTTTCTCAGCAAATTTACTTTCACTGTGCGGCTGAGGGTCCATAAATCTAATCCAAAGTCAGTCCTGTAGTGCCTTGGGCTTCCTGAGTGTAGAACTCAGCAATGTGAAAGGTGCAGGACCCGGATGCTGCCAGTCGAGTCTGAGGACCCAGCCGCCTTGCTTTTCTGGCTCCCAGCAGGAGCCACACTTGGCTCAGACGTGGTGCTCATTTGGAATTGCTTGTGGCCGTTTACATGTGGGTTTTCGCTTACCATTTTATGACTGGTGGGCAGCTCAGTTGCCAAAGAAATCAAACCCTGGGAACCAGCAGTTAGCGTAATGGCTATGTCGCTGGACTCCCACGTAGTAGACCGTGGTTCGCGTTCCGAACCCGGTGGCTTAAAACTCATGCCGGACGCGTGTGCATGTGTGCCCAAGATCCCGAGAGGAGAATGGAGGAGAAGGGATTGCAGCATGACCATCCCCCATGGGGGGTGATTTCTCGCTTTCTGTCTTTATGTCTCTGTCTGTCTGGCGAGCGCACGTGCCCTATAGCAAAAAAAAAAAAACCTCTCCAAAAAAAAGAAATCAAACCCTCAGGAGAGGCCCAGATGGAAGCAAGCTGGAGGATTCCTAGGAGATGGGGGCAGCTTACCTGGCATAAACCTGACACTTCTTAGGCTCTGCTCCGTGAGGTTTTCCCTGACTGTACCAAGAAATATCTTGAAAAACGAGTTTTAGATACAAGTTCAAAAGTGAAACTGTGAGTGGCAAGTAGAATTTCAGAGGTGATGTTGGTGTTTAACCTTTAAGAAGTTGATCCTCTGTTTTTATTTACCTGGGACTGACAGGTTTCTTGGGACCCTGGACTAGGTGCAATTAGTGCTAAAACTCAGAATGTCTCAGGAAAACCAGGACACTCTGGTCATTGTACTTAACAATAAAATCAGGTGAGACTTGAGGGCTCGGTCTTTCCCCTGCCCACTCCCCACTTTCCTCTTTATCTCCGTAGTCATTAATTATGCCCTCACTGTTTTCCTGGGCCTTCATCAAATTAGCTGCTTAAATAAATGGGTTATGCTCTGAGGTGGCTAGAGTTCTCCTAAGCTCTGCTTATTGAGTTCCAGACAGATACAGTCTTCTTGAATGGCAATTTGGCTGAATCTATTAGAGGTCTTAAAAATGTTCAGCATTCCACTTCTGTTGGACCAGGGATGTCACTTTAGAATCGAAGATGTTCACAATGATATTATGCGTTATAGCAAGCATTGTAAACAACTCAAATGGCCATCAGTAGGGGAATAATAAAATTCCCAATGACAATTTTATTAGGATAATATTTAGTCATTGACAAGGAAGAAAGGGCTGGCCCCATAGCCTTGTTGTTAGGGGAGCCAGATCCCACAAAGTTCACTGCAGCTCAAATTCCAGCTCTAGCAGCTTGGAAAATATACCAAGTGTATGAGTATGTATGCTCCAGATCCTAACAGGACGGAGAGGGACTGCAGAGTGACCATGCCACATTGGGGGTGCTTTCTCCATCCTCTCTGTTTCTCTCTGGTAACTAAAAAACATAAAACAAAACAACACACACACACACACACACACACAATAAAAAATAAAAAAGAAGGAAAAGTTTCTGATATGCCTGATAGAAAGAGAAAACAAAAAAAAGTATTTAGATTTTATACAATATGGCCTCAACTATAGTTTTTTATATACACACACACACACACACACACACACATATATGTAGAGAGAGAGAAACAGAGAGAGTGAGAAATCACCCCCCCCCCCCCCCCCCCCCAGTGGATATGGCCATGCTACAATCCCTTCTCCTCTATTCTCCTCTTGGGATCTTGGGTACACACACACATGTCCCCAGCATGAGTTTTAAGCCTCTAGGTCCAGGACTGAAACCGCCGTCAACTACATGGGAGTCCAGCAATGTAACCATTACACCATCTGCTGGTCCCTCGACTGTAGTTTTAATACAGCACAAATATTAACAGTGGTTGTCTTTGAGTGATATTTCCTTCTTTTAGTTGTTGATTTTTATATTTTTTCATAAGAAACAATGAGCAGCTATTACTTTTGTGATAATAAACATTTCTCAATAGACCCCTTTACAGGCTGGGTGACTACTTTGTCATGCATGACGGTCATCCAATTTATGCCTCTCTCTAGGTGCAGTTAGAGCCATGTAGGTCCAAGAATTCTGGAAATCTCAGGATATTATTTTTGGGGTAAGAACTCTGGATTCATTCCAATGTTACCAGCCAAGAACGAGCCTTGCTTCTCATACCTAATCCACCAAAGCGCTCTCTGTCTCACCTGATACATGTGAAACATGTTCTTCAGATACTTATATTCCTTCCCCATCTCATCTGGACAAAAGCAAAACAACAGTTATGTGTTTCATCTGCTAAGGATGTTTTCAAGTTCAACTGTGAGCATTTCTGCACAGCTTCCTGCCCTAAACTCACCCCCCTTCCCAGCTGTGAAGCCACTGTGTGCCCCAGAAATGAGTTCAGAAGTAAATAGAAAGACAAAGGCTGGTCCCACTGTAAACCCACTGAGTTGGTTTTTTCAGGGGAGGGATCCAGTATCTGCTGATAAACAGGCTTCTCAGAGATTTTGATGCATAACAAGTCTGAGAGCTATTCTCCAAGAGTGAACCTACATCTGCAGGGGTGGAAAAGAGGAACAAAAACTTGCAGCATACCCCTGCTTCTCTCTTTTAAAATAACGGTTCCTAGTTTACATTTATTATGAAAACAGTACATGCTCTTTTTAGAAAACTATAAAATTAGCAAAGTGTAAACATAAAGGCATTTTTTTTTTCAAAAACTTAAAGCACCAATAAAGGAAGAAGGCTATAGAATTTCTCCTCTCTGTGGAGATGAGGGTAGAAACTGGAACTTTGAAGGACGCACACCTGGCCCTTCTTAAGGGCAGCATAAACAATGAGATAGGCCAATACAGCCCTTCTACCTTCTGAGGACAGGCCCTGACTGAGGGGATGTAATGAAACACTATCATGTTACAAGGGAGGAGACTTGCTGAATTACAATAGTATTATCTCTGTTGAAGTTGAAAATACACGTTTGAAAGTGCTTTCATATTCCTATCACACTGATAAGGGCAGATCAGTTTGTCTTCAATTCTTAGGTGGGGATCTGAGACTCAGGAAGATTAAGCAACTTGCTCAGATTATCCAGGAAAAGGCAGGATACGGCAGACACGGTTCTCTCTCTCTTCAGTTTCATTCTCAGTCACTCTTTTCCCTGAATTTAGGAGCAAACCTGGGAAGCCTGACCACAGCCCAGCCACGGCCAGAGAGGTCCTCAGGCAGCCCCTCACCCTTCACCCAGGGTCATTCTCTCAGGTCCCAATAGTACCTAGCTTCTCTTGGGCAGCCAGCTTCTCTGCTTTCAAGGCGGCTTTATATTCGTTCTCCATCTTACTGAGCTCTGCTTCGTGAGCCTCTTTGAGCTCCCTGTGGGACCCCAGGAGAAGGCCACGTCATTAGCGTGCAGTCCAGAGCTGAGCTGTTACACTGACCTGACCCTACCCCTCTGACCTCACACAGCAAGTGGGACCCGCACTGGCTAGCATTCTCATGGCATCTATCCAGACAAGGCCCTTGTTTTCTACAATCATTTTTTTCTTTTATTTTTTAGGTTTTTGTCGTAGGGTGCCTGTGCTCACCAGAGAGAGACAGAGAGGGGGAAAGTGAGAAGTCATTCCCCAGGAGGGATGGCCACATCACAACCCCTTCCCCATTTTCTTTTTGGGACCTTGGGTGTGATTTTTCAAGCCTCTAAGTCCAGGACTCGAACTGCAGCCAACCAAGCGGGAGTCCAGTGTCTTAACCCTCATGCCACCTGCTGGCTCCTTATTTTTTTCTTTTTTAAAATTAAAAAAATTTTTTTTTACTTCAATTTATTTTATACATTCAATCACATATGTCACTTAGCTTATTTATTTCTTCCATGAACCCAGGACTTTTGCTATGTGGGTCCAGTTGCATTATCACTGCACCACCCGGCCCTAGAACCACTGTTCTGAATGGAGCCTGCAAGGGTCATGGATTCCCCACTAAGAGTCAGCACAATCTTTGCTTAGTGTTCACTTGGAGAATGGTGGGCTGTACCCACACCCACCCAGGGGAATTAAAGAACCTAAGGCCCCTCTAGTTTCCATCTTAGGAAGCAGGTGCTGGCAGTGGTTAAGATGATGTTAAGTGAAAGTCTATCTGAGCTACAAAGCCATGCAAAGACATAATTGTGGGTGCTGTACGTTTATATGACTGGCAGCTCAGTAGGTTTGTTTGTCCTAAATGCACAGTTCAGTGAAAAGGTGATATACTATATGATTCGAACTGGACGACATTCTGAAATAGGCAAAAATGAGGAGACAGGTAAGATGATCAGTGGTTTTCAGGGGCGGGGGGTGGGATAAAAGGCAGAGATTTTTAGGGCAATGAAATTATTCTATATGACACTATAATTAGGTGGATACTTGTCATTACACATTCACCCAACCCCATAGAAGGTGCAATGCCAAGAATGAGCTTGACTATAAAATATGGACTTTGGGTGATGATGTATAACTAAGCTTCATGGATTCTAACAAATGTACCACTCTGGTGGGGATACTAATTATGGGGAAGCTATGTGTGTATGCAGACAGGAGATATATGAGAATTCTGTACTTCCCCCTAGAATTTGATGTAAGCCTAACACTGCTCTAAAAAACAAACGAACAAAAAACCAAGACTAATCAATCAATCAATCAATCAATAATAAATGAATAAATTAAAAGCTATGGCTCAACTAGGAGTGTTGTCTCTCCACTACGATTTCTTCTTTCTTTTTTTAATTGTAAATCGACAGCTTAAAATTCTATATATTTATGGGGAACTAAGTAAAGTTATGATTTATGAACATCGTGGGAAATAACGAAATCACGCTAGCTCAAATATCGACCTTTTTTTGTGTCGAGAACGTCTGATACTGAACGTCTGATACTTAAGTCTCTTTAGAATTTTATAATGTACACTACTCATTGTCACACTATGTAAGGACAAATGATCTTTGAATCATGAAACCACCCAGAGCTAGCAATAAATTCAGCACTAGTCAAGCCTAGCCTTTTCTTCCATCGTTGCAAACAAACATTTTGCTTTGGCTATGATCATCATGGTCTCCTGAGAGGGATACACTTCTGTGGTCTTTATTTTGGGTCATTAGAAGTTCCTCCATATCTGATATAGGCCCTTCTAAAATTTATTTATTTTTTTGAGAGGTTTTTGCTATAGGGTGCGTGCACTTGCCAGAAAGACAGAGAGAGACAGAAAGTGAGAAATCTCCCCCTAGGGGGGTTAGCCAAGCCGCAATCTCTTCTCCTTCATTCTCTTCTTGGGATCTTGGGCATGCATGCACACATGCCCGGCATGAGTTTAAGCCACCGGATCCGGGGCTCGAACTGAGGTTGACTACATGGGAGTCCAGCGACATAGCCATTACGCCAACTGCTGGTCCCCCTTCTAGAATTGTTGTTCGTGTCATTGTCTTCAGTGAAACAGATGCTTTGATAGCTTCTGACACTTTGTTCTTCAGGATAGTAGCTCCTACAGCAGAATGGGACATACCTGACTGGTGAGCAATAACCATCACGGATTTTGCACTTTTATAGTCCTTAATCATTTTAATTTTGTTTCTGTTTCCATCACTGAACGTGATCTTTTACTGGAAAAATAAGCAGTGAGTTTTATGTGCTTGGGGCCATGATGAATGGTGTCATGAGATTAAATCAAACCCGAGAGCAAACGATGCAATCAAGTGACACAGTAAACCCGACAGGCTACTGCTGGCATGACATGGCATTCTGCTCACAGTAAACCTTGATAAGCAGAAGGACACTCTAAAAGAAGGACACAATATAGTGTAGTAAATACATAAACTGGCAACAGTTGCTTAGTCATCACCAAGTGTTATACACTGTAGGTCACTGTGGTGCTGAACATTTCTGTGACTGGCAGCTCAGTAGGTTTGTTTGCCCCAGGGTTACCACAGACACGTGAGCCATGCCCTGCACTAGAATGTTGTCACTAGGTGACAGGAACTTTTCCACTCTGTTATAACCTTGTGGAAGCACCATTGTTGGACAAAATATTGTCATGCAATGCATGACTAACTTTAATCTTAAATTTGCTGAGCTTTGTGGCTGGATATGTGATCTATTCTGAGAACGTTTCCTGTACACTTGAGAAGAACGCGTATTCTGTTGCTATTGAATGGAATGTTTTATACATGCTGTCAAGGTTATTCTTTATCTTTTCAATTTATTCATGACAGAGCACATGCATGTGCGCAAGACAGAGAGGGACATGAAAGAGAAAGGAGCACCCTCCACAGGGTCTGGTTGGCAACCCCTCCTGTTCCAGTCCTCCAGCCTGCTGGATCTTGTGTGCCTGGTACATTTCAGGCTGACCAGGCTGAGAATTCAAACTGCAGTCACTATGTGGGAATTGGGTCTTTCTTCTCATTTCCATTTGTGTGGAATTTCTTTTTCCAACTCTTCACTTTCAGACTATGTAGGCCTTTTTTAAAAAAAGAGAGACTTTTTCTATAGGGCATGTGTGCTTGCCAGAGAGACAGAGACTGCAGAAATCACCCCCCAGGGAGGATGGCTATACAGCAATCCCTTCTCCTCCATTCTTCTCTGGGGACCTTCGGCAAGCATGCACATGCACCCAGTGGGAGTTTTAAGCCACGGGATCCCGGACTCCAAACGCAGTAAACTATGTGAGAGTCCAGCCATGTAACCATTATGCCATCTGCTGGTCCCCAGGTTTATGTATATCTTTAAAAGTGAAGCAAGTGTCTTGTGGGCAGCATATAGTTGAGTGTTGTTATTTTATTCAGTCACTCTATGTCTTTTTATCGAGGGATTTAATCCATTTACATTCAAGTTATTGATAGTCAAGGACTTACTACTGCCAGTTCATTAGCTGCTTTCTCTTTGTTCTAAGATTCCTCACTCCTTTCTTCCTCTTTTGCTGTCTTCCTTTGTGGTTTGATGGTTTTCTAGAGTAGGGTCCTTTGAATTTTTTCTATTTTTGTTTAGTTCTTCTACCAAACAGTTTTGCTTTGTGGTTACTCATACCTGCCTGTTTCAAGCTGATAACAACTTAAACGTTGATTGCCTATAACAACACTATCCTTTTACTCCCCACTCCCTACATTTTAAGTCTTCGAGGTCAGAATTTATGTAATTTTGTATTGTGTGTCCCTTGACAAATTATTTTACCTATAGTCATTAATAATAGTTTTATCTTTTAAAAATTATTTTTATTATTAAAAAATTATTATTATTATTGATGTGAAGCAACCCAAGACTGATAATTGCCTGAACCTTCTGTTCTGATGCAGAGAAACTTGTAAGAAACCTTGAAGCAGCCTAGGGCTGATAGATGCCTGGGCTTTCTGTTCCTCTGTGAACTAGCTGCCCCTCCCCTGAACTGTCGAGCAGCCAAAGGCCTTGAGCAGGTTGGATTCCCTGCTTCTCTGCCAGCTCTGTATTAGGGCAGACACTGAGCTCCTGATAGGACACTGCAAGTGTGTTGAAACTCCTCCTTACCCACTCCCCTATTAAAGACTGTGTCCAACTCTCCATGGAGCTGGAGATTCAGAGTATTAACTCCTCTGTGTCTGCCAGTGTAGTAAAGAGTTCTCTTTTCTCTCCTGAGTGCTGTTTTTCACTCCTCAGCGTCTGGTTTTCTGCAACATTATTATCATTAAGCTTGTGATAGGGCATATATGCTCACCAGAGAAAGACAAAGTGAGAGAGAGAGGGAGAGTGAGAAAGCAAGCCACCGCATCTGGGACTTGAACTGTGGTTGGCCACATGGGAGTCCAGCTCTTTAACCACCATGCCAACTGCTGGCTCCTAGTTTTGTCTTTTAATCCTTGTACAAGGGATGAAATTGTTTTACACACTGTTATTAATGTCCCAGAGTATTTTGAATACGATTTTATGTATATCGTTGAAATTTTTGCTTTTGTGTGCTTCATATTATTAATTAGCAGCTTTTTGTTTCATTTTCTTTTTCTTCCTTTTTTTTTTTTTTTTTGAGAGGTTTTCGCTATAGGGTGCATGCGCTCACCAGAAAGACAGAGAGAGAGAAAGCGAGAAATCACCCCCCCAGGGGGGATGGCCACGCTGCAATCCCTTCTCCTCCATTCTCCTCTTGGGATCTTGGACATGCACGCACACGTGCCCGACTTGAGTTTAAGCCATTGGGTCCAGGACTCGAACCACAGTTGACTACATGAGAGTCCAATGACATAGCCATTACACTAATTGCTGACCCTGCTTTTTGTTTCATTTGAAAGAACTTCCTTTAGCAATCCTGTAAGGTAGGTCTAGTAGTGATCAACTCTCTGAACCTTTGTCTGGAAAAGTTTTTATTGCTCCTTCATTTCTGAAAGACAGCTTTGCTGGATAAAGTATTTTTGGTTGGACTTTTTTTGTTTGTTTGTTTTTTAATTTGTTTCTTTCTTCAGCACTTTGAATAGGCCATTCAACTCTCTCCTGGACTGCAAGGTTTCTGCTAAGAAATCCACTGACAGATGTACTGGCACTCCTTCGGTGCTATGTGTTCTCTTGCTGTGCTCAAAATCGTTCCTTTGTCTTTGATTTCTGATGGTTTGACTGTCATGTGTCTTGATGTACTCCTGTTAGGTTGAGTCTGACTGAATTTGATTGGCAGGGGGTGTCTGAGAACTCTGTACTTTCCCCTCCATAAACCTAAAATTGCTGTAAAGCCAAAACTGTTCTAAAAAATAAAGTCAGCAGACATTATAGATGACAGTGACTCGGCTAGAAGAGCTGTCTTCCACCAGGATTTCTGAGCCTGCTCTCCCGCATAGCAGGTAGCCTACAAAGGTACTTTGAGATTGTCCTCATCCTCACAGACAACGTCCCTCCTTTAAAATCAAAAACCATATATGTATCTGTATCTAAGCTATAAACATGATTAATAAGATACATATGGTTATCGGAAAAGTCATGATGCATTTTTGCATAGAAAAACAGAAAAAGACATCATGACTTTTCTGACCACCCAGTATATAATAAGATGGGTACTATATCAGAACAAAGTAAAATCTCTGAGTCACACAGTTGCCTGTTTTCCCCCTGCGGCAACAGTCATAATCTACTCACTTGCAAAAATCCTCCAAGACACCATTAATAACGCTAGTGCTCCAGTCTTTGACTTGTTTATCTTACCTGTTTGCTACTTTGTACCCTTTGACCTAAGTGTGTACCTGTCTTTTCCTCATCCTGCCCCTGGCAACCACTGTTTTATTCTCTCCTGGCAATCACTATTTTATTCTGTATTTCTACATGTTTGGACACCTCCTTTTAAATTTCCTCTGATTTTTTTTTTCTTTTGTGTTGTTCGCCCATCCCATTTCTTCTTCCTCTTTTACCCATGCCCTGACTTAGCAGCCAGGGAGAGTAGAGGTGATGGGAGGAAAATAAGAGGAGGAGGAAGAGACTGGACTGAGAATAATAGTTGCATATCTGAGAAATCTGAGAGAAAAGAAATGGCTCTTCACAGCAACGAATGTAAAGCGAGATTATAACCCAAATGAGAAAACTGGATAAAATTGAAATGCAGGGACAACCTTCTCTGTACTTAATTGCAGTGGCCTCACAAGAAGCCATCTTGCTCTCCAAGGACATGTGTCTCACTCATCTCCGCCACCTCCACCCGCTCAACTCTATTTGACACTGGCCAAAGTCCTCGTGGATGGAAATCTTGCAAAGATGCAGGAGACGTAGGGCCTTCAGCACACAAGGGCTCGTGCCAGAAAGCATACCTGCTCTTGCTTTCGAAGTTCTGCTGCATCTCAGCACAGTGGAGATCCATTTCATTGGAAAGCTGGAAAGGAGGCCAGTGTTAACAACACAGACTGGAGGACCCCTGCCTGCTCCAGTTGCGTCCTCTGAGGAGCCCTCACTTGCAGGGTCAACCCCTCCCCATTGGTGTTCTACAGTGTGAGAGAGCACATTGTCACTGAGGGCTGGAGCAATCTGGCCTTGCACTACGTCGTTCTGTACTTAACGAGTTCATAGTGTTATTCCTCTTTCACTAACTGATTTTTGTGGGTGGTTCTGATTTCCTTTGGTAGATTCATCTCTTTGTAAAACTGTGACCTTTGAATTCTTGGATACGTAATCCATTTGAGCAATTATTTATTGAACCAATGGCTGACCTGGAAGAGCCAAAGAGGATGAAAACTCAGACCCTGCTGTCAAGGGACTTAAAATCAAGTGTTAACCAACCCTTGTTGACAGTTTGGTTGGGTTCTAACAGACGGGATTTGCTCATTTTCAGGTGACCCTCTGTTCTAACATATCGGAACTTCTGGCCAGTGTCTCAGCAGGAATGGGTACTTCAAAGTCAGTTAGTGTCCACTGTCTGCTAGAACAAGGGTCCAGAGCTGGCCCTTATTCCTCTCTGACTGCTGCAGAGGTGCCAGGACTGGCAGCCGAGGGCAGCCCCAGCCATTCTGATGGAGACCAGCACTGAGTAGGCCAGAACCTCTCCATTTCACAGGGTCATGCCTCACACTGGGGAGTCGAGATCACAACCTAGGGCTCCTTTGGGGAAATCATTTCTAAATATGTTTTTACCAGGGCCTGTACTTGTAGATCAAAATGTTCATTTTGCCTAATTACCCATTATTGTTGAGCCAGGTGATCTTATGGAAATTATTCAACTTCCAGAAGCCTTAATTTCCATTTTATGGAAGGAGACCATAAACCTGGCAAGGTTTTCAGATAAATATTGAATCAAAGCTGGGCAAGGTGTCAGCCTGAGTCATGCGTTGAGTCACTGTAGGATTCAAACAGGCCCAGGATATACCAGAGGTTAAGAGGCCACCTGCTGGAAAGTTCCAGCCTTGCAAGTGGGTTTTAAGAATACTAGAGAAAGTCCATCATTCAGAGCTTACCATTCCATGCCAGTTCTAGTCTGTCACTCTAGGCCACCAGGCACACTGGCTTGAAATGGGGAAGAAATCTCTGTGATGAAACAGATGGTATAATCTAAAGAAGGGTCATTAAAATCCGCAGGAAGCACACCTAGTACAGAATGCCATCAGCAGATTCTAAAGTGTGGGCCTTGGCAGCTCTAATGGTAACTACAAGTGAGCACCAGAGGCCTCCAGGAAGCTTAGGAGGATTCAGTATTGGTGCCATTGGTGACACGACTGAGGTTTAACTTGCCACAAAGGCTAGATAAGAAGTGACACCCCCCACCTGTGCATCATGCACCCACTCGAGGCACCTGGTTCAGAACAGAGTCAGAGAATTACGACTGAGTGGCAAGGTCCCAGCTTCAGAGTCCTGTTGCCTGGACAACGTGGCTCACATGAGTGACATACTTGGCATCTTGCCCGGCACACAAGTGTTCTGAAAATATTAGTCTCACCCTAGCCATAAAGATGTTAGCTAACACTGAGATCACTCACCAACTTTCGGGCAGACTGGTGGTCCCTGTTCATTTGTTCTATTATTGCTGTCAGCTCTGAGATCTGCTCTTCTAGGTCAGAAATGATGTTGGTCCTGTGGGATGAGAAAGTCCATCATCCACAGAGCTTACCATTCCACGCCCCTGAGTGGGACTGACACTGGCCTGGGGAGAGCCCAGCTACATTCCACACCTGCTCACTGTTGTGGGTGGGGCTGAGGGGTAAAGGGGTGGTCTTGGAGAAGGCATTTGGTAGCAAGCTGGCTGAATCTCAGATCTGGCCTTTTGAGTAAGCCAGCCAGAATGATGAGCAAGATGATTTGGTGTCCTACTGAGTAGAAGGGAAATAGAAATATGTCAGACATTTGTTGAGGTGTGACCTTAATTTGGTGATGGTAGTTGAAATGGAGGAGGGATACATCCAGAGGACTAAGTAATGATTAGGATTGATACTGACAGTGAATGTAGATAAAGGCCAGAAATGGGACCAAAAGGCGGATATAAGAGAGTGGCTTTCAGAAAAGACTATGTGTTTCTGGGTCTGCAGCATATCTGTAGATTATTCAGCTCTAGTCCGTTATGCCAGAGTGGACAAGGCAGCAGGAGCTCCCTGTGCAGTGGAGCTGAGAGGACATTGTTAATTCAAGAAGCATTTAGCCGATCAGTCTTATGTCCAACTGAGCACAGAAAGAATGTGAGGTGAATAAACGGGAGAGGACATGGGCGGAGAGAGTGCCAGGGTATCAGACCAAAAAAAGGATATGAGAAAGTTGAATCTAGGGGAACCTCTTCTTGCACATGGTCTTCAATATAGATTATACTCACAGCTACACCAGGGAATAAAGCAAGTAAGAGCCACCATGTTTTATTTTTTAAACTTTGCCATTGGGTGCATGTGCATGTACGAGAGGATAAGAGTAAGAACCCCTCAGGACACCCAGGGGAATGGCCATATTGCAATCCCTTTTCTTCCATTCTCCTCTTGAGATTTTGAGAACATATGTACACATGCCTTGCTTGTTTCTCAAGCCATCAGGCCAAGGACTCAAACCTACAGTAAGTCATGTGGGATTCAGCTGCTCCAGCCTCCATGCCACTGGCTGGCCTCATTTTGTTTTATTTTGCCAGAGCTGGTGCAAATTTCTTAAGAAGCTAAGACGTGCCTACTGGTGACAGTTTAACTATGGGTAATGTCCTGTAGAGGGTTGTGGTTGAACAGGGGAAAGAAAACTAGCAAATGTCCTCATGGTGTGGGAAGACAGGGATTTGGGTCTGGCTTCACTGGGCCAGGAAGATCAGAGAGGCTCCACGGCACGGCCTCCTTTGACTTGCAGTTCCTTTAACCTCACCCCCAATCTGAACACCTTCTGAGAGGTAACCACTGCTAGCACTTTAGTTGTACTCTTTCTATACACTAACCAATAGGTAGGAGATGGGGGATAGGTGCATTTTCTGTTGTTGTTGTTGTTGGTCTTTTATATTTCTGTCTAGGAAAAATAATTCTCTCAGCAAACTAACACCTAAAGGAAGAGACACTGGAAGAGCCATTCCAGAGTGCAGGTAGGAAGAAAGATGCCTGAACTTGGGTAGAAGAGAGGTAACAAGAAAATATGAATGAGATATTTAGGAGACAGGGACTAGCAGATGGACTAGTGGTTACATCACTAGACTCCCACATATATTCAACCATGGTTTGAGTTCCACACCCAATGGCTTAAAACTCACGCCAGGTGTGTGTGTGTATGTACCCAAAGTCCTGAGAGGAGAATAAGGAGAAGGAGTTACGGTGTGGCCATGCCCCCCAGGGTGTGATTTCTTGCTTTCTGTCTTCCTGTCTCTCTCATGAGCACATGTGCCCTAGCAAAACTTTCTCTCTCAAAAATAAATAAAGAAAATAAAAGACATGGAAGGGCCAACAGATGGTATAATGGTTACATTGCGTGTCTTCCAAGTAGTTGACTACAGTTCAAGTCCTGGACCTGGCTTCCAACATGCCAGGCACATGTATGTGCGTGCCCAAGGTCCTAAGAGGAGAATGGAGAGGAAGTGATTGAGGCATGGCCATCTCCCAGGGTTAATTTCTCACTTTCTGTCTCTCTGGCAAGTGCACACACCCTATAGCAAAAATCTCTCTCACAAAAATAAATAAATAAATACATGGAGAAGTACTTGGAATGGCTTGGAGGATCGGGTGGGTGGGGCTGAATGACAAAGAGGTGGCTGTGTGCCTAGTGGTATGGACCTGGGCAGAATCGTTCACAGTGCACTTCCCAAAGGCACTGAATTTATATAGTATTTGGGGGCATAATAAAAAAAGAGATGCAGAGGCAGTCAGTGGTGTAGTGATTGGGGTAGTTGGACCCCACATGGTCAATTGTGTGGTTCAAGTCCTGACTCAGTAGCTTGGGAAACACACCAGGTGCCTGTGCATGCATGAAGAAGAAGAGACTACAGTGTGACATCCCCCCAAAGAGTGCTTCCTCACTTTTTTTCACTTTTCTTCCCTTTCTCTCTGTCTCTCTATGGTGAAAGCACACACACTATAGCAAAAACAAAAACGAAGCAACTCCAACTTCCCAGAAACCCTAACTTTACTCTTTCATTATTATTTCTTCCTTTCATGAGAGTAAGGAGAGGAGGCAGAGGGAGAGAGAAGGACAAGTACCCTCAACGGTCAGGTCCCGTGCTGTGATTCCTGCCCCCATCTCAGCCTTCCCAGGTACCAGGATCTTGGGCACCTGCACTTGGTTTGTGCGGGTCGAACCACAATCTCTTATGTGGCTCCAGCTTCTCTTGAGTGGCATGTTACTGCTGCACCCAAGAGCCAGCACACTGACTTCACTTCAATTTGCACACCCCAAATTCAGACTGTATACTGAGTATTTCATCTGCCTCCCCAGAAAGAACTGCTCTCCTTCAGCAGGATTCACATTCCTTCCAGTCATTTCCTAGGTCAGCTGCCTACCTTACCCCTTGAATCCACTCACAGATGGGATCAGCATGAAGACAGGTGGGTGTGGAGAGGAGCAGCACTGAGAGATGGGTGAGAAGGGAGGTAACCTTGCAGAATCTCAGAGTGGGGCCTGTAGCCTGGCACAGAGGTCAGGGGCACACCCTTGAGGCCAGGTGAGCCAGGTGGAGCAAGCTCTGAGGAGCTGGATATTGGCCCAGAGACATTACCTGGACATTTTAACTTTGTCCTTTATCTTCAATTCCAGCTGCTTTTTGTCACCAAACATTTCCTCTCCCAAGGTGACAGATATCTGCTCCCGATTTCGAATGAGCTGATAGCCAGGTGACACGTTGATCACTTCCTAGGCACCAAGGCAGAAGGCAGTATAAAAATGGGAAAACTTGGGAGACACTGGGGTAGGCAAAGACTTCTTAAATAAGACCCCCAAAGCACAGTCAATAATCCCAAAAACAGACAAGTGGGATTACATCAGACTAAAAAGTTTTTGCATGGCAAAAGACACAGTAATTAGTCTGAATTGACAGCCCTCAGAATGGGAAAAAATTTTTGTAAACTATGCATCAGATAAGGGACTGATAACCAGAATACACAAGGAACTCAAGCAGCTGTCCCAAAAAAAGATGATCAACCCTATTAAAAGATGGGAGAATGAATTGAAAAAAACACTTTCTAAGGATGACAAATGAAAAGCCAAAAGGCATAAGAAAAAATGCTCAACATCTTTCATTGTAAGGGAAATGCAGATCAAAACAACAATGAGATACCACCTAACCCCAGACAGAATGACTAAGATTAAGAAAACAAAAAATGATAAGTGCTGGCAGGAGTGTGGTGAAAGGGGAACTCTTTTACACTGCTGGTGGGAATGCAAATTAGTCCAGCCACTGTGGAGAACAATTTGGAGATTCCTCAAAAATCTACAAATAGGGAACCAGCAGTTAGCGTAATGGCTATGTCGCTGGACTCCCACGTAGTCGACCGTGGTTCGCGTCTTGGACCCGGTGGCTTACAACTCACGCCGGGCGCGTGTGCGTGCGTGCCCAAGATCCCGAGAGGAGAATGGAGGAGAAGGGATTGCGGCGTGACCATCCCCCCTGGGGGGTGATTTCTCGCTTTCTGTCTCTATGTCTCTCTCTGTCTGGCGAGCGCATGCGCCGCGAAAAACCTCTCCAAAAAAAAAAAAAAAAAAAAAAAAATCTACAAATAGAACTACCATATGATCCAGCAATTCCACTCCTTGGTATCTATCCAAAGGGCAGAAGAATTCTTCATTAGAAAAGTGCTTGCACATCAATATTTATTGCTGCATTATTCACAATTGTTAAGACATGGAACCAACCCAAATGCCCATGAACAGATGAATGGATTGAAAAACTGTGGCACATATACTCTATGGAATACTACTCAGCCATAAAAAACAAGACCCTGGCTTTTGACAAAAAGTGGATGAATATGCAAGATTTACTGCTGAGTGAAGCAAGCCAGGCTATGAAGGAGAAACATTGTATGTCTCCACTTAATATATACTGAGTGTCCGCACTCTGTAATGGAAACTGAATGACTAAAGGATATAGAAACACAGTAAATGGTTGTGAATATCAGATATAGTGTGGGAAGAGGGTGGGTAAAGGAGTAGAGTCTGAGGAAGGGCATTAAGGAGAAAAATAGAGAGGCATAGCATTAATGGGACAAAGAAATGGGGCATTATCTATTGAAAATAACTTTATGGTATTATCAGCTAGACTGGGGAGAAATGTGGATATGTTGGAATATTCACTTTGCAAGCTAAATACCGTGATAGAATGTAGAAAAGAACTAGAAATAAAGTAAGATAAAAAATAAAATAAAATTTAAAAAATGCAGTCCGGGAGTGTGAGATTCCTCTAAATCTCATCCTGTTGCTTACTCATGTCTTAAAAACAGAGACAGGTGATGGGCTTCCAGACCCCAGACCCTTCTGTGCCCTCCCGAGTCACCATTCACCCTCAGCTAGCTCTGATGTCCCTATAAGCCACTCAAGAACAACCATGCCAAATCAACCTCTCTACACCCCACTCCACATTTTGCCCCCATGTCCTGTGGCTACTCCAAGTTTTCCATCGTATCCAGAGGTAGGAGGCAGCTGGACATTGTGAAACTGTGTGGATCTGGGAACCAAAGGGGCCCGAGTTTGTGTCTTGACTCTGACAGCAGTAGCTACTTCAACATCTCTGTGCCTCGGTTTCCCCATCAGAAAATGGGGATAATAACACTTCTCAAACTGCTTTGTGGGCAAAAGCAAGATAATTTATAAGAAAATGACTAGCACCATTGGAAGGGAAAAAATAAATTCTGTTTCCTTCCTTTCCCCCCAAGATGCCAAGTCAGAAACCTGGGCAGGGCCATGACACCGAGACAGGATGCAGTCCCCTAGATTTGGTCTTATCTCTTTTTCCAGTGCCCTCCTGCCCTTACAACCTTCAGTTGTCCTGTCAGTCCTCCCCCAGCATTGGTTAGTGCTTCCCAAGTGCGGCAGTGTGTTCCCTGAACCTGGGCATGAGTTATATTCTGTCCTGGACTAGCTGCCCTTGTTTCCTGGGACATTTTCTGCACCCTGCACAAGGCAGGAGAGCATGGCAGGTAAATGCTCACTTTGGGGGTTGGCCGAGTTAAACAGGGGTTCCTCTACTTGCCAGCACCACATAAGGTGCAATAACAGCACCTCCTCCTAGGACCATGGCAAAGATTCCACCAGGTAAGTGTGCAAAAAAGCCCATGCGTGCATGCTATAAGTGCCCAGTAGGTGGGGTCCCACTGCCCTCTTCCTGGTTTACTCACATGTGGTAATTTATTGCTCTCCTCTTGCTGTCCTGGCTGGGTTTTCATTCTGCAAGAGAAACACATGCTCAGAAAGGAATCACAGAGCAGGGGGAGGTCCATAGCTTGGAGCTGCAGCTTGTCCTGCTACAACTCTGGGATCAAGTCAACTGACCTTCTTAGCAGGTCTTTGAAGTAGCTGGGGGACCTGTGGACGCAGAACCCCTGAGAGCACCAAAGCCTGGGCTCTTGGAAAAGGCTGTGTCCAAGGAGTAAAAGAGTTGGTCTTATAGGGAGCAACTTCTGTTTTGGAGAAATACAAGCCAGACAAAGCAGTCTCTACATATACCCCTGCATCAAGGCTCTGTGAGTCTTGAATGCACCCACACTCACCCTCATATATATCCCCATGCATATCCTCATATATATGACTGCACACAACCTCATATGTATCCCCGCACACACCCTCATATATATCTATGCACACACATCCTTATCAACAACCCCATGGATACCCTCACCTATACCCCCACACACAATACACCTGTATCCCTGCACACAACCTCATCTAATCCTCACACACAACACATCTATATCCCCACACTCACCCTCATCTATATCCCCACACTCACACTCGTCTATATCCCCATTGCTCACACTCCTCTATATCCCCACACTCACGCTCATCTATATCCTCACACTCACACCATCTATATCCCCACGCTCACACTCCTCTATATCCCCACGCTCACGCTCATCTATATCCTCACACTCACACCATCTATATCCCCACGCTCACACTCCTCTATATCCCCACGCTCACCTCGTCTGTATCCCCACACTCACCTCGTATATATCCCCACACTCACCTCATCTGTATCCCCACGCTCACCTCGTCTGTATCCCCACGCTCACCTCGTCTGTATCCCCACGCTCACCTCGTCTGTATCCCCACGCTCACCTCGTCTGTATCCCCACGCTCACCTCGTCTGTATCCCCACGCTCACCTCGTCTGTATCCCACGCTCACCTCGTCTGTATCCCCACGCTCACCTCGTATATATCCCCACGCTCACCTCATCTGTATCCCCACGCTCACCTCGTCTGTATCCCCACGCTCACCTCGTATATATCCCCACGCTCACCTCGTCTGTATCCCCACGCTCACCTCGTCTATATCCCCACGCTCACCTCGTCTGTATCCCCACACTCACCTCGTCTGTATCCCCACGCTCACCTCGTATATATCCCCACGCTCACCTCATCTGTATCCCCACGCTCACCTCGTCTGTATCCCCACGCTCACCTCGTATATATCCCCACGCTCACCTCGTATATATCCCCACGCTCACCTCGTCTGTATCCCCACGCTCACCTCGTCTATATCCCCACGCTCACCTCGTCTGTATCCCCACACTCACCTCGTCTGTATCCCCACGCTCACCTCGTCTATATCCCCACGCTCACCTCGTCTGTATCCCCACACTCACCTCGTCTGTATCCCCACGCTCACCTCGTATATATCCCCACGCTCACCTCCTCTGTATCCCCACGCTCACACTCGTCTATATCCCCATGCTCACCTAGTCTATATCCCCATGCTCACACTCGTCTATATCCCCATGCTCACCTAGTCTATATCCCCACGCTCACCTCGTCTATATCCCCACGCTCACCTCGTCTGTATCCCCACACTCACCCTCATCTATATCCCCATGCTCACCTCGTCTATATCCCCACGCTCACCTCGTCTGTATCCCCACGCTCACACTTGTCTGTATCCCCACGCTCACCTCGTCTATATCCCCACACACACCCTGATCTATATCAGCACACTAACCCTCTTTATATCCACACACTCACCCTCATCTATATCGACACATTCACCCTCATCTATATCCCTATGCACAACCTCATCTATATCCCCGAGCACACCATCATCTATATCCCTGAGCACACCATCATCTATATCCCTGCACACACCCTCATCCTTATCCACAAGCACATATATATATTCCACTCATATATATCCCACACACCTTCATATATATCCCCCACACACATGTGTGCATATACAGGGACAATCAGCTCAGGTAACTGTGGGTAGCCCTTTTCAGAACGAAAGAGTCTGTAAAAGCTAATGCTCTGGATAATAAAATGTATACTATGAAGACACAAAACATTTAAGGTTAACCTGCTTTTCATTAAAATTTTCACATTCTACTTATAAAATGAATACCAGATACCAGTTGGTATATGAGTATATATACACATATATTTACAAAATGAATTATACACACACACACACACACACACACACATATAGTGAAATAAATAGTATATATACGTTAGGTAAGATTATATTTACTTAGATACACTTATTGGCAATTTTAGGGGACATTTGTCCTAAATGGTATTGTTTTTATAACTTTTGCAAATTAAAAAATCAGAAAAGAGGAATCATAACTTATTTTATTAATTAAAATTTATAAAGAGGGATACTATCAGATGGGATAATGGTTACATCACTGGACTCCCACATGGTTGACCGTGGTTCAAGTCCTGGACTTGGCAACTTAAAACTCATGTGAGTGCATGCCCAAAATCCCAAAAAGAGAATGGAAAAGAAGGGATTGCAGTGTGGCCATCCTCCTGGGAGGTGATTTTGTACCTTCTGTTTCTGTCTCTCTGGCGAGGGCATGTGTCCTATAGCAAAAATATCTCTAAAATAAATTCATAAAGAGGAATCAGGAATTTGTAGTTTAGCATCTAGCACAGAGTCCAGAGCATAACGTATGCCTAAAGAACAAAAGTGTCGGGGCCAGCAGGTTGCATGTTGGTTAAGGTGCTATATTCCCACATGGTCCAACTGCATGGTTTGAGTCCCAGGCCTGGTGGCTTGAAAATCACACTGGTGCATGTGTGTGGCCAAAATCCTGAGAGGAGAATGGAGAAGGCATTGTGGCATGGCCATCCCCCTCCAAGGGGCGATTTCTAACTTTCTCTGTTTCAGTTTCTCTCTGGCACATGTGCCCTATGGCAAAAATCTAAACAAACAAAATGAAGGGTTCATAAATAAAAGACTATCTCTGTGTTTTGGACACACCATTTTAACTCCTCCAGTCTGCCATTACTCATCTGTGTGAAGCAGTGCTACTGGGATGACTGCTGCTGCTGCTTCTAGGTCGTGTCACCACCCTTGCTGATGATTTGCATTCCTGCCACTGTGTTTACCTCATCCCCCACTTTTGTCGTTGCCCACTACAGTCCATTCTCCACCTGGCTGTCAGATTGGCCCTTCTAGAATGTTCTCTGGATCATTCTCAGAATCCTGAGGCTCTCTGGCCCTTTCAGGTAAAAGCCAGAGTCCTTACAGTGGCTGCAAGGCCCTTCATTTTGTGAGTGTCCTTTGGCTGTTACAACAAATGGCCATGGACATAGTGGCTTTACATAACGCCAGGTCATCATCTTCTAGTCCTGAGGGCTGAAGTCTGAGCCAGGACTCACTGGGCTCAAATCAAGGTGCTACTAAGACTGTGTTCCTCTGAAGGCTCTTAGGGAGAGTTGTTTTCTTGCCATTTCTGGCTTTGAGAAGCTCCCTGGGTTCCTAATGGCCTTGTTCTCTATCTTCAGTAATTGTATCAGCCAGCCTATACTTCTGTTGTCACATCTCCTTCTCCATCTCGGTCACTCAGACTTCCTCTTATATGTATTAGGGACCTTTGTGATTACATTTAGCCAGATGATCTGATATTCCCCATGCACACCCTCATATACATCTCCACGTATATCCTCATATATATCCCCCCCACACACACACACACCCTCATATATATCCCCACACACACCTGCGTGCATACATATCCATCTCTGGTTCAGCCACCTAGCACTCTTTTAATTCCCTTTTGACAAGTTATATAACATATTCACAATTCTAGGGACTAGGATGTGGACATCTTCAGGGGTGGGGGCATTGCCCTGCCTACTACATTCTTCATTATCTTGTCACTTTCTCTGAATTTATCTCCCATCACTCTACCTTCCTTCCCACTCAAGCCATACTGGCCTCTGCTTCTCTGAAAGAGGTCAGATGTTCCATTGAAGTTCCCACTTCAACGGGCAGGGGCCCTTGGACTTACTGGTTCCTTTGTCAGACTCTGCAGGCTTTCCCTCAGCCCTCTTACACAGAGACTTCCCCTGACCTCCCTACACAAAATAACCCCCCTCTACCACCACCTTCCCCATTTCCCTGCATTATTTTTCCACACAGCACTTGCCAGCCTCAAATGCACTTATTCATGGTCCTGTCCCCAATCTCTCCCCACTAAAATGCAAGCTCCAGAGAGTGGACATTTTACTGTTTTTACAATGTTTCTCACTCCTGAAACAGTGCCTGAAAAGTAATAGGTGTTCAATAGATATTTTCCAAATAAATAAATAAATAGCAAAAATTCTCATTTTGAGGGGTTATTTTCACAGTTTTTTAGGTTGTTTATTTTCTAGATCAGAGGTTTTGCCTTCAACATTTGAGATTCAATTTTCTGCATGAACTAATCCGCTTTTAATACTTTCGAGAGAGGTTTGATTTCCTGAATGGCAGCCTTCATTTCTAATAGCTCCATTTGATTCTTTTTTATGGTGTCCATTTCCTCTTTCAGATCATGGAAGAACTTCAACACCTCCTGGAACTCATTGTCTCTTCTCTCCTGCAGAATATTATACGAGAAATACTAGACAGCATTAAGCACCCAAGCATCCAGATAATTGGTATCCCAGAAGGTGAGGAAACTAATAAGGGCATTGATAATCTATTACATGAAATCATAGAAGAAAACTTTCCAAATCAAGAGAGGCATTCAAATATCCAGATCCAAGAAATACAAAGAACCCCTAATAGAATCAACCCGAGATCTTCTCCAAGGCACATTATAGCCAGACTGGCCAAATCTACAGACAAAGACAAGATACTAAAATTGGCAAGAGAGAAATGTCAGGTTACTTATAAAGGTTATCCAATCAGGCTAACCTCTGACCTCTCATCAGAAACAATGCGAGCAAGGAAAAAATGGGAAAATATATTCAAAATGTTAAGTGAGAAACAGTTTCAACCAAGAATACTATACCCAGCAAGATTATCTTTCATATGGAAAGAAAGGATAAAAAACATTCTCAGATAAACAAGACCTGAAAGAATTCATCAATAGCAGACCCACTCTTCAAGAAGTTCTGAAAGGAGTGCTCTACTGGGAAAACTAAAGATACATAAAGAAATAAGAGAACGGGGACCAGCAGTTGGTGAATTGCTATGTTGCTGGACTCTCATGTAGTCAACGGCAGTTTGAGTCCCAGACCCAGTGGTTTAAACTCACACTGGGCATGTGGGTGTGCATGCCCCAAATCCCGAGAGAATGGAGGAGAAGGGATTGCTGCATGGCCATGCCACCTGGGGGTTGATTTCTGACTTTCTGTCTCTCTGTTTTTCTGGTAAGCACAAACGGCCTATACCAAAAACCTCTCAAAAAAAAAAAAAAAAAAAAAAAAAAAAAAAAAAAAAAAAAAGAAAAGAAAAAGAAAGAAAATAAATAAGAGAACAAAAGGCAACCAAGAAAGTATGACCAGTTTAATGCTAGGGACAAGAAATATCAATAATAACATTGGATGTACTTCCAGGAGTTAAACAGCAAGATTGGACCACAGTAACACTGCATATTCAACAGAAGAGAGTTTAAACACAAAACTGAACTGGCAAAATAGAATTTTATGACTTTTGAGTAAAACATTATTGATTTGTTTTTACTATGCTGTTTTCCCATTTTAAGCATTTTACTTTCTTCTGAGTTGTTGATAGGTTTAGCAATTTGTTAAAATATTTTTCTTGTTTGTTTCTTTAAATGGAATCATAAACTTTTCTCCCTCCTGACCC
This sequence comes from Tupaia tana, assembly GCA_026018925.1. Classification (NCBI taxonomy): domain Eukaryota; kingdom Metazoa; phylum Chordata; class Mammalia; order Scandentia; family Tupaiidae; genus Tupaia; species Tupaia tana. The sequence goes on along the minus strand of JAKSZU010000001.1, from coordinate 41,986,104 downwards.
CTCTGGAATTGGAAAATATTTGGGAGAATTCTTATTTTGTGGAAGAAAGGTTATTTGTATAAGTTCAATAATGATTGTTACATTGAATCAGAAATTGGAAATACTCATTATTGGACAGGGTTTTGACTCGAATGTCATACCTGAAGATTAATCAGAAAACTATGAAACTAAGGTGGATCTCAAGTAAGCCAACAGAAGCTCTTAGGAAGATGGCCTGGCACCAAAAATAGTTCTGCCTGGCAGAGAGGATTAGAGAAGATATATGAAAGAATTTATAACATAAAATAACCTGGACTTTTCCAACTCAGTGTTGTAATCAGTAGAGATTGTGAAAGAGCAACTGCACCAAAGGATTATCTTGAGAAAGACTTTGAAAAAAGAAAAAGAGACTGATCTTTGCTAGCAGATGGTATATCACAGAATACTTTGTAGGCAGGGCTGAACTAAGAAGGTTTATGTGTGGCTAGTGTGCTGGGCATTTACTTTTCAACAATTTGAGTAGTTGACATGTAAATATTTTCTCAAAAATATTTAAAACCATACTGTCTCTGTTGTTATAGAGTCACAAACAAAATTATACAAAATTATAAGAAATATTTTAAACATTATCTTTAAAATTCAGTATTTTAAAATTTTGAAAGTTGTTTATTAACTGTCAAGAACTATGGAATATGTGCAAATTTTTTTTGATAATGTAAAGTCAATGTTTGTGGAAAAATGTAAATATAAATAAATAAATGGAAAAGAAAGCAAAAATTCACAGAAAGACCTCAAATTAAGTTACACTTCTCATAGTGTAAAATGCGTAATTTGCAATTAAAACAAAGATACAATCCATAGACACAGCAAAGGGTGAGTCACCATTATAAACACATGGAAGGCTTGCCAAAGCTATGTGCCCATGACGAGTGTCATGCTTTGCGTTTAGGACACTGTCTTTGTCTGTATCTGTTTTTTTATGACAGAAGACCACAGACTGTGTAATTTATAAAGAAAATAAGTTTATTTAGTGCATGGTTCTGGAGGCTGGGAAGACCAAGATGGAGGGGCCATATCTGGTGTGGGCCTTCCTGTGACATGCTGGAAGCAATACATAATGAGACAAGGCTAACCTCCCTCTTTTTTTTTTCTTATAAAGCCACCAATCCCTTATGGAGAGGTCCCAACCTGATGACCTTATCTAACCCTAATTATTTCCCAAGGGCAAGTAATACTCTTAATACTGTTACGGGGTGGGGGGGGGGGGGATTAAGTTTCAGCATGAGTTTTGGTGACATTTAGTTCCCAGCAGGCAGAAAGCAGGTATCCTAGCTGATTTTCACTGAGTTTAGAAGCCATGGGTGCAGAGGATTACAGAATTCATGTGTAGGGAAAAGTCATGATGGATTCTGATAATTCTGTGAGGTCCCAGACAGTAATTAGTTCAAGTCAGACAGGGCTATGAAGGTCAAGGAAGAGGGAGAAGATTGTTTATGCTCATACCTCAAACAATTATTCCTGCCTTACAGACATAAAAATACTTACTTTGGGGTGACAACAGGTTTTGTGGTTGATTGGAGGTAATTGTAGTCTTTTGAAACTGGTAAAAGAGGAGTTAGCCTGGAAATGAAAAATAGATAACTAAAAAGAGAAAATTGAAAATTCAGAAACCTGTTCTTACACTCCCAGATTAAGGGATAACCAGATGGTGACCCCAAATTGGAATATATGGTCTGACAACTGGGATCCTTAAATTCTAGGTGGTCTTGGATACGCTCAGACACAATGCCTTGGCACTTGTTCACTGTCCCACGGAGTCCCCAGGACAGGAGCACAGCTAGTTCCTGTGTTCCCAAAGCTCTTTGTCCATGGATGGAAGCTGCACTTTTCTGTGATACCAATGAGAACTTCTCACTGAACATGACAGCAAGTCCACGTGGGACTGGCCAGATCAGTGGGCAGCCGACAGGCTGGCAGCGGAACTGGGCAGAGCTATGCTCTCTGGCCCACTTGGGACTTTGCTGCTGAGCTTTCTGTTTTGGAAATCTTGTGGAGAAAGAAGGATACAAGCGGAGCCCAAACCCTGTGCTGCCCCATCCCAGGTCATCCTTACTTGGATCTTCTTGGGGAAGTCTTGTTTGGTGGCCGAGGTGTCTTGATCAGCTTTCGTGGTCCCAAGTTCCAAGGGTCCCAGCAGGTGCAGTAGATGAGAGGGTTAGGGTACATGGCTCAAGGTCAGGGCAGTCTTGCTTGCCAGGTCAGGAGGCTCTTGCTCAAATGGGAAAACAATAGCAGAGAGTTGACTCATTTAGAATCGAAGCAAAAATGAAGGGCCCAGGAAAGGCCTAAAGACAGTGGTAGATTCCAGAAGCTACCAATCTGATATGGGTCTTGACTATAGAATAACAGCCCCTTTCTACCTAGAAGACTTGACTTGAAGGCAATTTAAAATTTCCCATCCTTGAGCCCTTACTGTAAGCCAGGTACACAATAAGTGCCTAATTATTGTTATTCCAGATTTACAGATGAGGATACTCAAGGTGGTCACAGAGGTAGCAAGCTGCAGAGTTGGGAACAGACCCAGGACTACTGACTCCTACACCCCTGCTCATTCATCAGACCACAGCCTTCGGCCCTCACTGAGGTGAAGAGGAATCCTACAGCAGGTTCTGCACAGAACGCTTTGAAAATGATCTCTGTTACTCAAACTGCAAGTGAGTAAACCTCCTAGTTTCTCATTCCTGGTCACCTGCCTGAATTATAGAGTGAAAAATCTTCCCTGGCAGGGACCAGCAGGCGGCATGATGATTGAGGCACTGGACACTCCCACATGACCGACCGTGGTTCAAGTCCCAGACCTGGTGATTTGCTTTCTCACTTTCCTTCTCTCTCTGGTCAAATTAAAATAAATGATGCATAAATAAAATAATTTTAAAAAAGAAAATAAATAAAGAAAAATCTTCCCTGGCTCCACAAAAACAAAACTCTTATTATGAAGATCTGTATGAAAGAAAACTATCAGATACGCATGGAGCCTTGACCGCACTTACTTATCTTCTTTCTTTGTGAGAACCCCACCAAAAAAAAGAGTATAGGATTAAAGGAGTTTTAATTCCAGGTGGCACAGCAGTAACACGACACTCACAATGCTGGACCCATGTGGGAAGGTCCTGGATTTATGCCCTGAGACCTCGCTGTATACACCAGGTATGCACGAGTGCCGATGATTTGGGCTGGCTGAGGCTGGGAGTGGATTGTGGAAGGAAGACCCTGCTGGAGTGCTTATCTTTAATTTGAGGAGAGAGAGAGAGAGAGAGAGAGAGAGAGAGAGAGAGAGAGAGAGAGAGAGAGAGAGAGAGAAAGGGAAAGTAAGAAAGCAAGTCACCAGGTCTGGGACTCAAACAGTGATTGGCCATGTGGGAGTCCAGTGGCTTAACCACCATGCCACCTGCTGGCCCCACACATTTTGATTTTTAAATGATGTCAGTAGATTATTTCACACACATGCACACATATACACACACACAGACATACACACACACAAATGCCAAAAAAATTATGAGAATAGCCCGATAGAAGCATTCAAATGATTAGCAGAGTTAACTCAAATTTCTAAATCAATTATTGTTTTTCAAAATTACAGTGGAGTAAATTTGCTTAAGAATCAGCTGAAAAAATAAAACAAACAAAATAAAGCTTTTTCTATACATGACTGATGCTTGAGAAACCCGTTATATGGGTTCATGACTTTTAGAGCTAAAGAGGACCTTGAGATGGAATCTCGTCTACAGAGGAGGATACTGAGACCCAAGGACATGAAGCAACTACTCAGACATCTATAAACGCTGATTTCACAGCACAAATACAGCTCTCACTGTGAGTACTGAGCACTGGATGGATACAGAAGTTGGCCTTACCTCAGGGAACTGGCCTTCAGTAGGGCAGTCCCCAGAGAGACCTGACCTTGGAGGAAAGGCAAGGTGTGCAGGTGGAAGGATTGGATGAGCCATGTGAAATAGAGGTCAGGGCTAGGAAGGAGGACAGGAGACTGGGTAAACAGTTAAGGCCTAAAGATCAGGGGACAAGGCTGCCATATATAACTCCATTCTCCATTTTGCTTGGGGGCCCTTCCAGGAGTTCTCGTGTGTCAGGGCAAGGCAGACCAGCAGATGGCAGAATGGTGGCGTCACTGGATTCCCACATGGCTGACTGCAGTTTTAGTCCCAGAGCTAGGAGGCTTGACACTCCTACCAGGCACATGTGCGTGTGTGCCCAAAATACTGAGAGGAGAATGGAGGAGAATCTTGCTTTCTGTCTCTCTGGCAAGTGCATGCACCCTATAGAAAAAATCTCTCCTAAATAAATAAGAAAGAAAGAAAGAAAGAAAGAAAGAAAGAAAGAAAGAAAGAAAGCAAGAAAGCAAGCAAGCAGGCCGGCCTGGAGGCAAGCTCAAGGAAGTAGATGGAGCTGAGAACCCCAAGTGAGAAACAATGTCATAGGAGGCTAGAATTCAGGTGAGAATCTGAAAGGAGGCTATGGCCATAGCAAGAAAGCAGCTTTGCTACTGCTTATACTGCTTAGGACTTTTTATCTGCTTCCTGAGGAGAGGGGCCAACCCTGAACTGCGATTTGGTAGGAGTCCCTGCGGCAGGAAGTGAGAGCCTTGGGCCAGCCAGTTTCTGGTACTCAATTCTCCAGCCCACTCAGCTGGAATGTGGGGCTCCAGAAGCCCAGGACCCCACCATGGCATTCTCTGCCCTCACCAGCCTGCCAAAGGATTCATCCACCTTGGGTGTCTGAAGGGTATTTGTTGCCTGGGTAGCAAACTTAGGGGTTGTAGCCAAGGGACCAGCTCAACGAAAAGAATGAGATCCACAGGTGAAACTGCCGACATGTAACCTGCATTACAATCGTACAGGTGATAAATTAGAGGCCCCAAACCAGAATGCATAGGTAAATGGCCTCTTTGGTATAATCACTCAGTGGAGCCTTACACGGATTTTAAGTGATCATTTAAAATCTGAGGAAGTGCCTATAAGAAGACAGGTAATTTATGCAATGGGTACAAATATGGATGCACATGTACCTATGTGGACAGAGTTAGGAAAGAATATATTAAAAAATGAAAATTGGGCCAGAATGTCAGGATTGGGATCTCCCTCTCACACACAATGTCCTTTATTATAGTTTTGCATGAGCTTTGGGATCGATAGGCTTGACTTTGCACTGAACCTCAGGTTTCTTATCTGCAAGATGGGGGTCCATAGGAGTTCGTGGCTCATTGAACTGCTGTGCACGTCAGATGAGACCCTGTCAGAGTGGCTCTTGACACACAAGAAGTCCTCAAAAATAGGAAACTGAGGTTAGAAATTTCATGAACACCCCCACAGTGGCATTTTGCATATAGAAATTTTTATTTCTATTTTTTGGGGGGATAATATTTTTCTTTTTGGTGTGTATGTGTATTTACGTGTGTGTGTGTTAAATTAAAATAGGCTTATTATAATAAAATAAATCATAACAGAAAAGCCTAAGGCAACAAATTTATCCCAAAATACTAACACCTAGAGACGACTACTGAAAATATTTTGTAAATGTCTTCCAGAATTGTCTCTATGCTAATAGAGAGAATATAATATAAACATATTTCTATTATTTTTTTTAAAAAAAATAGGAACAAACTATACTTATATTCTAGGTGAGGCTTTTTATTTAAGCCAGAGCCTCACTGTGTTGGGATTCTCTTGCCTTAGTCTCCAGAGCAGCTGGGCCACCGGTACGTATTACTGTGTCCAGTCATCTTGTTTGTTTTTTCAGGGTGGGCCAGGAGCCATAACTAGCTCCCCCACCTGATCTCAGGCTGTGGCGCACCAACATCAACTAGAATGTGTAGCCATGGCTTGTCCTGGGTTTTTGTTTTTTTACATTTTTGCCATGGAGCACATATGCTTACCGGAGAAAGAGCCCGAGAGAAGGAAAGTAAGAAATCAATCCCCAGGGAGAATGGCCACGCCACAGTCCCTTCTCCTCCATTCTCCTTTTGGGAGTTTGGGCATGCATGCACACACACCTGGTGTGATTCTCAAGCCATCGGATCTGGGACTCAAAACCATGCCATCTGCTGGCCCTTGAATTTTTTAATTTTTAAAATTATTTTAAATTTTTTTAAAGAATTATTTTATTAAATTTATTTATTTATTTTAATTTGACCAGAGAGGGACAGAACTAGAGAGAGAGAGGGAAAGTGAGAAAGCAAGCCACTGAAACTCGAACCACGGTCAGTCATGTGGGAGTCCAGAGCCCCTAACCATGATGCCACCTGCCAGCCCTCCTTGAATTATTTTTATTGACAATGCAGTGAGCTCCTTTTAATGCCAATAACAATAGATAGATACCATTATATTTTTAAAATTTATTTCTTCTACAAGTAAGAGAGACAGAAAGGGAGAGAGATGGCACCTTCCATTTGGTCTTGACACCGTGATCCATCCCCAGCTTTACCCAGTCTTGGATCATGGGCATGTGTGCCTTGTGTGTCTCATGTCCTCAGGGAGGTCTCAGGACACGCACGTGGAAGCCTCCCATATAGGTGGCCTTGCAGAGTGTGCACCACTGTCTGGCTCCTCAATGATCAGTTTTTAAACTTAAATTTTTACAATGGAGAAAAATTTTGACAGTGTATCAAAGTAAAGAGTGTAATGAACTGACCTGTCACCTGCCTTCGACAATTAGCAATTCATGGCCAACCTTATTTATCTGTATCCCCCTCACTCCTCCACACCAGAGTATTTTAAAGCAAATTTAAAGCAAATCTTTAAAATAAATCTGAGATTCGTTTCCATATCATGATTGTGTACATTTCTATCCTATGAATGCTCTTCTCTCTCTCTCTCTCTCTCTCTCTCTCTCTCCCTCTCTCTCTCTCTCTCTCAGAAAGAAACAGAGACAGAAAGTGAGAAATCACCCCCCAGGGAAGATGGCCATGCCACAATGCCTTCTCAACTCTCCTCCTGGGATTTTGCACACGAATGCAATGTGCTCAGAGTGAGTTTCAAGTCACTGGGTCTGGGGCTTGAATCATGGTCTACCACGTGGGAGTCTGGTGTCCTAACTACTATGCCACCTGCTGCCCCCCACTTATATTTTTAATCAGTTTTATGTGAATATTTGGTTAGTTCCTTTTTTCCTCTATTATAAACTGCCTCAGTGTACATTCTTTTGCTTTAGAAAGTAAAGACTAAAGACTTACTCTCCTTCTGAACACTCAATGGGGCAATACACAAAATATTAACAACCAGCAAGACTAGGCTATTGAACATCAGAATAGACATGGACTACAGAGCTGGAATGGAGTCCTGGAGGACTTCACTCCCACCCCATGACAGGCATTAACCCCTTAGTTACCAGATCATGAGGAGGTCTGGAGGTACCAGGAGTTTAGGCAACCAAGACAGTAAGGAGGATATTCAAAAAGCTTGGGAGTGCATATTTATTGACCAGTATGGAAGTCTGTTAGTATTTTAGTATTTACCAAACATCAGCCTTTGACTTCCACTACCCTCTTAAGAGAAAACCTGTTCAGCTTTTCTGGGGGCATCCTTGCAGAAATGTTGCAAATATATAGAAACCTTTTAATTAAAAAAAATTTTTTTTGTGGCACAGAGGTCAAGGCAGCTGGATTCCACATGATCAACTGGGTAGTCTGAGTCCCTGACCCAGTGGTTTGAAAATCAAACCAGGTGCATGTGTTTGTATGCTCAAAATCCCAAGAGGAGGATGGATAAGAAGGAATTGCTGGGTGGCCACCCCTGGGGAGATGAATTCTCCCTCCATGCCCCCAACCAGCACCCCCTTCTCTCTGGTGAACACATGTGCCCTATAGCAAATTACAAAAATAAGTAAAAATTAGTTTTATTTTAAAAAAAATTAATCACTGAAGAGTTTATGTGCTAGTCAGAGAGAGACAGAGAAGAGAGAGAGAGAGAAAACACCCTCCAGGGGGATAGTCATGCCGTAATCCCTTGTCATCCTTTCTCCCTCCTTTCAGGCTTTTGGGAATATATATGTGTCCCATGAGTTTTTCAAGCCATTGGGCCTGGGACCTGAACCACATAGTCAGCTATGTGGAATCGAGCTCATGTAACCACCAGGCTCCACAATGGCCCAAGACTTTAATTAAAAAAATTTTTTTAAATTGCCAATGAAAGAATTAACATAATCAAAATGGGAATTCTACCCAAATTAATCTACATTTTTAATGCAATTCCAATCAAAATACCAGAAATATTCTTCACAGATTTATAAAAGACAATCATAGAATTTGTCGGGAGTCATAAAAGACCTCATATTGCAAAAGCAATCCTGTGCAAGAAGAATGGAGTAGGAGGCATATCACTCCCTGATCCCAAGATATACTATAAAGCTGTGGTCATCAAAACAGCATGGTATTGGCACAAAAACAGACATGTGGACCAATGGAATAGAATCCCAGAAATAACCCCTAAAGCTTACAGCCAACTGATTTTCAGCAAAGGATATCAGTCAATCCATTGGGAAAAGGAAAACCTCTTTAGTAAATGGTGCTGGAAAAACTGAGTATCCACCTGCAGAAAGATGAAACTGAACCCCCATCTTTCACCATTAACAAAAATCAACTCAAAATGGATCAAAAATCTGAACCTAAGACCTCAAACAATAAAACTACTGGTGGAAAATGCTGGGGAAACTCTGGGAGACATTGGAGTAGGCAAAGACTTCTTAAATAAGACTTCCAAAGCACAGGCAATAATCCCTAAAATAGACAAGTGGGACTATATCAGACTAAGAAGTTTCTGCACAACAAAGGACACAGTAACAAGTGTGAATCGACAACCCTCAGAATGGGAAAATATTTTTGTTAAATATGCCTCAGACAAGGGACTGATAACAAGAATACACAGGGAATTCAAGTGCCTTATGTGAAAAAAAATGATTAACCCAATTAAAATATGGGAAAATGAGCTGAACAAAAATCTCTCGAAGGAAGACATACAAACAGCCAAAAAGCATATGAGGAAATGCTCAACATCCCTTATCATAAGGGAGATGCAGATAAAAACCACAATGAGATACCACCCTGTCAGAATGGCAGAGATTAAGAATATAAAAAGTGATGAGTGTTGGCAGGGATGTGGTGAAAAGGGAACCCTCCTATACTGTTGGTGGGAATGTAAACTGGTTTAGCCACTGTGGAGAACAATATGGAGGTTCCTCAAAGATCTACAAATAGAACTACCATTTGATCCAGCAATTCTACTTCTGGGTATCTACCCAAAGGACAGGATAATGCTCATTCGGAAAAGTGCTTGCACATCAATGTTTATTGCAGCATTACTCACAATCACCAAGACATGGAACCAACCTAAATGTCCACAAACTGATGAATGGATTGGAAAAGTGTGGCATATATACTCTATGGAATACTACTCAGTCATAAAAAACAACAAGACCCTGGCATATGATAGAAAATGGTCAGATATGGACGATCTATTGCTGAGTGAAGCAAGCCAGGCTATGAAAGAAAGATATTGTATGTATCCACTTAATATATACCGACTATCTGCACTCGACGGTAGCGAGCGAAATATTGGAGGACATAAAAGCAGTGAAAATACTTAACAGTGTGGAATGGGAGGGAGAAGAGAAGAGTATAGAGAAAGATAGCAAGAGAACACATAGAGAGGCATGACATTAGAAGGACACAGATATGGTTTATTACCTGTTGATGACGGGTCTAGTATTCTCAACTGGATTGGTCTGAGAAGTATTTCATGTTGGGTAAAGTCTTTTTACAAGCAAAATGAGAAATAGTGATTGACTGGTTAAAAAAATAATTGGAATAATAATAATAATGATCAGAAAAAGCAATGAAAAGACATTGGATGGTGAAGTGGGGATTTTAATGTCTCTGTATTGACTGACATGCATGGTATTCCTCTGGAAAAAGAAATGTAATACGCTGTAAAGTTATATGTGATTCAATGTAATATAAGCAAGATTATGATGATAATAAATGAATTTTAAAAAATTGCCAATGAGCACATGTACTTGCCAGAGAGAGGAAGAGAGAGAAAGAGAGAGAGGAAAGAGAAAAGCGGCCCCTAATGGGATGTGATCACACCGCAATCCCTTCTCCACTTCTCCATCCAGTCAGGATTTGGGGCACATATGCACACACACACTTGCTTATCTTTCAGACTATTAGGATTTGAACTGTGGTCAGGCATGTGAGATCTGGCCCTCTTAACCACTAGGCTCTGGGGCCAAGCAAGCTTTAAATTTTTTACCTGAATGAGAACACACTTTGAACTCTAAGCTGCTCTGCTCTTTTTTTAAGTAACAGTGCAGGTAGATCTTCTGGATGGCAGTGGCCTGATGTCACATTGGATGGCTCCAAAAACACAGGGGTTGTGTGTGTTTAAGGATTCTTTCTCCCTCTTCTTTTCCTTTCTTATATTTACCTCTAATGATTTAACTGGAGGTCTAGAGGGCTGCAAGTGCCACTGTAGTCACCAGTAAGACAGCAGAGCCCTCAGAGAGGTCACTAGCTAGTATTAATAAACCAGCCGAAAAAATGATATGAAACATCTTTTCTAAAGAGCTTACCTTGGACTGCCCAAAGATTTGTTTTCCTCATGTGATTCCTTTTCAAGGCAAGAGTGTTAAAGAAACCACAGGGTTACAGAGAAACTGTTCCCCAACACAAAATCAGAGTTGATTTTAGGTCAAATCCAGAGGCTCCAAAACTTGACTTTAGCAGTCATTCCAAGTGGATTAAAATGCCAAAGCAGAAAATCCACAGAATATGTAGTACAGAGGGACAAGATGTCCACCAAATTTAAAAAAGGCTTTTACAAAGGCTGAACTGGCAGGAACATGAATTCCCTTCTAAAGACAATCAGGTTGGCATCTCTTGGTGTTGCAATGAACGTCAAACTAAGAAGAAAGTCACCTCTCCATTCAGATCCCCTTAAATTGGGCCTGAGTTGTGAGGTTTGCTGGTAAAGGTTTGTTTCTGTGATTGCTATGGAAACAGAATGGCAGTATGTCATTGGCTCAAGGTGCTCTATTCTTACAGAAAAGAAGGCTCGAGAAACGGGCGGTTAAATTCTCCAAGACTCCAGTCAGTGATCACCCTCAATGGCAATGAATTCACTCTCCTAACACTGGGTTTCCACTTTCATCATCAGCTGTGAGGCAAAACAAGCTTAAGATATATTTTCAGAGGGAATGGAATTAAACAGCACTCCTAGGCTTAATTGTCCTATGCCAGTATCTGCCAGGCAGAACCTGTAATGGATCTTAAATCCCTCTGTCACCTGCTTGCAGAAACCTAAAACTCTAAACTAGGCACTTCTTTGAATTTAAGTTTTGATATTCATCTCAGGAGAGGAATCTTTTCCAGTTCCCAAGGGTTTAGTCCCGCTCCCCCCCCCCCCCCGCCCCAAATAAAGCTGTCTTTTCTTACTATAGAAAATAGTACTTGAGGGTCAGTCATGGTGTGGTGGTTAATGTGGCTGGGTCCCATATGGTCAATTACATGGTTCATGTCCTAGACCTGGCAGTTTGAAACATGGGGCATATATGCTTGTGTACCCAAAATCCAGATAGGAGGGACAAATGGAAGAGAGGGGATTGCAGTGTGACAGTTTCCCATTGTGTGTGAGAGGATGCTTTCTCTATTTCCCCCATTCTCTCTCTCTAGCAAGCACACATCCCTCTGGAAAAGGAAGAAAGAAAAAGAAAATAGAACTTGATTATAGCCCTTTGGCTTTCATTTTTATTTTCCTATAATTCATTATAGAAATAGATTTTACACATTTTAAAATAAAGTCTCATGAAATAATATCCATATTGCTTGCTATTCTATTTTTTTCTTTAAATTAAAGCTATTAGAATCCACTAGATTGATTTCATGATCCACTGATGGGTCACAATTCACAGTTCACAAAATACTGTAAATCCATCAATTCATTCAACTCCACATTTATTGTCAACTGCATGCCAGACACTATTTTTAGGTGTGGGAATATATCTCAATTCTCATACTTAATAGAACTTAGAGACTAATGGGAAAACAGACAATAAACGTTTAATCAAAGCACAATGAATCTTACTGCTTAGACAGACTCCCCAGATGCTGTGAGTTTATAGCAGGGGTTACTATTGATCAGAGAAGGGATCTGACTAGATCTGCAGGTCAGAACGATAATTCTGATTGCAGCTAGAGTAACAATGAACAAGATGGGAGGCAGGGAAGCCAGTGAGGAGTCTGGACAGTGGATAAGGCCTAATAGAGACCCTTACGGAGGGAGCAGCAGTGGGGATGGAGAGAACCACCAGGACTGGGTGACTGTCCAGATGTTCTGGTGAGGAAGGAGGAGACAGTGATGATTCCTGGGTTTCTAGCTGGCGCTACCGAGAAGATGATGGGGCCATTTATTGAGATGGGAAAGTCTGGAGGGTAAAGGTTCAGGGAAGCAAGTCTTGAGCAGATCTTGAGCTGAGTTGTGGAGATGCAAGGTGTTAGAAACACATCTAAGCAGTAATGTCTATTTAGAGAGTTTATTACATGTCTTGGGATATCAAAAAAAAAAAGAGTCTGGGCTAGGGACAGATTTAGGAGTCTACAGAGTAGATATAGATATATATCTATATCTATATCTATCTATCTATATATATATATCTATATCTATCTATCTATATATATATATACATATATTATATATTTTTTTAATTTATTTATTTACTTATTTTTAGGTTTTGCCATAGGCCATGTGCACTCACCAGAGAGAGACAAAGAGAGACAGGGAGAGGGAAAGTGAGAAATCACCCCCTGAGTGGATGGCCACACTGTAATCCCTTCTCCTCCATTCTCCCCCTGGGAGTTTGGGCATGCATACATTCGCACCCAGCATGATTTTCAAGCTGTCAGGTCTGAGACTTGAACTGTGGTTGACCAAGTGGGAGACCAGTGCCTTAACCACCATACCACCTGCTGGCTCCAAGAGTAGATAATATTTCAACCCAAGGGAGTGAGACTATGTATGGAAAAGAGTCTCGTATAAGAGAGGAAAAGAGGATCTAGAAAGAAGGAAACACCAGCATTTACAACTACATATCTGAAGATGCAGGCCATGTGTTAAAATATGACTGAAAGTATCTTAAAGAGGTTTATTAAATTCATGAAATTCCAAGCCTGCAAACATCGGAGTCAATGCAAAGATTTAGCAATATCCTTGAAGAACTGGGTTCTCTCCACCTGTCATGCCAGCCGGTGTGTGGACTCACGGAAGCCGTGTGGTTGCACTAGGGCCACCACAGCTTCAAGCACTGTGCACAAACTAGATGGAGACAGACTTCCAAAAGGAAAGAAATTACAAGGGACCGACTGACAGAATTGACCAGTCATCTTGTCAAATCCATCTCCACCTAGAGGGTGGATACATACTTTGTAAGTCTGTTTATTGTGTAAGATTTTCTATTTACATCCTTTCTTACGATTAATAAAAGTAGTACAATTTGGGTCTCTAGTGAAGAGTGGCTAAAGACACAAATGAAACAGTTGGTGAGAGAAAACCCCAGCCACTTGACTTGGCCAACACGTAGGATTTTTTGTCTCCCTTCCCTTTTAGACATGACCAATTTTGTCAACTCCAACAGAACAGAGAGAAGTACTTTTTTCTTTTTCTTTTTTTAAGGTTTTTGTCACAGGGCACATGTACTTGCCAGAGAGAAAGAGACAGAGGTTCCGCCAGTCTCCTCTTGGAATTTTAGGCATGCACCCACACACGCCCAGCGTGATGTTCAAGGCACTGGGTTGTGGGAGGCTGCACACCAGAAAATATCATCGGTTTTTCAGAGAGCAAAATTACTCAATGCCAAAAGCCATGATTGGCTTCCCTTCAAAAACCTCACCTTCAGAACAGCCCTTCTTCAAGAGACAGTCTGCTCCATGGCTCCTGCGATCTAGCCATTTTGGGAGAAAGGAAGATGTCCCACTGATAACTGGGCCTCCAGCATACAAAACCCGCGTGAACAGCCCTTCTTCAAGAGACAGACAGCTCCGTGACTCCTGCGATCTAGCCATTTTGGGAGAAAGAAAGATGTCCCACTGATAACTGGGCCTCCAGCATACAAAACCCGCGTGGTAGGAAGACCCCTTTCAAGTCTCCTGTCTCTGTATCAGTCTTTGTCTCTCTCTACCTCTGTCTCTGTCCTCTCTCTCTCTCTGTCTTTTTTTAAAATTTTTGCTTTTTAGAATTTTTTAAGGTGAGGCATTTTACAGGGCCCTTTGGACCCTCCTAGGCCTTTATCTTGTTAATAATCCCCTCTCCTCCTCCCAGAACAGCCCTTCTTCAAGAGACAGACAGCTCCATGGCTCCTGGATCTAGCCATTTCGCACGGCACACAAGCGCACCGCATGGTTTTCTAATTTTTGAGTTTTATAGAAATTTTTTGAATATTAATTTTTCTTTTTTAGATTTATTTAAAAGTTTTTCTCTTCTTTTTCTCTGTTTCTTGTCTGTTTTTTTTTTTTTTTTTTGCTGTTGTTGGTATTGTTTTCCTCTCTCTGCTTCCTTTTCTGCACACTCCTCGACCCTCAGATTGAACTTCCAAGTTTGGGAAGAAACCAACCATCTACCAGATGACTAGAAATCGCTGCAGGGCCACAAGAAATATGGGGAAGCAGGAAAATACCTCTCCCACAAGGGAAATGTATAGCTCCTCTTCAACCACACACAGTTCAATGGAAATCATGGAAATGTCTGATAAAGAATTCAGAACATTCATAATGGCAAAGCTAACAGAAATGGAAGAGAAGAGAGACAAGGAACTGCTGAAGAGGAAGGAGAAAGGAGTTGAAGAGTTCCAGGAGGTGAGGAAATTCATGCAAGATCTAAAAGAGGAATTTCACACTTTACGAAAGAATCAGATGGAACTGTTAGAGATGAAGGCTATAATACAAGAAGTTAAAATCTCCCTTGAAAGTATTAAAAGCAGACTAGATCATACAGAAAATAGAATCTCTAATGTAGAAGAGAAAATGACTGGCCTAGAAAAATCCACCATGAAGACTGAGAAAATGGCCCAAAAATTTGAGAATAATATGCGAGAAGTACTAGATACAATTAAACGTCCAAACATCCGGATAATAGGCATCCCAGAGGGTGAGGAGACTCATAAGGGCATTGATAATCTATTCCATGAAATCCTGCAAGAAAACTTTCCAAACCTGGAGAGGCACTCAAAGATTCAGTCCCAAGAAATACAGAGGACCCCAAATAGAATCAACCCAAGAAGATCTTCTCCAAGACACATTATAGCCAGATTGACCAAAACCACAGACAAAGACAAGATACTGAGACTGGCAAGAGAAAAAAGGCAAGTTACCTACAAAGGGTATCCCATCAGACTAACGGCAGACCTCTCATAGGAAACAATGCGAGCGAGGAGAGAATGGGAAAATATATTCAAAGTATTAAGGGAAAAGCAATTTCAACCGAGAATTCTGTACCCAGTGAGGTTATCGTTCATTTGGGAAGAAAAGACACCAACTTTCCCAGATAAACAAAACCTGAAAGAATTTACCAACACCAGACCAGATCTCCAAGTTCTTAAGGGAGTGCTATGTCAGTAAAATTAAATGCAGACACAGAAATAAGAGTTCAAAAACTAAGAAAATGGGCAACTTAACTGTAGGGACAATGTTTGGAGATGAATATTATATCCCAGAATTCAATCTGGAAGATCGAACCTTAACAGAAGAAAGATTAAGTACATGAGACTGAACCAATGAAACAACATTCTGTGACTTGACTAAATTATTGCTGCTTTTCTCCTAAGCTTTGTTTTCCGGTTTTAAAGGATTTTTGTCCTGTCTTGAGCTGTTGATAGGTGCATGTACCTACTATTTGAACAGAATACTAACCTGTTCCTAGGCTTTAAGTTTCAAGGAAATATCATTACCAGTTCAAAACTAGTCTTCTTGAAATTACCTGCTGAAAGTAGTTAGATTACTTATGATATTGTGTGATCAACAAAATGTTGGGGAAAAAGGAATGGAAGACAACTGTATATAGCAGAGATAGTGTAATAAGAGAGTGGGAAAGGGCAGAGGGTCAAACATGGGGTAAAAAACAGATATATACGTATACATATGTATGAAAGTAGAAATGGAATATTATTGATGATAACATGCATGATTAAGCCACTATGCAGTTTATTCTAGATGGGAAACCACATTTAATACGTTGTGATGATGCTCAGGGAATGAATGTTAAGTAATTAAAAAAAAAGTTGCAGGAAGAAAAAAACGGTAAAACTGTTCATATCGAAATTAAAAAAATATGCATATTTGATGACTGCAGTAAGCTATATAGCCCCAGCTGGGTACTACTTTATAATATGTTCATTCTACTCACTGGGGTTTATGCCTTAAGTCAGACTTGGGTTCATGTATAGGTATATATCAGCTGTGTTAGCTATTGGATATATTTAGACTAATTAAGTTCATTAGCAAATCAGTTAAATGGGGGGGAGGGGGGTGGAAGGCATAGAACGCAACCATGGATACCAGAGACAATGTGGGAGGAGGGTGGGACATAGCAGAGGGTGAGGGATAAGGAATCAAGGATGGCAAAACAAAAAACAAAGTATACAAGACATAAGAATTGGAAAATTATTTGCTGAAAACATGTATGTTGATGTGCTTGATTGAGCCAATACACAGTGTAGTTTGGATGGAAAATTCATTTGTATGCTGTAATGATGTATAGTGAATTAATGTAAAAAATAAATTTAAAGAGAAAAAAAAAAACACCTCACCTTCAAAACTGCACTCTGATTGGCCACTAGAATCCCTCAGATTTGCATATCCAGCACCTCATGATTGGTCCACAAAGCAGCCAATCATAACTCACCTTTTACAACCAATCATAACCCACCTTTTACAACCAATCACGGCCCACCAACATGTATATAACCATGATCCCTGGGCCACGATAAACAGACAACCCTGAAGAGCCTGAAGAGTTGTAACACCACATCAGATCCAGATGACCCTGAAGAGTTGTAACACCGCATCGGCTCCAGACAACCCAGAAGACCCTGAAGAGTTGTAACACTGCATCCTCTCCGGAAGACCCTGAAGAGTTGTAACACCGCATCGTCTCCAGAAAACCGTGAAGAATTGTAACACCGCGTCGTCTCCGTGCTGCTCACAATAGACAACGTGACCCTGAAGAGTTGTAACACTGCATCGTCTCCGTGCTGTACCGTGCTGCCCACAATAAACGGACGACCCTGAAGACACTGTGTCATCTCCGTGTTGTAACACTGCGTGCGTCATCTCCGCGCCGCTCGTCCCGTCTCTCACTCCTTCCCTCAGGAAACTTGTTCGACTGTCCCCCGGGTCGGGTTGGGACACTGGGTCCAGGACTCAAACTGTGTGGCCTCTCAAACTGTGGGAATCCAAGCATTTTAACCACCATGCCACCTGCTGGCCCCAAGAAGTGAAGGCTTTTAAGGACCAAGTGTTAACTGTTCTCTTTATTAAATTTAGGGAAATGGTGGCATTCTTAGCACCTTTCCCGAAAGCAATGTGCTATGATATCTGAACAGAGGTGGAGGTGGCCAGAACACTAATAATAAAAGAATATGTTGATTAAATGGATGAGAGAAATTGTGACTTAACAACCGTGACAATATCACCAGAATCAGCCTGCATGCTGGTGGGGAAACAGACACTGCCTTGTGTGATGTTCTAGCCATAAAGTATGTGTGCTTGCCAGGGGCGGTGAGAAATCACTTCCCCAGGGGAGATGGCCACATGACAGTTCCTTTCCTTCCATTCAGCTCTTGGATTTAGGGTATACATGTACATGCGCCTGGCTTGTTTTTCAAGCTGCCAGGTCTAGGAATTGAACTAGGTAATCAGCCATGTAGGATCCAGCCACCTTAACCATTTTGCCACTTGGCTGCCTGCCCCAAATCTTTAGTCAGAAGATTTTTGGACAACTACTGATATTTGCAAAGACACACACACACACACACAAACAAAATATAATTGAAACACTGGGAATAGCACTAGATCTTATATCAAGGAAGTTATTCCTCACAAAATATTCCTAATTCTAAAGGGATATATGTGTGTGTGTGTGTGTGTGTGTGTGTGTATTTGTGTATGTGTAAATCTTACTATAGGGTATGTACACTTGCCAGAAGACAGAGATAAAGAAAGAAAGCACCCCTCCAGGCTGGGAGGGATAGCCATGTCACAGTCCCTTCTCCATTTCTCCTCTCAGAATTTTGGGCACACACGAACACGCACCCATTATTTTCTCAAGTTGCTGGTCCAGGTCTCAAACCATGCAGTCGGGCAATGGGATTCAGCTGCCTTAACCATCTTGCCACTGGCTGGCCCTAAAAAATGAGTTTTTAAAGAAATTAAACTGAAGGAGATACAGAATATCAAAGGACCTTTTCTATTAGAGTCTAATAATGTTCAAATTTAGTTTCTCAGAAAATAATTTCTAAATAGCTAAATGTCAACAAAAATCGTGGACCATAGGAGAATTGCTTCACACTTCCTGAACCTTCTCAAACTTTTTACCTGCCTATCAATGACTTCAGATTTTACCTTCTGTTGCTGTTACTTTGCTAAAGACACACTATGGTAGAAACAGCTATTCCTCACCTAACGGCTCACCTGTTTAATGACAGCTCGACCTCCAACCAGTTCTCCAGTATGGGGAATCATTTCTCTGTCTTTGCCTTGTTCCTGAGACCAGTTAGTATTTACTACATGATGTGTCCCCAGTCACCCAAGACTATATATTCTGTTTATACATTTGTACTTTATAGTGCACCCACAGTAGTATTCAGAATAAATAAAAACATCTATGCCAGATTTACATAATTGTGTTGTGTCTTGTAGCTTTCTGGTGCTTAGCTAATGTATGCTTTACAGTATGGATGGAATTACATTATTCTAGCGAAGTGTCATGTGGAGCCATGACACACCATAGACATCTGCCTTAAAGGTCCTCTTTATTGACCAATTTGCTTAATGACCTAGTCATAAGAATGGCATTTGGTTGTTAAGCAAGGAGTGCACATATAGACATTGTCTATTTTGTTTTTAAAAATACCTTAAAAAATATAGTAAGATCTGTTTAGTACTTACGACTACTAGCAGTTTGTGTGTTGGTTCAATAAATACAAAGATACTTCAGAGTTTGTTAGAAAATGGAATTAAAGTATTGACGCAGGGATGCAGTAGTGCAGGGGTCATCAGGCCCAGCAGGACATGGGTTCTTGTCTCATGCTCACAAAGAATTAGAGCCAGGACACAGAGAGGGGATAGCAAGAGAGCTTATCAAGAATGGGAAGGACAGAGCTCCCAAGCAGGTCCCGGAAAGTAGAGTAGGTCACCGAGGAGGAACTGGGGCCGTGAGTGTGTGTGTGTGTGTGTATCTGGGTCAGAGAGGCTTTGGGTTTGTTTTCAGGTGGGGCTTGTGTATGTGGTTCCCTTGTGATGGGGGGGCACATGCTGGATTGGTCCAGTTATTTCTCTTAATTTTGGATTACAAGGTCAGGAGATTCTTTGTCTAAAAACTTTGGAGCATAAAAAGCATGATCTTCTTTTCTTCCCAGAATGTGGTGGGGCCTGGAAAAAAGCCTTTGTTTTAAGTCATGCTGCCTAGGTTAGTCAAAGAGCCACAGTTGCAAATCATCTCTCGTGAGCAAGCAGCTGAGCCACTGTGTCTCCATCTTAGCCATTTAGGATCTATACTCTAACTATATTCTTTTTCTTTTTTTTTTTTTTTTTTTTTTTTTGCCATTGGGCACATATGCTCACCAGAGACAGACAGAGACAGTGAGAAATCATCTCCACCAGGGGGATGGCTGACACTGCATCCCTTCTCCATTCTTTTCCTAGCATTCTGGGCATGAACACACATGCACCTGCAGTCAGTTTCAAGTTGTCGGATCTGGCACTCTAACATGTGGGAGTCCAGTGCCTTAACCACTAAGCCACCTGCTTGCCCTAACCCCTAACTATATTCTTATGGTCCAGGTTTCTTACCTCAGTATGAGTTTTTTATGTTGTGTGTGTATATATATATATATGTATATTTTTTTAAGAGATTTTTTTGCTATAGGGTGTGTGCACTTGCTGGAGAGACAGAGAGACAGAAAGCAAAAAATCACCCCCTGGGGGCGGGGGATGGCCATGCTACAATCTCTTGTTCTCCATTCTCTCCTCAAGATTTTGGGCATGCATGCACATGTACCCAGCATGAGTTTCAAGCTGCCAGGTCCAGGACTTGAACCACGGTCAACTATGTGGAAGTCCAGTGACATACCATTACGTCATCTGCTGTTCCCTCTGTTGCATAGTTGTTGTTGTTTTTTTGGAGAGATTTTTGCTATAGGACACGTGTGCTTGCCAGAAAGACAGAGAGAGACAGAAAGTGAGAAATCACCCCCCAGGCGGGATGGCCACGCCACAATCCCTTCTCTTCCTTTCTCCTCTCGGGATCTTGGGCGCGCACACACACGCGCCTGGCGTGAGTTTAAGCCACCGGGTCTGGGACTTGAACAGTAGTCGACTACATGGGAGTCCACTGACATAGCCATTATGCTAACTGCTGATCCCTCTGTTGCATAATTTTTTTAAAAAAAATTATGCATCACTTTTTCATAAGCATTTTCCATCAACTTTTTAAGATTCTTCAGAGAGACTGTTTTTATTTAAAAAAAAATTATTTGTATTTTTTCCATGAACAAGAGAAAGAGAGAGACAAAGCTCCCTAAGAGGGTTTTGATACCATGATCTATGCCAGCCTTAGCCAGTCTTTGATCATAGGTATACACATACCCAGTGTACTCAGGGAAGTCTCTGGACACAAATCCAGAACCTTCCCATGTGGGTCAGCCTTGCAGAGGCATTGCTTTCAACATCTGCATTACCATCTGGCTGCTCATGGAGACTGTTTTCTAATAAAAAAAATGCACACAATGAAAAGGAAAGACTTAAGTGTAGGATTATTTGTGCAAAGAGTAGTACAAAAACACAGACAGGCAAATGAAAATTTAAGAAGCTACTCATGTTTATTTTCTGATTTACATCTGACAAAGCGAAGGTAGGTGCACAACAAGCTGTGTGACAAAGTCAGGTTCCAGATATAAAACAACAGTGTCTCCTTAGCTGTCCTTAAGGGTACTTACACTGGCTGTTGTGTTGCACAGTTCAGGCCTTCATGCATTTGACATTAGAGAGGTGGACTTCACGTTAAAAGCCCAAATTCCAGAGGTCAAAACTTGATGTTAATAACCACCAAGTACTAACTATGTACTAGATTAGTCAGAAAAAATAAGCTTTGAATACTGTGCAAAATATACCTTTAATAGAGAGTAGACTCTTGTGAGCTGCCTCTAACATATCTTCTCCCTTGCCAAAGTCTGCTGGTTCATTTATGTCAAAATTGAAGACACACAGCGTATTATTATTTTTTTAAAAAAGCTACTTTAACAATGGTTATTAACTTTTCCCTAAAGACCCATGTGCAAGACTATTTACATATATTTGGGATTCTCATAATTCAGGAGAACTTCTAATTCTGAATTCTGAGCTCAAAAAGCTCTCTCTCCTACTAGATAATAGGATACTCAGAAAATACCTGAGGTACAATCACTGAAAACTCTCTTGAAGGAGGAAAAAAAAGACTGGAGTTTCCTACACTGGCATGAAATACATACACAGTTGATATTATAGAAAAAAAATGAAAACGTGAACAGTACCAAAGTATAACAGATAAACTGAGGAGGAACTTCCTATAAGGTTCCAGTTCTTTGTACTATATACTTTGTAGACAATTCTGTGACAATGGAGATTCTCGGGCTGTTCCCAATATGATTTTAAATAGCAAAACCCAGTTTTAAGACAGAATTCATTTCTAGAGCCAAGCATGCACCAGTATACAATTATGTTTCAGGTGGAATTGCAACATCAATCTAAATTCCAAAAACCCAAGTTTGATTTTCTTTAATCAGATGTGCTTATCTGGCTGCTAATGCACTCTCACCTTGCCTCCAAAGTATCATAGGCATTGATTATTAAAACGCATATGAGTTATACTCAATATAGAACAATACAAAATCCAGCTTAATTTTTGGCTTTCTATATACTATATGCATATCTGATCATTTAACTTGGTACTACTCTCTGGCCCTACCTTTTCCTACTTCCTGATGTTTCTTGGAAACTGTAACTGTTTATGCAATAGATTATTTTCTTAGAGAACTAGTAAAAGGATTTGAGAGTTGGCTAAAATAAGCACCCAGAGTTGTTTAATGAAGTAGAAACTCAAATGCTATTTTCAAAAACGTGAATTAGAATATTTAGGAAATTTAAACATCAGAAATGCTAATATCTAATGTCTGACCCATTTGGGAAGGCTTACCTTCACTTATGGGCCTGCTGTACTCCTTTCAGAACATGTGTGGAACACTCTGCTAACCTTGGCAGGATCAGCAAAGGGAAGGGAGGGGACATCTTTACCCTCTATTTTTGAGAAATGTATTTAGAAAAGTGTTATTACAAGAATTAAGAATGCTTTTAAAAATTGCCTTTTAGTTAAGTCAGGACAAAGGAGCAAAACATTTGCAAATCAGGCACCAAAAAGATCAAGTAATGTGCCTCCCATTTTCATAAACAAGGCAATTAGTCCCCTGCCTCATCTTCTTTCCATCATGTCTCACAAGCCATGTCATCTGATGGTGAGCAGGTCTTGATCAGTAACTCAGAAAATAATCCTATTTCTCCCCCCCAAAACAGCCTGGCATCAGACTACTGAAAGCTGAAACTTAATTACAGAGTCTCACTTTGTCATTTCAGTTTGAGAAAAGAAAAATAGAACCCAGGGAACAAGAAAAAGCTTTGACTCTCCCATTAAAAAGTGCATTCTGGCCCAGCTGTGGCCGTGCATGTTGACTGATGCTGCTACCTGGCAGGCCGAGGCCACATGGGAGGCCTGGGTTCAATTCCCAACCCATCCTAAAAGCTGGTTGTGGTAGCGGGTGCCCCCAGTTCCAGCTACTCAGGAGCCCAAGGCAGGAGGATCTCAAGCCTGAGGACTGCATGGGCACCATAGTGAAACCCCATCTGGAAGAACTGAGTATGGTGGCACAAAATTGTGGTCCCAGCTCTTCAGGAGGCGGAGGCAAGAGGATCACAACATAGTGAGACCCTTTCTTTAAAAAAAATTTAAATAAAAAAGTTCATTCTCTAATTCTACAGATATCAAGAATGAGGCAAATTTGTTGAAATTTTATTTTACATTAGGGAAAAAATCAAACACAATCTCAAAGCAAGCACCTGGGTTTTACTTCAGTTTATAATAATTTAATGTGCCTGAGAATTTTTGTGCAAATACATGTCATCTTTCATTAAAAATATGCATAGCGCACTTTGGAGAAAGTTAGTTGCAACCAACTTTCCTTACAAAAATTTATACATATATAAATATACAACATTCCCTAATTCCTACTGATTGCACTTCTGGTTTAATCCCTTTCAGCCTCCAAGGAAATTTGAAAGACATGCACTTATGTTTGTATTCCTCAGTCACTGCATTTATCCATAAGAAATATTCTAAAAAAAAATGTTTCCCTTCGCTCCAATTTGCCCACATTGTCCTCCTTAAAAGTAAATCCCTCCCACCCCCCTACTCACATTGCTTTTGGAGTATTTTTATATAAAAATACAAATTTAGAAAATGAACTTCTATTAATCATAAATACAAAGGAAACTGGGTGGTGTTTGAGTTCTCAGTGGCCAAAGTCCTTAAGATAGAAAGGAAAAAGGGAGTCTCTACCTCTGATATAATGAAAAAGATGAAAGTCCTTGTTTTGCTAGTGCTGTGAGCATTCACCCAGACACTAACGGGGAAACATATAAGCCATCCTCTCATAACAGACTGAGCTTACCTTGCCAGCCCTTCAGAACAGCTCTGAATAAAATAGTCAAAGCTGCTCCTTTACGTTTTCTACCCAGGGTTCTCCCTGCTTGGGTGGGCTTATTAGAAGTAAATAATGGCAGCAAGCTCAGTGTTTCTGGTATGTTTCAATATGGCTGAATTTATTTTCTATTCACTTTTCATTTTCAAGACAACTCCACTGAAGGAGTTTATTAAACCTTCCTTCTTTCTCTGTCTCCAAATACTCATGGACCATTCATTTATACTTTCAGTTTACCAGACTCCATCCCCTGGGATCCATCCCAATTTCATCTCTTTCTTCTTCACTTCCCCCATTCCACATTCACAACCCTTCTGCAACATTCCTTTTCTCTCAAGTCAGGCCAGACCACGTGCATCCGTGCATACTCAACCTTCAAGTGCTACTTTGGAAAGGTCAGTTAATGGCTGAGCCTCAGTCTTCCTTCAGGATACCCATTTTGGGTGAGGATGTGCAAACTGGGGCACCAAAGCTACCCAACATGACTGGAAGACTCTGATTCCTCCTCAGTCCCCCCAGTAAACTGCTACCTGAATTTAAATAAACAGCAGAGTCTAGTTTTTGAAGAGCAGTTTCTGCATCTTGGCTTCTTCCATTCTCCTTGGTATCAGAGGTCTTAACCACTCTGGCTATCCCCAGTCTCTTCAGCCTGTCCACTAAGTTCATCTTCAATTGGCCAACATCAGGAGGGTTCCGGGAAGGTCTCAAGCCATACATCTCCTGGAGGAATGTTTCAGCTGGTCGGGAGGCCAAAAAATTTTCAGAGAGATGTACTCGAGACTCAAAGGGCAAAGGAGAAGGGCAAGGTGAGTGAGATGGTGAATTTGGTGGTGTGGAAGGGATAGCCAGGGCTTTAGGGAGAGGTGGGAGGACAGGGTTCTCTGATATTGGGCTGTGGTACACTTTGGCAGAGATGCCTCGCTCTTGTAGAAGTTTGGCCAAGCTCATGGTGCTACTGAAGGTTATAGTAGAATCTCGTCGGTTGGTGATAGATTCACCAATGCTGAGTCTATAGGACATGGCAGGAGAATTGACAGCTGTGTTTGATGAACTGCTACCGCTACTTCCACATGATAATGAAGGAAACCCAGAGCTTTAAAAAAAAAAAAAAAAGGGGAAGTGATTAAGAATAAGAAACAGCATTTAATTATAGTGATTATCCTTAGTAAATACAGAGGAGTAGGCAACATATCAATAACTGTACCCTATGGGATGGATCTGAAGAACGAAAATTTTGACATGATACTTCAATGACTCATTAATTATTTATAATTTGCAACTTAGATATTAACTTACTGAAACATAATTCTTTTCAGTATGGTATGAAAAAGGTTGCTGTACTCTGAAAACGTAACTCTTAAATTTTAACTCTAAAATGTACATCTGTTAA
Organism: Tupaia tana; assembly: GCA_026018925.1. Lineage (NCBI taxonomy): Eukaryota > Metazoa > Chordata > Mammalia > Scandentia > Tupaiidae > Tupaia > Tupaia tana. Next base: position 41,960,672 of record JAKSZU010000001.1, on the reverse strand, counting down.
AATACAACTAATTTTTACAATAGAGAGCAAAGTAATTTAAAAATTAAAAAGGTAATCTCAGGCCAGCAGGTGGTGTGGTGGCTAAGGCACTGGACTCCCACTTAGCTGACCACAGTTTGAGTCCTGGACCTGGCAGCTTGCTTTCTCACTTTCCTTCTCTGTCTCTGTTTCTCTCTGGTGAATAAATGTGCCCTAGAGCAAATTAAAATAATAATAATAATAATAATAATAATAATAATAACAACAACAATAACCTTTAAAAAAGGAGAACACAATCTCTACAAGTATCTATTAATGCATACATTCCATAAACTGAAATACATCAAGAGATCCCATAAAGTGTCAAGAGACAGCACTCTGTGGGTAAACAATCCTTCAACTACTTTGAAAACACTATCTTTCAGGCAAGCTGGTGGCATGACAGTTCAGGTGGCTGGATCCCACAGGATCAACTGCATGGCTGGAGTCCCAGACCCTGTGCCTTGAAAAACACTCTGAGTACCTGTGTATATGACCCCCAAATCCCAAAAGGAGAAATGAAAGGGAAAGATGGCAGCATGACCATCCCCCATGAGACAGGGATACTTTCTCACTTTCCTTTTCTCTGTCTTTCTCTAGTGAGTACATAGACACACTAGTAAATTAAAAAAACAAATAAACAAAAAACAATTGGAGGGCCAGCTGATGGGATGACGGTTACATCACTGGACTCACACATAGCTGGCCACAGTTAGAGTCCTGGACTCGGTGGCTTGAAAGTCATGCCAGGCACATTGTGCACCCAAGATTCCGGGAGAAGAATGGAGAAGGAGGGATTATGGCATAGCCATCCTCCATAGGGGGTGGTTTCTCATTTTCCCTCTCACTATCTCTGTCTCTTTCTCTGTGTCAAGCACGTATACCCTAAAGCAAAAATCTCTGGGGGGAAAAAGAAAATCTGGGCCATCAGAAGGTGTAGCAGTTACGTCACTGAACTCTGATGTGGCAAACTACACTTCAAGTCCCAGACCCATTGCTTGAAAATCACTTTGGGTGTGTGTGCATGCTCAAGGTCCAAGGAGGAGAATGGAGGAAAAGGAATTGTGGTGTGGCCATCTCCACTGATGGGTAATTTCTCACTTTCTCTCTTTCTCTCGAGAGGGAAGTGAGAAGGAAAGCCACCAGGTCCAGGACTTGAACCATGGTTGGCTACGTGGGAGTCTAGTACCTTTAACCACTATGCCACCTGCTGGCCCCGAAAATACAGTCTTCTTAATTAAACCTAAAATGTTCTTCTTAGAAGAAATTTCTTTCTTTTTAATTCTTCAATTTTACATCACTGAGGAATAACAAACTTCTACATGTTAAATTTCCATTTTTTTTGGAAATGTTAATTCTGAACAACAGTAGTATAAGGACAACCAAGGAGCAAATTTTTCTCAACCTTTACTTGAAGCATGTGTGTCTAAGAAATTAAAAATAATGAAAAGTTTTGATAGCTATTGCAATCTTTCTTCTTCTAAGCTAAGTCAAAAGAAAATGTAAATGAGAAATCATGTCCTAAGGAAATAGTGATAGGACAGAGAGGGTACATTTTTAGTCAGTTTTCCCCACTGAACAAATGTTACCTGTATTTAATCAACTAACTTTTTTTTTAAAGAATTATTGATTTTGAATTTTCTTTATTCATGTACTTATTTTATTTTGACCAGAGAGAGACAGAGAGAGAGAGAGAGAGAGAATGAGAAGGCGAGCCACTAGGTCCAGGACTTGAACCATGGTCAGCCATGTGAGAATGTCCAGTGCCTTAACCACCATGCCACCTGCTGGTCCCTTAATCAACTAACTTCTACTTGAACATAAAATACTTGGTATATCAAGATATAAAAAAATTTTAAAAGATTATAAACAAAATTCATAATCTAAGCTTATGAATGTAAGATTAATAAATACCCTTCCAAGGGCATCAATTTATAGGGACCAGTAGTTAGCGTAATGGCTATGTCGCTAACGTAGTCGACTGCGGTTTGCATCCCGGACCCGGTGGCTTAAACTCACGCCGGGCACGTGTGCGTGCGTGCTCAAGATCCTGAGAGGAGAATGGAGGAGAAGCAATTGCGGCGTGGCCATCCCCTCTGGGGGGTGATTTCTCGCTTTCTGTCTCTCTGTCTGTCTCTGTCTGTCTGGCGAGCGCACAGGCCCTATAGCAAAAACCTCTCCAAAAAACAAAAACAAAACAAAACAAAAAAACCCAAGGGCATCAATTTATCTGAGCAGCTCTGAGCTGGTATAAGCTGTGTCCTCCAAGTCCCTGATCTCCCCACCCTACTTACTGCAGAAGTGCCTGTCCTTTCCCAAGCTGTATACTTCATTTGATGGTATCAACAGTCTTAAAGAGTCCTCTCAAGAACCTATTTTATGAAACTTATCATAAGAACAATGTAGAAAAATTGCAAATATGCTTATTCATTACTGTCTTTATGGCGATCCTCATTGGGTATCATTTAAGCATTTTCATAAATAATTGTTTTGCTTCTATCTTACAGAAGTTGTGAATCATAATTTTACTTCCCGCCACACTGGCAACTAGAAAGTTAAGATTTACATACAAGGCTCACCTTAGCAAGTATATGAGACTTTATGCTATAACTTATACACCGGTTGTTTCCTCTACTCATTTTTATCTCTTACTCTTGAGACCCCTTTGCATCATTTTTCTTCTCTACTTCTAGCTAACAATGTTTTACATATCTTTGAAAGACACCCTAGATCCTTTTGGGAATTGGCAGGATAGAAACATCATTGATGTGGCTTAAGAAGGGACCAAGAATATTCATGTTCTGGTGTGGGTAGTAAATAATCTGGTTTTGTCTAAGAGTTTTGGTCTTTGCCCTCAGCTTCTGAAAGGCCATCTATGCCGTCTCTGATTGGAGTATCTCCAAATAGAGTAGGGACTGGTCACACTAGATCTTAGAGTAGGTCTGGACATAACCCATCTTAGGGTGAGGACTGGCTATAGCAGAGACTAACCATGTGATTTATTTAGGATGAGGGTTTTGTGTTGCATGCTATCAGTTGACTTTGAGGCTGAGTTTGTGCATGAGTAACCAATCAATCTTACACAATGAAGCCTCAATAAAAACTCTGGACACTATGCTTGTGTGAACTTCCCCGGTTGGCAATATTTCAAGTGCACCGTCATTCATCAATGCCAGGAGAATAATGAATCCTAAGGACAAAGGGAACTTAAGATACAGAACCCTACAAAACTCCCTGGCAGGGATGGCTATCCTCAATCTCTTCTTCTTCATTCTCCTCTTGAGATTTTGCATATGTACGCACATGTGCTTGGTGTGATTTTTCAAGCCCTTGAGTCCAGGACTTAAACCACAGAGTCGGCCTTGTGGGATCCAGCCACCTTAATTTCCATACCACCTTGCTGATCCCCTTTGGCTAATTTTAACATATACCCTTTTCTTGTAATAAATAGTAGCCATGAGAAAAACAGCATTCCATAAGCCCTTACAGCAAATTATTGAACCTGAAAGTGGTTTTGGGAGCCCCTGAACTTGCAGGTATCAGAAGTGAGGGTGGTCTTGTGTAGAGGACTAGCACCTCATACCCTGCTGTGCAGTAACTCTAGGGATAGCCCTAGCTCGATCATTTACTAGCTGTCTGCCCTTGAATCAGTCATTTCAACTTTCTATGTCTCAGTTTCTTCATTTTATGCAATACTCATTTGCCCTGTCTACTTCAAATGGTTACAACAATCAGTGAGAAAATACAGTGTGAAAATATTCTAAAGACAAATTATCACAGAACATTAATTAAAAATTTGGCACCAGCCTATGGCACAGTGGTTAAGGTGGCTGTATCCCATACGACCAGCTGTGAGTCCTGAACATGCCGGGTGCACGTGCATACGTACTCAAAATCCCAACAGGGAGGAGCTGGAGCAGGGATCGTAGTGTGACCACTCACCATGAGGGCTGCTTTCCTACCCTCCCCTGGCCCCAGCTGTCTCTCTCTGGTCAAGCACACATGCCCTCTGGGAAAACTTGAAAAAGAAAGAAAAAAGAAGAAAGGAAGGAAGAAAAGAAGGCAAGAAGATGCAAAGCCCCAGATTTCCCAAACTCTCTTACCTAGGGGTAACCTGAGTGATGTCAGAGGGATGTAATATCCTGCAGGTGGTGAAGGTGAAAGTCGAGTTTGTGAATGACAGACACTTCCCTGGATTCGAGGTTGCAACTGAAACAAGAGATTTTAGGGAGTCAAACACAACATTGAAAGACTAAGTTAATAATGTAAAAAGCTCATTATTATTTATTAATAATACAGCATTTATCATGTACCATCTGTGCCCCAAAATCCCAAACCTGACAATGAAATGCATAAAGATTATATTAGCATAAAATGGTTAGTATATAGCTGAATCCTTTAACACTTTAAAACTGTAAATCAAAGGCATAAAATAGCTTAGAAATGAGAGAAAAGCGTAGTTTTTTTTTTTTTTTTCTTTTTTTTGGAGAGGTTTTTTTTTTGCTATAGGGCGCGTGCGCTCGCCAGACAGACAGAGAGAGACAGAGAGATAGAAAGCAGGAAATCACCCCCCAGGGGGGATGGCCATACCGCAATCCCTTCTCCTCCATTCTCCTCTCGGGATCTTGGGCACGCACGCACACACGCCCGGCGTGAGTTTAAGCCACCGGGTCCGGGACTCGAACCACGGTCGACTACGTGGGAGTCCAGCAACATAGCCATTACGCTAACTGCTGGTCCCCAGCGTAGTTTTTTTTTTGAAGAGGTATTCGCTACAGGGCACGTGCGCTCGCCAGACAGACAGAGAGAGACAGAGAGACAGAAAGAGAGACATCACCCCCCAGAGGGGATGGTCACGCCGCAATCCCTTCTCCTCCGTTCTCCTCTCGGGATCTTGGGCACATACACACACACGCCCGGCGTGAGTTTTAAGCCACCGGGTCCGGGACGCGAACCGCGGTTGACTATGTGGGAGTCCAGCGACATAGCCATTACGCTAATTGCTGGTCCCAAGAGAAGCATATTTTGAAAAAAAAAAAAAAAAAAAAAAGATTAAAATGAAAAATTTAGATCTAGTCACCCAAACTATCTAGCCAAACTATCAGGCCCAATGTTCTAAAAGTGTCGTCTACAGACTCTGTGGAAGTTCACAGGTCGAAATTGTTTTCTCAATAATATAAAACAGAACCCTTTTCTTTTTGACTGGATTGACATTTCTATTGTTGGTGCAAAAGCATCGGTGAGCAAACTTGCTCTTTAGCACAAATCAAGGCAATGTCACCAACCTATACTAGTACTTTTCACTGTTATGCACTTGGTTTGTTTATTTTTAAAGCCCTCTTCACTTAAGAATGCTTGATGATGTAGTAAAATGATCTATGAAACTGGAATCTGGGCTCTTGGCTCTTTTTTCCTATTCTCTGTGACTGTGTGAGAAGCATGCATTAAGCACTGACTGTGTACTGAGATGCATGTACAATGGCTGTTTGAAGGAAGAGAAGTTGTGCAATTGAGTAGAAATTTTTGTTATGGAACACCATTTTTAATCAAAAGGACAACTAACAATTAAACTAGTTATAGAAACTTGGGCATCTGGCAGATATTTTCTTCAACATTAATGAAAGCAGCTTCTCTCTTTAAGAAAAACAGCTGACACAACTGCCATTGACAAAATCTGAGCTTTCGGAGGTGAAAACTAGAATTTTTGAAAACTTACATTTACCAGTGAGAGCTTAAAAGCTGCATAATACTGGGGCCAGTAGGTGGCATGGTGGTTGGGGTGCTGGGCTCCCACATGGTTGATTGCAGTTTGAGTCCAGACTTGGCAGCCTAAAAATCACAGTGTGTGTATGTGAGTGTGTGTGTGTGTGTGTGTGTGTGTGTGTGCGTGTGTCCTAAATCCCAGGAGAATGGGGGAGAAAAGGGATTGTAGTATGGCCATCCCCCTTGGGGAGATGATTTTTCACTTTCCTTCTCACTGTCTCTCTTTCCAGCAAATGCATATGCCCTGTGGCAAAAGCCTAAAAGGAAAAAAGTTTCATAATACTTAAAGACCCTTCTGGTAAGACAGGAAGTAATATTATGTGATTTTAATATATTATATACTGAAATGTATCAACATTTGGGAGATCTGCATATCTCAGTGAAGCAATTTTTAAAAATATTTTTTGAAGATTAATAATTTAACTTTATTATTATTATTCAATTTGACCAGAGAGAGAGAGAAAGCAAGTCACACCAGGTCTAGGATTCGAACCGTGGTTGGTCATGTGGGGGCCCAGCTCTTTAACCATCATGCCACCTGCCAGCCCCTGAACCAGTATTTTCTAAATGACCGATGTATACTGCAAAACCACATATGGGTGAATGATTATTCAAGTGTTGGATCGACCAATGCATTTTAATGTAAAAAAGTATGGAAAGTTCACTGACAGGGTTTCAGATTCCACATTGCTATAAATGCTCAAGAAATTATCACCAAGTTTTGGTGTAACATCAAAGAGTATCCACAAAAACTTGAAAATAATATTAAAATACTCTCTCCAACTACTTGTTTGTATAAGGCTGCATTTTCTTCAGATTCTTCAACCAACACAACATATTGCAATGGACTGATTATAGAAACGGGTAATGAGAATCCAGATTTAAGCCATAAATTAGAGTCGTGCAAAACCGTAAAACAAAAACCATTTTCTCACTTTAAAAAAGTCCTTTTCATAAAACATATCACTTATGTAATATGTAGTAATTTTTTGTTTGTTTTATAATTTACTTTATTCCTGGGACTGGCAAGTGGCGTGGTGGTTAAGGCGTTGGACACTCCCACATGGCTGACCATGGTTCGAGTCCGGACCTGGTGGCTTGCTTTACCACTTTCCTCTTATGTCTCTCTGGTCAAATTAAAATAAATGAATGAATAAATGAAATTGAATAAAATAATTAAAATAAAAGTTCTTAAAAATTTACTTTATTCCTGATAGCAGGTGTGTGCACACATGTGAGAGATGAACACCTTCCATAGCATTGGTTCAACCAGGATTCTCCTCCTCAAATTATCCAGCCTCTTGAAGCTTGGGTACTCATGCATGCTTATTGTGGGTTTTAGGCCTAACAGCCGAGAATTTGAACCGAGGTCACTATTTGGGACTTCTCAGAGCATCGTGTTACTACTATAATATGGAGTGAGGTCATTTAATTATTTTTGATCAAGTTAAATAATATTTTTTAGTTTCTCAGTTTTGATTTCTAATACGGTAAATATCAATAGACATAACAACCCACATACATAAACCCTCTGGAATTCTCAATTATTTTTATGAGTATAAAGAGCCAAAAGGTTCAAAAATGACTAACTGAAATGATCTCTCTCCCCTCAATCTATTTTGCAGCCTAGCTAAGATAAATTGGAAAGAATTAGGAATCTCACTAACACTGTAATTATCCTTATCTTAAATCCAAGATTGAGTACACTCCAGTGAGATTTGAGCAGAGACAGCTAACTAACCATAGAGTGACCCCAAATGCAAAGTACTTCTTTTTGGAGAGGTTATTGTGATAGGGCGTGTGTGCTCGCCAGAAAGTCAGAGAGAGACAGAGAGACAGCAAGAAATCACCCCCCCGGGGGGGATGGCCATGCTGCAATCCCTTCTCCTCCATTTTCCTCTTAGGATCTCGGGCACGCATACACACGCGCCCGGCGTGAGTTTAAGCCACCGGGTTCGGGACTTGAACCGTGGTAAGTTACATGGGAGTCCAACGATGAAGCCATTATGCCACCTGCTGGTCCTGCAAAGTACTTCTGATCACTAGGACCATAACCAAGCATTCTTCTTACCTGTAACTAGTCCACTTGCTGAAGTAATGGGCGGTAGGAAGAGCCCTGTTACCGGCTTGGATACGGAAGGATCCTGCTCAACTTGAAGAGGCTGCTGAACTTGAAAACTGATTCCTTCCTCTTCATCCTCTTCTAAATCTGAGATGTGATAGATAGCATCCTTGGGCAACTGGGTAAAGCCTTTAGTAATGACCCCTGGTCGTGGATCAAGAATGGTGCCCAAGTTTGGTTGAGCAAGCTGCTGCCAGTGATAAAGAGTTTGTGATCCTGAAAGGACAAGCCAAAGGAGAAAAAAGGGCAAGTTTACATTTGCCACAAACCTTAAATATTTAACAGAAGCTAAAATGATAAGTGTAATAACAACAGTGATAGTAAAACTACTTATTTGGCTTTAACATTTTGGTACAACACGCAAATTAAAATTCTCTTACAAAATAATGAAGGTATGAATAATCTGCTTCAAAAGATAACTTTTAAAAAAGACATTTAAAGAAGGGGTGATAAAAAGAAGAGGACATCTTTAATAGGAATTAAGACACTGAGGTATAATGATAAGAAGATGGGTGGGCTGTATTTTCTTTCCCAGGTGATAAAAATCAATACCTCCCTGGCCTGCAACTATGCCTATGAACTCAGAAGTCAAGAGCCAGGCTTCTGGGGTTGGAGATACCCTGAATTTTCAGTGGTTTATTTGGGTACTTCCCCACTCTGCTCATGACTCTTTTGCCAGGCTCCTGAGAGAGTAAGAAAATGAAGGCAATGATGGAATGCAGGATACGCTTGCTCCTTGGTTCCCATCTGCAGAGCCCTGGAGAACGCTCGTCCCATGCACTCACATCAGATGCGGTGCCTAATTACGTCACTGCAGCTATTTCATCTGCCAAATGCCATGCCGATGATCAATAGATAAAAGTTACAGAACTGTTCAGTATGAGGGCTCCTTACAAGTTTCCTATGAAAATTTTTACTTAATGCAGCACTCTTTTACAATAATGTCAGGGAATCATTTGAAAATTGTCAATGCTCCATAAAATTTAAGTTCTATTTTAGGAAGGAATAGAAATCCAACTGAAACTAACAGAACAGAAGAAAAGAAAAATATAGGCACACAACCTCTAGGTAATGACTCTTCTTGGGTAAAGAATTCTTTTTGGAAAAGGAAGCCATAGATGAAGTATTATCTCGAGACCATTTTCATTTCCCTAATCTCCCTTCCACCCATTTTTCCTCCCAACCATGGAAATGGCTGTCAGTGATATTCTTTAGCAAAAGATAGGAAAAGATTACCTTTTTTATTTATTTAAACAAAACATTAGTAGCAGAGAACTGAGGGCTGATCATTTAGAGAATGCAGATCTCTTCATTTATTAATTTTCTACAAAATACTGTCATGTGCTGTTACCCAAACAGTGAGAATGAGGAATAAGGGTATCTTCTGCACATAGCGCTCTTTCAGTTTCAACATAAATCTCAATTCTAGCAGAAGGAAAGCTTAAGAGACCACACAGCTTGGGAAGGATGCTTACTGACTTATTACCTTCAAGAGGCTTGACGATTTGTAATTTTTCTGGCATAAAACCTCGAAGGCAACTGGCACTGCTGAGGTCTGTGGTCTCCGACTGGTCAGTGCACAGAGAAGCCACGCTCTCTACGGGGGTGCCACAACCACTAATCCCTTCTTTCTGGTCAGCCAGAACCTGGATCCTACGCTCCCATTCTTCAGCAAAGAATTGCTTCTCACTCAAATAGTTCTGTCGACGCAGACTTAGGCGATGCAGTGCTGTTGCTACGTCACTCTCTCCTGAGGACCCTGGTTGTCCCACCTTCCGAGGGTTCCTATGGGAAAAGCACACTCACTGATTCAAACTTAAGGGTTATACACACCACGCAGGCCTCTCCATTCTACAACCACAAACACTCAAGAGACTAATCTTAACAAGGTAGAACTTTCTTAGATCTCTAGAATACGAAAACAGTAACAAAAAACAAAATCACCAACAATACTATACAACTCTTTTTAAAATGCTTTTCAGAACTTAAAACACTTGTTTAATTTACTTATTCCATGAGTGAGTGAGAGAGACAGAAACAGAAATACTGCACACCTGATGGGGTCCTGATGCCACAATTCATGTCCAGCTTCAACCAGCCTGGGGCCGGCAGGTGGCATGGTGGTTAAAGGTGCAGGACTCCCATATGGCCGAAAGCGATTCAAGTCCTGGACATGGTGGCTTGCTTATTCACTTTCTCTCTCTCTCTCTCTCTCTCTCTCTCTCTCTCTCTCTCTCTCTCTCTCATTCTGTCCCTCTCTGGTCAAATTAAAAATAAATACATAAATAAAATGGGACCAGCAGATGGTGTAATTGCTGGACTCCCAAGTAGTCAACTGCGGTGCAAGTCCTGGGCCTGGCGGCTTGAAACTCATGCTGGGTGCATGTGCGTGCATGCCCAAAATACTGAGGTGAGACTGGAGGAGGAGAAATTGTGGCATGGCCATCCGCCCCGGGTGGTGATTTCTCACTTTCTATCTCTCTCTTTGGTGAGCACATGCACCCTATAGCAAAAATCTCTCAAAACAGAAATAAAAACAAACAAACAGCCTGAATTATGAACACACATGTGCCCAGAGAGCCTAGGGAGGTCTCTGGATGCAAATGGCAACCTTCCCATGTGGGTCAGACTCACAGGGCATAGTGTTTTATTGATCTACCACCACCTGTCCCTTATATAATTTTTATAGATCATTTCAAATGATTTCAGAGAGTCCAAAAAAATACTCTACTGTTATGCTGTATTTACTAATTTCCTTATTTCATTTAATTATGAATATGATATGGCCACCTATAAATTCAAATTAGGTAGTCACAAAAGTAATTATAATTAAATCTTACTGACTCTACAATATTTTCAATAGCAAGAGGTACCATTATTTTATGTGTTACACAGGAAAAAACAATGCTATCCATTAAACTATGCCATACCATTCATTGCAAAACCTAACAATTAAAAAAATAACAAAATGTGAAAAAATTTGCTGTAGGTCATAGACTTCCCCCATGAATATTCCAGAATGTTCAAACGGAAGCAAGGTTTGTATAGTATTACATTTTCAGTTTTCTGATGCACATTTTTCACTTTCAGCGTTTTTTAAATGGGATGCTGTCTTACAACTGATGCCGAAGGAAGAGCAGCAAGCAGAGCACAGGTCTGCTCCCGGCTCTGGCGTGTGACTTTGCAAAAGTCTGTGTTAGATGTTCTCCTAAGAGAGCTGTGTCACAATGGGGCAGTACCGACAGAATACTACCCATAACAGACCAGGCAACACAATCAAAGCCCACTGGGATGGATTTCTGCATTAGGGAAGATTTCAGGTACCATACCTCTATTTTTCAAAAGCTTTTAGCTGACTTTATAGTAAAGCTGTTAACTTCTAGCTATATGTAACTCAAATTGACTTAATAAAAAGAGGAGGAAAAATCTAAGTGTAAACATAGAAAATGAAGAACAACTTGTTTGTCTGCAAGGTATTCAAACTTACTATTTAACCTATAAGCACCAATGCAGTTGAGATCATGAGGAGGGACTATGAGAAACTATCATTTAATACATTTATGCCAAGGACCAAATGGAATCAAACAAATTTGACTCTAAACATGAAGAAGATTTAGATTCAAACTTTGTAACACTAGAGAACAAATACTAAAGAACTTCAGTGTTAAATGCAGCTCCATTTTATATATACCTAATTAAATGCAGCCTTTCACTCTAAAACCTTTTATGAAATCAATGATCTACCTCTTAAATAATGACATAGGGCATCAAAACCGAATGAAAACTGAAAATTCTAGAACCTTCTTGGAAAGTATAGAATAATGCTGGAATTTGAGACGTGAATTTGGTATTTCAATGCTACAAGAGACACAGAATCACTGCCATGATCTGTGCTTCTTACCCTTGAACCTCCTCTGAGCTGCTCCCCTGGTTCAGGATTCTGTCCTTTGTTTGCTGTAATCCTGACTCAAAAGGTTTTGCTGTCATGATGACACTTGAACGGTTAGAGCCTGGGATAGGTAGCAGAGCTGGAAATGGGACAGAGCGACCCCGTGTATCATTGGCAGCCTTGACAGTATCAAATACCCGTTTCTGCTGGGCTCTGTTAACAAAGGAAACGTCCATTACTATCACTGTCAACCAATAGAGTGTCTTAGAAGAGAGACATGTATGTACAGTTCAGTAGAAATAAAGTTGTCTTGAGTAGCCTCTAAAGTTTAGAAAAAACTTTAGAAATTAAACTTTGGGCCAGCACATGCATGGTGGCTGAGGTGGCTGGAATCCACATGTAATTAAAAACAAAAACAAAAACAAACAAAAAAGCTAAAAGACCTCTCTCACTAATGAGGACACTGAGAAAAAACGTGAATAGTAAGTAGATTTACTATGGAATCTCATAATACTTATTGCTATGGATTATGGCTTTTTAAATTTTCCATTCTAACAGTTGCGTAACAACATGTGATCAACACTTACTTTTGTTTAAAAAGAGAAGATTCCTCATCCAAACTCAACTTTTTACGCATGGTCCCCTCAATCTCAGCTGCCAAAGATTCCTAAGGAAAACAGTTTGAAATTACTCAACTGATTATTGTCTTTAGATTTCTTAGCAGTCTCTACAATCCTATACTTACAGTATAATAATAAAAGTGTCATAGGCGAAAATCCAGGGAAAAATAGAGGCATTCTTGAAAATATAACTTTTGAACAAAGACCCAACCACTTTCTCATGACATATTTTTATAAGAATGCAGTAGAAAAAATAATATGATAAATAGAAAATATTACAAGTGCAGAGACACAAAAATAAATGATGTGAAAAATCAGAAACTGCTAATCGTGATTCCTTAAGGAATGCAATCTAATGGTATTTAGCAATTTCTTTCTGTTTTTCTGCAATTTCTAACAATATATAGAAAGCATATGTAGCTTTTATAATATAAAAAAATTCATTACAAAATTATGCAGGCTTCCTCTTCCTCTGGTAAATGATAAGATTCAACTAGCCTGAGTGACATGCTCAGCGGGGCTGAGCTGAAGATGACTAGAATTGAAGGCACTGGTATGAACTAATGATTTACAATATATACAGATATATGAATATAAATATGGATTGAGAGAGATACATGTTTTGCATGGGTGTATGTAGGAAATATATATATATATATATATATATATATATATAAGTATATATATACATATATATGTATATGTATATATGTATACATATATATGTATGTATACATATATATGTGTGTGTGTGTGTGTGTATATATATATATATATATATATATATATATATATATATATTTCCTAGCTCTACCTGCTGAGAAGGCCTAGAGGCTATGATACTTTAGTGGCAATGGGTGCACCAAGTACCCAGCTCTTGGGTTCTAAATACCATTCCTCAATAAAATAACCAGAGCATCTTGAAGAAATGGCCGATTTCAGGATTCCAGGACCGATAAAAATTACAAGATGAACTTGAAGGAGATCTAACTGGTCATATATGGGACAATCTGAGTATCTAAATAGAATAATGACTTATAATCCAATAAATAAAAAAGGAACCCATGAATCCATACTGATATAACTTAATGAACAAATGAGAAAATAAACAGGACTGAGATGTTCCAGTTTCAGAATGCCAAATAATAAGTGGTGGAAAAAATGATGGAATTAGAAAAATCACCATTTGGCAATCATCACAGTAATAACTGAATCAGATAAGAAACATAAATGTGTGCTCAACTTAGAAGTTTTGATTCAAAGTATGAAGAACAGAATTTTTAAAGTATCTTCCCACAAAATAACTTTGATCACTTAGTTAAGGTAGTAACTGGTTTTTTAAAAAGAATGATTTTATTTAACTTTCTATTTATTTATTTATTTATTTATTTATTTATTTATTTTATTTTGACCAGAGAGAGACACACTTAAACTCACACTGGGAGTGTGTGTGTAAGTGCCCAAAATCCTGAAAGGAGACTGCAGGAGAAGGGATTGCAGGTGGCCATCCTCTGTGTGTGTGTGTGTGTGCAGGGGTAATTTCTCTCTTTCTGTCTCTTTGGTAAGTGCGCATGCCCTATAGGAAAAATCTTTAAAAAAAAGAAAAGTTGATACATCACCAGCAATAGGATAAATCAATATGGTACACCTCTATCTGTCTGATACACTGAGAAGAATGTGGTATTATTCTTTCAAAAATACATTATGTGAATCTATCATGAGGAAACATCAGACAAACTTAAACTGAGGGAACTTTACAAATGCCATGAAAGAAATAAAGACAGAAGGACTGTTCTAGATTAAGACAACTAAGCGCTGCATAGCTTTTCAAGGGCATGAATGGGTCAACTAGCAATATTTGAACGGGTTCTATGGATGAGATGACAGTAGTGTATCAATACCAACTTGTGCATGTTGATGGTTGCATAGGAAAGTGTCAAGTGTCCTTAGTTTTAGTAAATAAACACTTAAGTACTCAAGGGTAACAAGGTATACCTGCAACCTACTGTTAAATGGCCCAGGAAAAAACAGAGAATGATAGGCAAATATAGTACTATGTTAAAAATAGAGGAATCTAGAGGAAGATATAGGAGACATCTAAGTACTATTGTTGGAACTTTATTCTAAGTTTAAAATGTCAGAATTACCAGTTAAAAAACAAAAAATTCTGCCCCCATATTCTTAAGAAAATCTACTAAAATTTAAGTTTCAGTATTTTTAAAAATTTCACAGGGTTCTAAGTAAGGTTTAAGAATCAGATTATCTAAGATAACCGAACCAACATGACAAATTCTGGCACAAACTCAGAAGTATTTTTTATTAATTCAAAAAATGCTATTTATTAATTAAACAGACATGGTTCCTGTTCTGATGGGGTTTACACTCTAAGTGGAGTTGCCAAGAACCTCAAGATTTATTGAAAAAGATTTTAGACATTCAAAGCACTACTCAAAAAGTGGTAGTGGTGGGCCAAGTTTGAGTAACTCTATGATACACAGACTTAAATCTAATTTCCTAAGGGTTTATCTCATATATATATATAAATCTATTGATAGAAGGTGAACTATTAGAATAAGTAAGTGTTAAAGAAGACATAGACACATCAATTAAGGCATAAATCAATAACTGGATTCCAGGAACAAACCATGTGATCTTTTCTCAAGATATTTTACACTATCATATCACTCTCAGGATGATCTAATCTTAAACAAGTGTCTTTCAGTACATTATAGCATCTTCTGCAGCTTCTTACCCCAGTAAAGGCTCCGTAGGACTGGGAGAGGTAGAGATGAGCAGCGGGGCCACATCTACTACGAAGTTCCTTTATTTCTTCTTGGGATTCATGTAACATCCCCAGACACTCTATATTCCTGTCTTGTAATTCATGCAGCTGAAAGAAAAGAGAGTAGTGCATTTTACTATCTTCTCTAAATAACAATGGGAAAAACAAACAAGTCAATGCAGTATTAATTTTATCCTGAGGGCTAACTAACTTTACGAATATCATTTCAACACAAAGATCTGACAAACTAAGAAAGGAGAGTATATTTCTCATTCAAGCTGCCTGAATTCTATGTGTCTTGTCCAAAATTACACAGAAATGTGACTTCCTGAAACTGTGAAATGTACAACAGCTGAGACAACCAGAACTGTCAATATTTAATGCTTCACACCCTAAAAAACTTAGAGAAGTATAATAGCTATGGTCGAATAGGCTCAGTATAATGTTAATCTTGTTTTTAAAAACATCACTGCAAACTCTGTGACAAGATCAAGAATCTATAAAGTATTACATATGCCAGGGTACTCAATCATCCATAACGAATATTAATGGTTTTTCTTCCCCCTTATTTCAGAACCTTCTTTATAACTAATTACACAAGTCTGGTAAAGGAGTGCATAATTTTCAGTGTGTGTGTGTGTGTGTGTGTGTGTGTGTATTTATATTTTCTTTTATTTAGAGAGATGTTTTGCTATAGGGTGTGTGGACTGGCCAGAAAGACAAAGAGGACAAAGAGAGAGACAAACAGATAGAAAGTGAGAAATCATCCCCCAGTCAGGGGGATAGCCACACCTCAATCACTTCTCATTCATTCTTCTCTTGGGATTTTAGGCATGCATACACACATGCCTGGCATGAGTTTCAAGCCACCGGGCCCAGGACTCAAACTGCAGTCAGCCACACAGGAGTCCAGCAATGTAACCATTACACCATCTGCTGATCCCTCAAATGTATATTTTAACTGCAAAAATTTCTCCAAATGTATTATGTGCTCATCAGCGTCACTAGGACTTGAGATGCTTATTAAAAATGCATATTCTAGGGCCAGCCAGTAGCATGGTGGTTCAGGCAGCTGGATCTCACATGGATGATTGTGAGGTTTGAGTCCTGGACTGGTGGCTTGAAAAACTGGGTGCATATGCATGTGTGCTCAAAATCCAAAGAAGAGAATGGAAGAGAAAGAACTATAGCATGGCCATTCTCCCTGGAGGGTACAGTCTCACTTTCTCTCTGGTGAGAGCACGACCCTATAGCAAATTAACAATAACAAAATGCAGATTCTAGGCCCTCACTGTAAACCACCAGAGTCAGAAACTTCTGGGATGATGCCTGGGAATGTCCATTTGAAATGCACTCTCCCAGATGATTCTTTTTTTTTTTTTTTTTAAGAGGTTTTTGCTATAGGGTGCATGTGCTCTCCAGACAGACAGAGAGAGACAGAGAGACAGAAAATGAGAAATCACCCCCTAGGGGGAATGGCCACGCCGCAATCCCTTCTCCTCCATTCTCCTCTCGGGATCTTGAGCACGCACGCATGCACACCCACCCGGCGTGAGTTTTAAGCCACCCAGTCCGGGACGCGAACCACGGTTGACTACATGGGAGTCCGGTGATGTAGCCATTACGCTAACTGCTGGTCCCTCCCAGATGATTCTTGTGCATGCTAAGGAACCACTGAATTAAATCGAATACATAGAATTTCATGTAGATAGAAAATAAGAGATTTTGTTATTTCTCCTGATGTATCTATAAAAATACTATTAGAAATTACTATTTTAAAAAAACTGTTGAACTAGTTAAGGTAGAATGGTAAAAGAGCCACATACTTCCAAGGAATCTTATAAAAGTCAAGGATTTCCCTATTAATCAAGAAAGAGGGAACGAGCAGTTAGCGTAATGGCTATGTCGCTGGACTCCCACGTAGTCGACCGCGGTTCGCGTCTCGGACCTGGTGGCTTACAACTCACGCCGGGCGCGTGTGCGTGCGTGCCCAAGATCCCGAGAGGAGAATGGAGGAGAAGGGATTGCGGCGTGACCATCCCCCCTGGGGGGTGATTTCTCGCTTTCTGTCTCTCTGTCTCTCTCTGTCTGTCTGGCGAGCGCACACGCCCTATAGCGAAAAACCTCTCAAAAAAAAAAAAAAGAAAGATATTGCCATGTTATCAGTTTCACTTACATATTAATTTTATTGCCAAATGGCACATGTGCTTGTCAGACAGAGAAACAGAGAGAGAAAGAGGGAGAAAGTACACCCCAATGGGGTCTGGTTATGCTGCAATTCCTTTTCCTCCATTTCTCCATCCTGTTGGAATTTTAGGCATGCATGCACATATGCCCAGTATATTTTTCAAGCCGTTGGAACCAGGATTTGAGCTTTGGTTGGCTGTGTAGAATTTGGTTGCCTTAACCACCAGGCCATGGAGCCAGCCCATTGCTGTTGTTCGTAAAAATAACAAATTTTCCCAAATTACACAAGATAAGAGAAGCTTTCATTACCTCCATTGTTAGTTGTCGCTGGGCATCTTTGGAAGCTTGTAGGTGAAGTCTTAGTTCTTCCTTCTCAATCACATGCTAACAACATAGTAAGAGAGACATGTGAAGCGTCTGCATATAAAAGATAGCCACTTTTTCTTTTAAAGACACCTTAACAGTCTCACTCTGGAGCAGTCTTTTTTTTTTTTTTTTTTTTTAAAGAAAAGAATTATTTATTTAATTAGATTTACTCATTCATTTATTTTACTTTGGCCAGTGAGAGATACAGAGAAAGAAAGAGAGGGAAAGTGAGAAAGCAAGCCACCAGGTCTGGGACTCGAACTGTGGTTAACTATGTGGAAGTGTCCAGCACCTTAACCACCATGCTAGCTGCTGGCCCCTGGAGCATAGTCTTAAAGCCCATAAAAAGTTTACCTTTCAAAAGCTGAATAAGACTGATTAAATGGGCAGAATACAAAATCCATTAAGGGTTCAGAGGACGATTAGCATGATTCAGAAATTCACAACACAACTTTGTGAGAAAACTCTAACCCCATTTTACAGAGAGAAACAGTGACTTTAGTTATTTGTAATATACATGAAATAAAGAAGATTAAAACAGTAATCAAACAAAGGCATTAGTAAATGAGTAGGGATGGTGTTTATTTTGCTGAATGTATCTAGCACTTGAAGTGCATGGTTCTAGGTCGGTGCTTAATACACATTTGTTGAATGAATGAACAATCTTACTTCTTTAAGTTTATGCTGAAGATCTACAATCTGAGACAAGAGAGAGGATATCTCCTCTTGGTACCGAATCAGCTCATCGCTCTTTCCTGACAATTCTTCAGTCATTCTGGACATCTGAGCATTTGTTTCACCTTGGAAGCAAAAAAATAAATAAATAAATAATAACATAAGTATAGGGTAGAGGTTGGAAAACTAGGGCCTATAGGCCAAATCCTATTTAATAACAAGCACTAAACTATCATAAGCAGAATTTTCTTTAACTTAAAAAAATAAATAAATAAATACAGGCAAACCAACAGAGAAACATAAAATCTTCTGAGATATGTTATTGCTGGGAATTGAATACAGGAGACAACAAAGCTAAAGAGATGACTTGTCAAGGAAGGCAGACTAAAGATTTTGCTTTAATCTTTTTCTTTATGAAAACATTTGCTTCAATTTTTCTTTATGAAGAACAAGAAGGCTAAAAGGAGAGCTAAGTGAATTATTTCTGAGTATCTTTGCAAGTACTCAGAAATAATTGCAATTTGAAACCAATATATTTCTGAAAAATGTATGTAATCTGGGGCCAGCAAATGGCATGGTGATTAAGGCACTGGATTCCCATATAGCCAACCATGATTTGTGTCCTGGACTTGGAGGATTGAAAATCACATTGGGCCTGTGTGTGTGTATGCCCCAACTACCTGGAGGATAATAGGGGAGAAGTGTTTGTGGTGTGGCAAATCACCCTGAGAAATGATTTTCACTTTCCCTCTCTCTGTTTCTGTGTCCCTCTCTCTCTGGTGACTGCACGCACCCTATGGCAAAAACCTAAAAAACACCCTATGGTATCTAACTTAGGATTGTGGGCTCAATGCTATGTTCTAAGATTTTTCAGTGTCCACTTAAAACTGTTTCTTGAGGCCCAGTGTGTAGTGTGTTACAGTGTACTAAAGTTCCGGAAGCTACATGACTGGCAGTGGATTTAGTCGATCTGATGCGCAGTGGGTATGGGTCCATCTGCAAGATCCTGACAGGCTGGAGGGAGGAGACAGTGGCCAGATCAGACCCTGCTTAGGGTGCTTCCCTACTACCCATCTCTTGCAGGTATATGCTCTATCATGAATAAAAAAAAAAAAACCTTTAAATTGTTTCTTGAGCTGCTTCCACTGAAACCACTAATCCAATTTCCATGTTGGATATATCCTACCGAGGAATTGCACAAAGGCTACAAAACAGAATATGCCAATAATGCTTACGAAGTTCTTTAACACAATCACTGACGAGTTGTTGCTCCTTCTCTTCATAGGTAACAGTTTCTGTCTTTATGTGACAAGCCTTTAAGAGAAAAAATCAGCATGTGACAATACTGTCTGATGATTTTACAGTAATAACTATAAAAACCGTACATTTTTATTTGATGGTTGAAGTTGATCACTTACAAAGGAAAAAAAAATCCAAACAACCTGTGAAGCTTTCTCTACCATAAAATAAAGGTATAGAAAAGGACATGACAAACAACTCCCCCTCACTCCTCGTGGGCCTTTGCAAATGCCCAATCATCCCTCCTGTAATATTTATCTCTTCCTGATGTATATTACAGGAGGGATGAGAGGGCATGTCACTTGCTTAAGTAGGACTTCCTCGACTACCCTCACTATACAAGCTCACAGAACCACTTATTTTCTGACATCACTCATATCACACTTGTAATCTTTTTAGTTACCTGTGTAAATGCTGTAAGATTTATATGCTATGCTGGGGCTTTCTCTATTTTACCCATCAATCTGCTACTAACTACTTTTCAGTGACACCAAGTAACAATGGGAGGCAAATACACCTTCCATTGACTGTTGACTGTTTTTCTGTCAACCCCGAAAGGAATGCCAAAAGCAGATCCACAGTTATGTCATATTTCACCTTACTATTCCCTGGATCTAAACCAGAAAATGAGCATTAGATTAGAATGAGCATGCCTTGGATCGAAGAGCCATATTCTCTTCTTCCAGTTCCTTAAGCTTTTCTTGTAGCATGTCCAACTGCAGCAAACCTTGAGATAAGCTAAAGGACTCATTGAAGCGAAGAGGTGTAGAACAGCTGGAGTCAGTTTCACTCTCTTCAGAAGCAATGGAGACAATTCGGAGCAACTCATCTTTCTTGGATAGCTCATGCTGTAGCTGATTAACCTGCACGTTAAAAAAAGAAAGCAAGCTTGACTTCCATGTGCTAATTGGAAGTTATACTGCATGTAAATAAGCAATGTAGTTTCTAACTCATGGAACAATTATTTTTCGTCATAAAATAAAATCATAAAGTCAGATGCTAGATTTTATTGAATAAAGTAGTAAGTGCCAAAATGAATAAACCTCAGATGCTTCTTAAAACTATAGTTTTAGGGCAGTTAAACTCATCATTCAGCTTTTTTCTATGGTAGGTGGGGAAAAAAGCCAATTTTCATGTTCTATTTAATAGGAATACAGAAGGAAAAGTTCTGTATATAATAATAATAATATATTCATGGTTGAAAACAAAACTGAAGAACTTTCAAAACATCAAAGTGGCCCTCTGCAACAAAACTTTATCTCAAGGACTTTACACACCTAAGTGGTATATGTCAAGAACTATGCATGTCTTTTTAGGAGTTTTCAGTTCTGGAAAATAAATATTTACAGCTACAGGCTTAAATGTTACTGATTATAATGAATTTATAAAATATAAATGAAACTAGGTAAAAATAACAAATTTTAGAAATTTAACCATTTAATAATACATCAGTTCTCACCATGAATGCTTATTGCTACAAAATAATAAACCACAATACTGGTTTGAACTCTATGGGGTACGTCTATAAGGATTTTTTTTCAATACTGTTAATGTACTTTCTCTTCCTTAAATTTTCTTAATGACATTTTCTTTCTCTAGGTTACTTTATTATAAGAATACAGTACATAATATATATAACATAAGATATGTTGACTGTTTTTTTCTTCCTATGAGAGTTTATTTTGGTTTGTTATAGGGCACATGCACTCACCAGAGAGACAGAGAGACAGAGAAACAGAAAGCAAGATCACCCACCAGGGGGATGGCCACACCACAATCCCTTTCTTCCATTTTTCTCTTGGGATTTTAGGCATGCATGCATACATGTCTAATGTGAGTTTTAAGCCACCTGGTGCAGGACTTGAACTGTGGTCGACTATATAGGAGTCCATCACTGTAGCCATTATGCCATCTACTGGTCCCTGTGTTGACTGTATTATCAGTAAAGTTTCTGGTCAACAGTAGGCTATTAGTAGTGAAGTTTTGGGGAGCTCAAAAATTATACATGGGGATTAGCAGATGACATAATGGTTATGTTGCTGAACCCCCATGTAGTTGACTGTGGTTCGAATCCCAAACCTGGTGGCTTAAAACTCATGCCAGGCATGTGTGCGTGTGTGCCCAAAATCCCAAGAGGAAAATGGAAGAGAAGGGATTGTTGTATGGCTATCCCCTTTGAGGGGTGATTTCTCACTTTCTGTCTCTGTCTCTCTGGCGAGCGCACACACCCTATAGGAAAAACTTCTTTAGAAAAAGAAAGTTATATGTGGAGATAAGTGCTGTGGGGATGTGCATGCCCAACACAGTGTTCAATGGTCAAATGTAAACATATTTTCAAAAATGTTTTTCCTTTCTTCCTTTTATTTTGGTTTTAAACAAAAATTCCTACACATTTGGGTATCCCTTTTTAAAAAATAAATGTAAGACAAGATCACACACCATCTATACAAAGGGTGAGGATAGTCTTAGAATCTAAGCAGGATGGGCTGGCCCTGTAGCTCAGTGATTAAGAGCCAGATCCCAGATTGCTGGCTGCAGTATGAATGCTGGCCCTGGTGCTTGAAAATCATGGTGGAAACAAGTTCATGCATTCCTAAAATCCCAACAGGATGGAGAAATGGAGGAGGACTGGAGTGTGACCATGCCTAATTGGGGTGTGCTTTTCTCTCTCTCTCTCTCTCTCTCTCTCTCTCTCTCTCTCTCTAGTAAATGTACATCCTCTGGCAAACAAAACAAACACACAAACAAAGACTATTAGACACTCTAAGCAGGATGCCACAGGTACTGGAGATATGAATATAGGCATTAAATTGACTAAGGTAAAGTCATGTGGATGTTCTTTTGTACAACAGCATTTCATTTCTCTAAGTTCAGTAGTTGCCAACAACAGGTACCTGGGCTATTTACCTACTGCCTTCATTCCAGGGACTCCCATTGCACAAGACTTAATTATGTCATGCTATAAATACTCGATCAAAGGCTTACTTGGTCGAAGGCTTGTCCCAATTGCTCCTCCAGAGCTTCATTCTGTTCAGATAAGACATGGTTCCGCTTTAAGAGAGCTTGTCCAATTCGAGCTGCTAGTTCCAGATCACGATCCCTCTGTGAAAACACCAAGTACACCTTTACCTAATTTGATTACACAATTAAACAGCAGCTTACAAATCTTGCAGTAAATTTTTCCAAACTCGAAAGCAATGTCCTAGAAAGTACCAAGTTTCATTTTAATGCCCAGATACCACAAATGAACACAGGGTCGGGCACACAGGGTATTTGACAAATGTTGGTCAGAAGACCAGCAGGCAGTGTGGTGGCTAAGGCTCTGGACTCCCATATGGGCAACTACGGTTTGAGTCTCAGACCTAGCAGCTTGCAAATCATGCTGAGAGCGTGTGCCCAAAATCTCAGGAGGAGAGTGGAAGAGACAGGATTGTGGCATGGTCGTCCCTGCTACCCAGGGGGTGATTTCTCACTTTCCTTCTCACTGTTTCTCTCTGGTGAGTGCAGTCACCCTATGGCAAAAACCTTAAAAAAAATAAAAAGAAAATAGTTACAAGTGCAAAAAGACATTAAATTTTTTTTTTCTTTTTTTTCAGACAGGTTTTTGCTATAGTGTGCATGCACTCACCAAAGAGACAGAGAAAAATTAAGAAACCACCCCTAGGGGTGGATGGCCATGCCACAATCTCTTCTTTTCCACTCTCCTCTCAAGATTTTAGGCATGCACACACTCATGCTCAGTGTGTGCTTCAAGTCGCCAGGACTTGAACTGCAGTTGGCTATGTGGGAGTCCCTGACCTTAAACACAACACCACATTCTGGCCTCCCCTTTTTTTTTTTTTTTTTTTTTTTTTTTGAGAGGTTTTTGCTTTAGGGTGCATGGGCTTGCCAGAAAGACAGAGAAATAGAGAGACAGAGAGCGAGAAATCATCCCCCGGGGAGATGGCCACGCTGCAATCCCTTCTCCATTCTCCTCTTGGGATCTTGGGCACGCACGCACATGTGCCCAGCATGAGTTTAAGTCTGGGACTCGAACTGTGGTTGACTACATGGGAGTCCAGCCATCTGCTGGTTGCCTGGCTCCCCATTTTTTGAAATTTAACAAGATTTATTGATCATCCTAGTAGACACCAGCAACTCAACTGTTAAACTTACAATTTTGGAGAATTAGAAAATTCTGGCACATAGTAAAAGTCTAATAAACATTTGTTGAATGCATTTGTCTATCAAGCATGGTAAGGATACAGAATTTAAATAGTGGGTCTTCAGAAAAGTCATGATGCATTTTTCTATGCAAAAATGTGTCGTGACTTTCCCGACAACCTAATATTTAAGATATGGGGATCAAGTAGAATATTGAAAACAATTCCTTTTAGCGCAACGTTTATATATACTCAGAGCCAGCAGCTTCAAGGAAAGCACAGTAAGAGTTCTGTTGTCAATGGTACGAGAATGATGACACAAAATAAATTAGGGGATAAGAGCCCAGAAATTTTGAAGCTACAGCAATCTACCTAGAGTACAGAGGAGAAGGGTTGGTTTAGAGGAATGGTGGAGCCACAAGGTGGTTAAGGTGCTGAATTTCCCCTACGGATGACTGCAGTTTGAGTCCTGGACCCAGAGGTTTAAGAATCATGCTGGGGGCATGTGCATGTGTGTTCCATATTCTGAGAGAATGGAGAAGGAACTGCGGAGTGGCCATCCATAGGAAAAAGGGGTGATTTCTCACTTTTCCTTTTTCCGTCTCTCTCCAGTGAGGACACGTCCTACGGCAAAAACCTGGAGGAAAAAGAAAAATAAAAGAAATTGGTGGAGATAGTGCATAGAGACCTGTTGAAAAACCAAGCCACAGCCTTCTATCCAGAGTCACTCTTTCTGGGTACACAGTGATACTTATAAAGGCCTTAAGAGTCCCATCTGCATGTGGTGACAAGTATTAAATTCTGTAGGATCAAAAACTGGCAATATATGAGGGAATCTTCAAAAGTTCATAGAAAGTACATATTACAAAAAACCTATATGTGGACTTCTAAATTTTAGCATCAAAATGAACTTGTACTTTAATTTCATTTTCCATGAGTTTTTTGAAGCCCCCTTATATATCCATCTGATATATGAGTATGGGTTCTATTTATAGTTTTTAAAAGTCACTATATAAAGAAATTAAAACTTCTATCTTTCAGATAAACTAAAACTGAGATAAAAGGGGAGGCTATTAGTGACTGCTAATAGGAAGAAATAGACTATATATATTAAAAATGCCATGTCATAGGGCTGGCAAGTGGAGTGGTGGTTAAGGGCGCTGGACTCTCACATAGCCAACTGCAGTTTGAGTCCTGGACTGGCGGCTTACTTTCTCACTTTCCATCTCTCTCTCTCTCACCCTGTCCCTCACTCGTCAAATTAAAACAAACAAACAAACAAATGAAGTTAAATAAAATAACCTTAGAAAGAAAAATGCCATGTCATGGACAAAGTGAGTTCAAACTATAGCTCAAACTGAAAGTAAAAAGGAAAGATGTTCCATATCGCAGGTCTCAATGTGCAATGGAGCTGCTCCTTGAACGGGAAGCTTAGTTCCAGGGTGAGTACCTACAGGGACTATTAAAAATAAAATTGTCTCTGTGTGTGTGTGTGTGTGTGTCTGTGTTAGACAGGGACTCGCTGTGTCGTAACCCTCCTGCCTCAGCCTCCTGAGCAGCTGGGACAATAGGTATATGCCAAGGAACCTAGCTTTTAGAGTGGGCTGGGGAATTGAACCTGGGCCTCTCATGTGGCATCAGCCTGCCAAACAACAGTGTCCAGTGCATGCTACTGCAGCTGGGCCAAACAATTCTCTTTTTTAAGATTAATGCTTTTTGGGGTCAGCAGGTGGTGTGGTGGTTAAAATAATGGATTCCCACATGCCTGACTGCGGTTTGAGTCCTGGACCCAGTAGCTTGAAACTCATATCAGTGTGTGTGTGTGTGTGTGTGTGTGTGTGTATGTGTGCGCGCGCGTGAGCGTGCGTGCGCCTCAAATCCCAAGAGGATGGAGGAAAAGGGACTGCAGTATAGCCATCCCTCCTGGGAGGGGGGATGTGTGATTTCTCACTTGCTCTCTCTACCTCTCCGTCTCCTCTCCTGCTAGCCCATGTGCCCTATGGCAAAAACCTAAAACAAAAAGGAATGCTTTTCTAGACAGGGAGGCTACCAGCATCATTAAATCAATTAATCAGTCCTCTACAAATTTACAACAATAAGCCTCAGGAACTATTTGACTTTGAAATGCCAGTTGGTATGCTAGTTGTTCCAAAATAACCTTAAATAAAATAACCCAAAGCACATACATCATCACTTTTCATTTAATGTGTAAATTTGATAGATTTCAAATGATCCTCCAGGTTTAGCTCTCTGTACTAGAGAAAGAAAGGGTATATTCCTACCTCTGCCAGGAGGTGTGTAACCATGTCGATGTCATTGTAAGTTTTGGTCATCTGCTCCACTCTGTCTGTGCCTAGAACTAAAAGACAAAAACAACTGTTTATAGGCTTTAGAAATAGCAGAAAATTTAAAATATTCATAAGAATTTGAAGATGACAGTGATAGCAACAAAACCTCCAAGCTTTTACAAAGCCTTATTCATGAGAAAAATACATGTGGCAAAGAGAAAAAGAAAGAAATGTTTCAGGTATCAGACACTCAAGAAATGAGCCAATCATTCCAACGTGTGTATCATACAATGAATTAAAGTATCAAATGATTACAAGGCAGTCATCTTTTCACTATTTCATCCTTCCCTGATAAGAAGAAGCCTGGCCACACATTTGAGAATGTAGGCTGGGAGAATTAAGTTACTAATTGTTTAACACCCTAATCTGAAAGTTATTGAGGGGCAAGTTAGTGAAGGGCTATGTTGTTAAAAAGCAATTTAATTAGAATTCTGTGATGGAACCAGCAGATGGCGTAGTGGTTACATTGTTGAGCTCCCATATAGTTGACCATGGTTTGAATTCTGGACCCAGAGGCTTAAACCTCACACTAGCACGTGTGCGCCCAAGATCCCAAGAGGAGAATGGAGGAGAAAGGACTGTGATGTGACCATCCCCCCAGGGGGTGATTTCTTGCATTCTGTTTTTCTGTCTCTTTGGCAAGCACCTGTGCCCTTAGCAAAAATTTTCTCTCTATATCTCTCAAAAAAAAAAAAAAAAAAAAAAGGAATTCTGCTGTGATTATCTTGACCATCTATGACTACCTACCATGTAAATTAAACATGGGGAAGGATCTGTAGGACTTGCTGTAGCTCTGTTATGCATTATATCCTTTTAAGCTTAATCAAAAGCCTCTTATTTCTAATCTGATAATCTCCATATTTAGGTTTCTGCTATAAAATAAAATGCTGTACTATTAGTTGCATAATTCAAACCCTATATTTCTGTGGTCACAAGTTCAGGGATTGTCAATGCACATGGATAATTTAGCTCAAAAGAGAAGGGCAATTAGGTATAACTCCAATGATTTCACAGACACAATAAGCAGTATCTTTTAAAGCTAATGATATGTAACAAGAAGGATCTTTTTACTCTTAACACATTACATGGTATGTTACTCCAGCACATGGATTTGTGTTTGACTCCAACTGATTTCAACGGATTTTTAGTGAGTCACTTAACCCTTCCGAGATTAGGATTCCATATTTTTAAGATGGAGGTGATAATAGTTATCTCACAAGGCCATAGGAAGATCAAATATGATAATCTATTGCGCAATGGAGTACTCAGAAACTGCTACCATACAACTGTTTTTTTAGTTACTACTTCTTAAACACAATTGGTAAAAGATGGTTCTTTTTTTAATTTTAATTTTATTTTTTGATGGTTCTTATTTTAAATTCTCTGTAAACAATTTGCTGGATAGTATAATTTCAGTCACTGCAGTTCCAAAGCCTTTTTTTTTTTTTTTTTTTTTTTTTTGGCCAGAGGGTGTGTACACTTCCAGAAGAGAAAGAAAGAGAAAGGGAAAGTGAGAAAGCAACTCCCATGGGTGATGGTCACGCCACAATCCCTTCTCTATTTCCTCCTTTTGAGATTTTGGGCATGCGTGCACATGCACTTGGCAGTTTTTTAAGCTGCTGGGTCTGAGAACCTCATAGTTGGCCATGTGGGGTCCAGTTGTCTTAACTACCATACTGCAGGTTGGCCCCTGAAGTTCTATCTTTGTGTGTGTGTGTGTGTGCGTGCGCACATTTTTATTCTTATTTATTTTTTTACATTTAATCACTGTACATCTTTACAGCATACAAAATGGATTTTCCCAGCATAAATACATTGTGTATAAGTCCAAAGATATTACTATATACATTATCAGACCAGATAATTTTCCATTTTTGTGTTCGTTAAATGATTTTGCCTTTTTTCCCCTTGATTCCCTCTCTCCCACCACCATTGAACATCCTCCTCCCACACTGTCTCTTCTATCTATAGGTGCTCTCTGTGTCTTTATACCTCCCCATCTTTCAGTTTCTCTCATTCTGTGCAGATATTTGGTATATATTAAGTGGGGACATAACAATGTTTCTCTTTCATAGTCTGGCTTGGTCCTCTTAGTATTAAATCTTCCATATGCATCCACTTTTGATCAAATGCCAGGGTCTCATTGTTTTTTATGGTGAGCAATATTTCATAGTCTACATGTGACACACTGTTCAATCCATTCATCTGTTCTGGAACTTTTGGATTTATTCCATGGGTTAGCAATTGTGAATAATGCTGCAATAAACATGGATGTGCAAGTACTTTTCTAAATGAGTGTATTCCCATTCTTTGGGTGGATACCTAGGAATAGAATTACTGCATCATAAGGTTTGTAGGTTTTTGAGGGATCTCCACATTGTTCTCCACAGAGGCTGTACTAATTTACATTCCCACCAACAATGTAGGAGAGTTCCCATTTCACTGTAGTCTTGCCAGCACTTACCATTCTTTCTTTATTTTTTTCTTGAGAGATTTTTTGCTACAGAGCATATGCAATTGCCCAAGACAGAAAGAGACAGAAAGCTAAAAATCACTACCCATTTGGGGTAATGGCCATGCTACAATTCCTTCTCCTCTATTGTCTTCTCTGGATTTGGGGAATGCACTCACATGCACCCACTATGAGTTTCAAGTCACTAGGTCTGAGACCTGAACTGCAATCAATTATGTGGGAGTCCAGCACCCTAACCACTACATTACTTGCTGGCTCTATTCTTTATTTTTTTAACCTTAGCCATTCTGACTGGGGTTAGATGATATCTCGTTGTGGTTTTGATCTATCTCCCTTATAATAAGGGATGTAGAGTATTTTTTCATATGCTTTTGTGCTGTTTGTATGTCTTTCTTGGAGAGTTGACTGTTCTGCTTGTTTTCCCATCTTTATTGGATTGAATATTTTTTGGGGGGTAAGCTGCTTAAGTTCCCTGCATATTCTGGTTATCAGGCATAGTTTGCAAATATATTTTCCCATTCCCAGGATTGTCTCTTCCTGAAGTCCTTCCTTAATTAACACTTTAAGGTTCCCCAAAGACTATGGATGTGGGGATGTTATTAAATATGCTTTACTTTTATCCAAGCTTTTAATTTTCTCCCTAGCATCATTGCCTAAAATGAATCTGGGAGTTACCTACAGCTTAGTTATTAATTACAGTGGTATTCCTAGTTAAAAATAAAGTGCTGGGTTGGTGGTATTAAGAGATAGCTGAGCAGGTTTAAACTGAAAATACAAAAACTGTCTTTAAAATCTAGAAATAAATATTACCATTCCAAAATAATATAAGTAGAGAAACTGACTCCACTATTTAACTACAGTGACAATAAGGGAAACAGGCGTTTGGGCCTGAGGAGTAGACACAATTTAACTTGGTAGCATAGGAGAAAGGGAGGATTAAAAAAATAAAGACAGAAACTACAGTGAGTGATCTCCTCTACTTCCATTCTCAATAACAAAATTAGGGGGCATGGATTAAACTAATATATCTATGCTCTAAACTAACTACAGAAAACCAGCCAGTGACTGCAAAACAAATGCGATCTAGAGCAGTGGTTCTCAACTCCAGGTTCTGATTTAACTGATTTAGAGGAGACCTTGGGTACTAGTAGGATATAGAAGATTCCCAGGTGTTCAGATGTGAGCCAGGGATGAAAACTACAATCTGGTTAACATCCAGAGCAAGGAACAGGAACCCTAGAGACTTAAGGAAGTTAGTATACAACTGAATTTTAAAATATGTAATATTTTATATGAAATGATTGACCAGATGAAGAAGTGGCAGATTTAACTCAAAGTAAAACTAGTCAGTTAAGGATAAGCAACTGTGAACTATAAATTATACGAGAAGAAAGCAAATGAAAATGGGCACAGAAACATAGTTAAGAAAAATTTAGGTCAAAACATTTTTTAGTGGGAACCAGCAGTTAGCGTAATGGCTATGTCGCTGGATTCCCACGTAGTCGACCGCGGTTCGCGTCCCGGACCTGGTGGCTTAAAACTCACGCCGGGCGCGTGTGTGTGCGTGCCCAAGATCCCGAGAGGAGAATGGAGAAGGGATTGCGGCGTGACCATCCCCCCTGGGGGGTGATTTCTCGCTTTCTGTCTCTAATGTCTCTGTCTGTCTGGCGAGCACACGCACCCTATAGCAAAAATCTCTCCAAAAAAAACAAACAAACAAACAAAAAAATTTTTTAGTGAACTGAAACAAAAATATACAGTTGTCCTTTGGTATCCAAGAGGGATTTGGTTTCAGGACTTCCTCCGATCTCCCCCATACCAAAATCCACACACGCTCTAGTTTCTTATATAAAAAGGCATAATATTTGTATGTAACCTATGCAAGGCCTCCTGTCTACTTTAAATCATCTCTAGATTATTTATGATGCCTAATGCAATGTAAGTGCTATGTGAAAAGCTGTTATGCTGTACTGTTTTTTATTTGTATTATCTTTTATTGCTATTTCTCCCCCCCCCCAATACTTTCAATCTATAAATATGTTCACAACTTAAAAGAAAAAGTGGGAGTTATGCTGTTTTAAAATGTGCACACAGATGTATATCTGGTATTTCACTAGATAAGGGCTTTGGGATGTTCTTAGTGGACAGAGATAGAAATAGCAGCTTGGTAGAAAGAGCCCATTACTGGTCTCCTACATCATCTAGGTTTTTTCTAAGGATAAAGAACCTGCAGTCACAGAACGACAACTGTATTTCCCATAAATGCTCACCACCTGTCACACTATGAGAATTTAAAGCTGGACCTTAAAAAGTTATCTAGGTTAATCTCATTTTCTTATATGAGGAATCGTCTCTTACAGAAATTATGTGATAGGTCCAAGACCACAAAGCAAGCTATTAGTGACAAAGCCAGGATCTTAATATGGAGGTGATTACAATGCCCATCTTACAAGGTCACTGGAAAAAAACTAGGTCATGTAGGAAATCAGTAATGGGCTCTCTCTACCATGCTATTTCTTTTTCTTTTTTCTTTTTCCCATAGGGCACATGTGCTTGCCAGAGAGACAGAGACAGAAAGACAGAAAGCGAGAAAATCACCCCTCAGGGTAAATGGCCACACTGTGATCTCTCCTCCTCCATTTTTTCCTCTTGGTATTTTGAGCACACACACACGCCTGGCATGAGTTTCAAGCCTCTGGGTCTAGGACTCAAACTGCATCCAGCCATACAGGAATCTCATGACATAACCATTATGCCATCTGCTGGGCCCTCATGCTGCTATTTTCACCACCATCCCACTGAGAACATCCAAAAGCCCATATCTAGTGGAACACCAGCTATACTTCTGTGCACGCATGTTAGAAAACAGCATAGCTCCCAATTTTTCTTTTAAGGTATGAGTGTATCTATACACGTCTATATACAAGAAAGGCTGGAAAGACAGACATTAAAATGTTAATAGTGGGGCCAGCGAGTGGCATGGAGGTTAAGGCTCTGCATCCCACATAAACAACTAGGTGGTTTGAGTCCCAGAAATGGCGGTTGAAGTAATCATGCTGGGCATATGTACATGCATGTCCTAAATCCAAGAAGAGACTGGAGGAGAAGGAACTGTGCTGTGGCCATGTCCTAAGGGGTAACCTCACTTTCTCTCTCTGTTATTCTCTGTCTCTCTTTCTCTCTTGCAAGCACACATGCCCTATAACAAAAACTTTTTTAAAAAGTATGTTAATAGTGGTTATTTCTGGATAGTAATCATGGCTGGTCTGTTGTTTACTTTTCAGTTTTTTGCTAATATTCCCTGAAGAACAAATGCTATCTTTACAATCAGAAAAAAAAAAAAAAAAAAAAAAAAAAAAAACCAGCAACTCTTGTTAAGAGCTTTCAAAAACCCAAAATGAATTTTTTTTTTTTTTTTGGAGAGGTTTTTGCTATAGGCCGCGTGCGCTCGCCAGACAGACACAGAGACATAGAGACAGAAAGCGAGAAATCACCCCACAGAGGGGATGGTCACGCCTCAATCCCTTCTCCTCCATTCTCCTCTCAGGATCTTGGGCACGCACGCACACGCACCCGGCGTGAGTTTTAAGCCACCGGGTCTGGGACGCGAACCGCGGTCGACTACATGGGAGTCCAGCGACATAGTCATTACGCTAACTGCTGGTTCCCCAAAAATGAACTTTTAAATGCTTAAAATATTCATTACTGCAAAGAAGCTATCAATACATAGTTCAGAATTCTTGAATCCTCATGCTTCTTTTATGTGAAACAATCTATATACTACCAAGCCCCAAAGGCTAGGCCGCTTCTGTTATACACAAAAAAAAAAAAAAAAGAAATGTCAGTCAGAAGGCAGGCAGGAACACAAAGAATTCCTCTCTGCAGCCTAATCAGTTCTGTCTTCTCTTCCTCAACACAATACTCCTGATAAAGACATGCTGCTCTCAGGGCAAAGCTCTGTGCTCTCTTGGCACGTAGGCATTGTGATTAAATGTGTCAAGAGCCATAGACTATGTCTTCACTATAATCCTGTAACAAAGAATGTAGAGATAGCCAAACAGGCTGACTTTAATCAGCCCTATCAAAATCTAGTTTCTCTTCAGTTCTCAATTGTTAAAATAAAAGCATGCTAAATGATACAGAAATTAGCAATGATTCTTGCTTAACTTCTAGACACAAACTTTCTCAATGCTCCAAAGCATGAAGTATACATCACAGAAATGATCGACATTTTTACCAAGTTGATTTCTGTAATTCCTATTTAACATTTTTGGTACAATATTTGGAGAATCTAATGTTTCTGAAAATGTGTGTGTAGGGGTGGGGATGGTAATATATATCAGTACTTCACTGATCCTTACTTTATATTCAATTCCTGCATAATTTCACATCAACCACCCCAATCTCACATTATTTTCAGGACAGGAAATACCAATGTTAAACCATTCTGATACCTCCGTAGGTTAGTCTATTATATGAAATGGGACTTGATAGTATGTGCTTTTTAGAGATCAAGAATTTTTACTCCCATTACTGAATTTTTAAAACAATGATTTAATTTATTATTATCATTATTATTTTAAAATTTGCTATAGGGCACATGCAGTCACCAGGGAAGGAGAAAGTAAGCTACCAAGTCTGGGACTCAAAACGCGATCAACCATGTGAGAGTCTAGTGCCTTGACCATCATACCACCTGCTGGCCCCAATTACTGATTTTAAAATATAATCCTAATCTTTCGTCACTTTCTAATCTTCCCACATCAAAAACCAAAACCAAAACAACAAAACAAAAACGAAAATGAAACATGAATGCCACCCACATGCATAGTAAAAGCTGCAATGGCACCTGACAACTACAGACAGGTCATGAAGTTTTGACCCTAAAGTGACTGTAGCGCTTGTTTCTATGATAGAGAACATTTTATGCAATACAAAAAACTGTCTTCAAATGAACTAAGATAGAATAAAAAGGAGGAGATGGGGGGCAGCCTTTCCCATCAGGGCTCCAAGGGAGAATTAAGCCCTACAGGCAGCGATTTATTTAAATGACAGTTCCCTCAATTTTCCCAGGGATGGTACAAAGCTAGTAATGATACATAGGTGATAATCTCTTATGCAATAAATATCTTAAGAGTAATAAATATCTTTTGTGGAACTGGTAGACAGAACTGATCTAGGGGAATTATTAATCTGCTAACCTGATTTATGGTTAATGCTGAACATTATTAATCATGCTTTATTTCCTGCAAGTACAGACTAGTGATTTGTGCTACTTGAGGAAAGTATACCTACCAATCAAAAGTAGTAATTTCTACAACTGTTTTTCTCTGCAAAATTGTATACCCTCCCTAATTCCTTAATTCTTCAATTAATGCCACCATGAAATGGTCATTCAGTTTTGGTTGACAATGCTTTATTTGTGTGAATTATGTATTATTTCACCTTTTACATAAAGTCCCCACCATAATGTATACTACATATATATATATTTTTTTTTTAACAGAGAGCTTTGCTTTTTTTGTCTGTCAAATATTTCTTCCCTTTCTACCTCATACCCAACCTCTACATCCACTCTCTACCACCTATTCCTTTCCCTTTCAGTCTCTGGGATTTATACCCATCCTATCTACTATCATATCTTCAGATCTCTTGATTTCTGCCATAGAATGCAAATATTTGGTACAAATTGAGTATGGATACAGTGTGTATCTTTCAGAGTCTGGCTCATATTGCTCAACATTAAGGCTTCTATATTCGTCCACTTTGGATCAAATGACAGGATGTCATTGTTTCTTATAGCTGAGTAATATTTCATAGTATATATGTGCCACACTTTTCAACCAAACAATCAGTTTTTAGACACTTAGGTTGGTTCTATGGTTTAGCCATCGTAAATAATGCCACAATAAACAAGGATGTGCTAGTATCTTTCCAATTGAGTGATTTCCTGTCCTTTGGGTAAATACCAAAGAGTGAGATTACTGTGTCACAAGGTATGTCACAAGGCAGTTCTCTTTGTAGGTTTTTTAGTAAGCTCTATGTTGCTTCCATAGAGGCTGCATTTACATTTCCATCACCAGCCTCACCAGCACTTGTTTTTTTTTTTATTCTAGCCATTCTAACTGGGGTTAAAAAGTATCTCAATGTGTGTTTTTTTTTAAAAAAACTTTAATTTTACTTACTATTACAATAATTATTTTAAGTAATTTGCTACAGGGTATGTGCGCTCACTAGAGACAGAGAGAAAAAAAGAGAGAGAAAGCAAGAAAGTTAGCTGTCAGGGCTGGGACTCAAACCACGGTCAGCTATGTGGGAGTCCAGTGCCTTAACCACCATGCCACCTGCTGGCCCATCAGTGTGGTGTTATTTGTATTTCACTCAGGACAAGAGACAGCAAACATTTTTTCATATGACTTTTGTTACATATAAGGCTTCGTTGGTGAGTCTATTCAATTCATTTGCCCTATTTTTAAATTGAGTTATTAGTCTCTTTATAGACAAGATGCTTGAGTTCCTTATATATTCTGGATATCAGTCCCTTGTTGGAGGGATGATTTGTAAATATTTCCTCTCATTCCAAGGGTTGTGTTTTCACTCTAATTATTATTTCCTTTGCTGTGAGGAAGATTTTTAGCTTGATGTAATCCCAATTGTCTATTTTAGGGATTATTGCTTATGCTTTAGAGGTCTTATTTAAGAAATTTTTGCCTACTTCAATGTCTTAAAAAGTTTCCCCTACATTTTCTACTAGTAGTTTTATAATTTGAAGCTTTATATGTAAACCTCTGATCCATTTTGAGTTGATTCTTACTAACATGGAGAGATAGGGAATCCAGTTTCATTTTTCTGAAAGTGGATTTCCAGTTCTTCCAGCACAAATTGCTGAAAAGACTTTCTTTTCTCCACTGCATTGTCTTGTACCTTTTGCCAAAAATCATTTGGCTGTATGATTTGGGGTTTATTTCTGGAATCTTTATTCTGTTTCATTGGTCTGTGCTTATTCTTGTGCCAGTACTATGCTGTTTTTATCATCACTGCTTTGCAATATATTTTGAAGTCAGGTAGTGAGATGCCTCCTATTTTATTCTTTTTGCATAATACTGCCTTGGTGATACAGGGTCTTTTATTATTCCAGACAAATTTTATCATTTTTTTTTCCTTTTTCTGTGAACTATTACAGGCAATTTGATTGGAGTCACATTGACTATGTAAATTAATTTGGGTAGATCTGACATTTTGATTATACTAAGTCTTCCAATCTAAGAACATGGGATATCTTACCATTGTTTTTTCTATCTTAATCATATTCAATTTCTTTCTTCAGTTTTTCATAGTTTTCCTTGTAGAGGTCTTTCACCTCTTTGGTTAGGCTTCTTAGGTATCTTATTCATTTTGTGGCTACTATAATTGGGACTGCTTTCTTCAATTCTGTCTCAGTCTGTTCATTGTTGGTGTACAAAAATGCTGGGACCAGCAGTTGGCGCAATGGCTATGTTGCTGGACTCCCATATAGTCGACCATGGTTCGAGTCCTGGACCCAGTGGCTTAAACTCATGCCAGGTGCATGTGTGTATGTGCCCAAGATCTTGAGAGGAGAATGGAGAAGGGATTGAGGCATGGCCATACCCCCAGGGGGGTGATTTCTCGCTTTCTGTCTGTCTGTCTCTCTCTCTCTTTCTGGCGAGTACACACACCCTATAGCAAAAACCTCTCAAAAAAAAAAAAAAAAAAACTAAAGATTTTTTATATTGATTTTGTATCCTGCTACTTTACTGAATTCATTTATCACTCCCAGCAGTTTTTTTTTTTTTTTTTTTTTGATTCTTTAGATTTTCTATGTATATAATCATATCATCATTTCCAAATAGGGACAGTTTAGCATCTTCTTTTCTTTTCTGAATGCCTTTTATAAACTAAAAGTGAAGGGATAGAAAAAGTTGTTTCATGCAAACAAACTTTTAAAAAAGGCAGGAATTGCAATACTGGTAACTGACAAAATAGACTTTAGGATATAAAGAGTAAAAAGAGACAAAGAAGGACACTACATAGTTATAAAAAGATTAATTCATCAAGAAGATATAACAATCATAAATATTTATGAACCCAATGCCAGGGCACCCAAATGGATAAAAGAAAGACTGCTAGAGCTAAAGGAGATAAAGATTACAACACATTAATTGTTGTAGATTTCATCACTCCACTGTCACCACTGGACAGGTAATCTAGGCAAAAAAAATAAACAAAGAGACATAGGAACTAATAGATACCATGAACCAAATGGACCTGAGAGATGTATACAGTGCATTTCACCTAGAAATTACAAAATACTTTTTTCTCATGTCCACATGGAACATTTTCAAAGACTGACCACATAATAGGCCACAGAACAAGTCTTTATAAATTCACAAGTATAGAAGCTATTATCCAGCATCTTCTCTGACCACAAAGGAACTAAACTTAAAATCAACCACAGAAAGAGTCCTCAAAAAAACACAAAACCACCTACTGAATGGACCAGTAACAAATGATGAGACTGAATCAGTAATTGTCTCCCAACAAAGAAAAGCCCAGGTCCAGATGGCTTCACTTCTGAATTCTACAAAACGTTAGAAGAGCTAAACCCAATTATCCTCAAACTACTTTTTAAAGATTCAAAAGGAAGGACTCTTCAAAACTCATTCAATAATATGAAGCCTCCATGACCTTGATACCAAAACCAGCTAAGGACATAACAAAAAAGAAAACTACAGACTATATCCGTGATGAATACTGATGCAAAAATTTTTCAACAAGAAACTAACAAACCAAATCCAACAGTATATTAAGATTATACACCATGACTAAGTAGGTTTTATCCCAGGGATGCAAGGATGGTTTGACATAAGCAAAATAAATGTAATACATTACATCAACAGAAAGAAAGATAAAAAATCATATGATCATATCTAAAGATGCAGAAAAAGCATTTGATAAAATAAAATTTCCCTTCATGATCAAGGTGCTCAGCAAAATAGGGGTAGAACAGATAGTCTTCAACACAATAAAAGCCATGTATCACAGACCCATTTCTAACATCATACTGAATGGGGAAAAGCCGAAAGCCTTCCCACTTAAAACTAGAACAAAACAAGGCTGCTCACTTTCTTTTTTTTTTTTTTTTGACAGGTTTTTGTTACAGGCTGCTTGCGCCTGCCAGAAAGACTGAGAAAGACAGAGAGATAGAAAGCGAGAAATCACCCCCCAGGGGTGATGGACATGCTTCAATCCCTTCTCCTCCATTCTCCTCTTGGGATCTTGGGCACACACACACACACACACACACACGCGCGCGCTTGGCGTGAGTTTAAGCCACAGGGTCCAGGACTTGAACCGCAGTCAACTACATGGGAGTCCAGCGACATAGCCTTACGCCAACTGCTGGTCCCAAAGCTGCTCACTTTCTCCACTCCTTTTCAACACAGTTCTGGAAGTTCTAGCCAATGCAATCAGACAGGAAAGCAAAATAAATGAATGACAATATCTACTATCAGTGATTCTCAAACTTGAGTGTTCATCAGTATCATCAAGAAGACTTGTTAAAACACAGACTGCAGGGGCCACCACCAGGTGGTGTGGTGGTTAAGGCAATGGACTCCCACATGGCTGACTGTGGTTCAAGTTCCAGACTTGATGGCTTGCTTTCTCACTCCTTTCCCCCACCGATGGTCAAATCAAAACTAACTAAATAAAACTAAATAAATAATTCTTAAACAAACAAACAAACAAAAATCATACAGATTGCAGTGTCCCACCCAAACCTGTAGTGTCTGATTGGGGGGAGGGGAAAGAATTTGAATTTTTAACAAGTTCTCCAATGATACTGATGGCAGTGTCCACATTTTGATTTTAAATAAAATTTATATAACTATTCCTCTTTTCCTTTTCTTATGCCTTACAAAGTGGTATAGGTGATCCTTTATTCTTCCTGGTTTGGGTGACTACAGGGAACCACCCCCTCTCCTTTCATGTGAGATGGGCTCCCAATCTTCCATGCTGCCCATGTTTCCTTCCCAATCAGCTCTTCCGATTTCTTCATGTTATATAAGAGAGAAAAACGCCTCTCCCCGTGTCATCTCTTTTTTATTAGTTGATAAAATTCATTTTAATGAGCACATATATCCACCAGCATGAGGGAAGGGGTATAAAAAGGGGCCAAAGTAACATCAGGGAGCTGAACCCTAGGGTAGCCTGTCAGAGAAGATAATAATTACTCAAAATCACAAATCTTGAAATCTTGGGAGATAGAAATCTATGGGAAAGGGTTAAAGTGTTTTGTATCTTATGTGTTAAACCTTGATCAATTTGCTAAACAAAGTATGTCACTTACTTTTTACATTAATAAGATGCAAATTCCTAATAAAGTTATTTATATTTGTCTAAACTATTAACAATTTACCTTCAAAAGAACAGTGAAACTGAAGTATAGTGTAGAGATAAAGTTACTAGTAGACCAGTTATAATCTTAGTTTATTTGCTTCATGGTCTTAGGCATATCATGAACAGTTCAATTTTCAAATTGCTGAAATGAAAATAATACCATTAGACTAAGAAATAGGATAGTTTTCCAGAACCTTGAAGTATTAATCTATCATCCCATTAATCTCAAGTTTTAAATTGCTTCTTTGAATACCACAGTTTGCTTTGAATAACGTCTAAAAGGTATCTTAGAGTTTGCTTATCTTTTATTTCTGGTCTTTTTATTTAAAATTCCTATGGAAAGTAACTCCATTAAATAATGATTTAAGACATCTTTGTTGCTATAGTTAGTTGTACCCCACAGTAGCCTACAGGTCAACGAACCAAGCAAATTAGGAGGCATTTTCTGTCGTCATTGTATTAAAATAGTGGTAAGCCAAATTTATTCATACAAAATTTCAGTATGAAAGTTCTTTTCACATATTTAAAAATTCAACAAAGAAAACTAAACATTTTTCTTTTTAAAAAAAGTTCCTCCTACAAAACCTCAAGCAAGTAATTTCTCAAACTATTAAGTTATAAAAATCTTAAGAGCCTTAATTTAGGGTACAAATACAGTATTATTTGGGCTTCTTGATATTTCAAGTTTAAAAAAATGCTCACTTTTTTTTTTGGAGTAAATTCTATTAAGCTACTGGGTTTTAGTTCTAGGAAACTACCTGATTCTAGGAAATCACTACTAAAAGGGAGTTAATGGTTACTATGAAAATTACCACAATCTTTTTCTAGCAACAATCTGGCATTAAAAACACTGAAGTGCTTCCAGTGAAGTACTCACTGGAAAAATATCCAGATGTGATACAATCTCACATTTACTTCAAATTTTAAAAATTTTGCAAACATATCAGTACTAAACTTACAGACTTTCACTATCTATTCTG
Source organism: Tupaia tana (assembly GCA_026018925.1). NCBI lineage: Eukaryota > Metazoa > Chordata > Mammalia > Scandentia > Tupaiidae > Tupaia > Tupaia tana. Next base: position 41,920,589 of record JAKSZU010000001.1, on the reverse strand, counting down.
CTAATAGGATATGCATAAAGCATTTTCACACAAAATAAATAAGCTCAGCCTTACTGTAGGCTTTTGGAATGAGATCAAATGCAAAAGAGCTCCATATTTCAAAGTTTTAAAATCTCTCTATTTAATTTTGTCACCTCCTAACAGTGTGGTGTGAAACAAACTTATTTGCAGGACCAATCTGGTTCAGCCTCTCTGAAATATTCTCTATGAATCCTTAATAATGGGGATTACTGTACACATTTATTTTCCTTGGCATATTAAAATTACTTATATATCTATGGACTGTATTTCTTTCTTTTTTTTTTTTCCCAGAGATTTTTGCTATAGGAAGTGTGTACTTGCCAGAGAGACAAAAAAATGGGAAGTCACCCCCCCCCCCGGGGGGGGTGTACACACACACAAGTATACCAGGTGTGAGTTTTAAGCCGCTGGGTCTGGGACTTAAACCGCAGTCGACTATATGGGAGTCCAGCAACATAACCATTATGCCATCTGTGGTCCCAGGACTATATTTCTTAATGACAGACATCATTTCTATGACTATGTTTTAATAGGGAACAGTCAAAAAATTGATGGCTCATGATACCAAACTATTAGGATGTTAAATGTTGACAGACATAAAGGGATATTCAAATTTTAAATAATTTCATGCTCTTTTATTTATTTATTTAAATTTTATTAATTTATTTTTTTCTATAGGGCACAGGTGCTCATTGAGGATGGGAGGGTGGGGAGGTAGAGAGAGAGAGAGAGAGAGGTCATCCCCCAGGAAGGATGGCCACACAGCAATCCCTTCTCTTCCATTTTCCCCTTTGGTATGCACACATACACATACTTGGTGTGTTTTTCAAGCTGCTGGGTCCGGGATCTGAACCACTCAGTCTGCCATGTGGGATCCAGTAGCCTCAACCACCACACCCCCAGCTGACCTAGTCACTGCTCTTTTAAAAGTTTCCCTTTCTACTTAGTCTGAGAAAAATAGAGAGGAAAAGTTGGAAGAAATGGAAACATTTAAGTATGCTTCCAACACTGAACAGATCATACACATGACAAACTCTACATTCAGATAGAACACAATCAGAATCATCCTGTTAAATCAATCTGAGTTAAAGTTAAGTATTTGTAAAGCCACTACCAAGATACCCATGATTTTTATTTCAATGGACAACTTTAAAAGGATAAAAAAAAAAAATACTTACTCATATAACGGAAAGTCTCTTCAGCAAGGACCGGAGAGAGAGTATCAGATCCATGCTGCTGTTGGTGTGGGGACTGAGTCCAGTCTTGATTTTCGTATAGAAACAGAGAGTCCACTCTTAGCTTGTATTGTGGAAGCTGTTCTTCTAGTAGACTAACCAGCTCAACTTCAGGGAGATCCTCATTGGAGCAGACATCTAAAGAGGAGAGTACATGTAAATGAGTTTAATCTATTTTTATTTACTAGGCTACGGAGAAAAATCATGAAATTAGTTTTGTGAAAGTAAGACAGCTGAAGAAATGTTACACATGACTATTTTCCCACTGATTTTAATTAATAATATACCCTGGCACTATAGCTGGTTTTTCTCTATGTTTCTTTGAAAAGAAAACTTCTAAAGTAAAAATGATGCCACAGTTTTAATTAAACACTATCTAAAAATACAATGCTTAGAGAATATAATTATGTTTTAAAGTTTGAAATAAATTCAGGCAAATTTCTTGTTTCTTCCTTATCAGTCTATGTAATACTGTTTAAAAGGGGTCTTGTCTTATATGCTTGAGTCACGGAGAGAAGCAACACAAAACAACCAGCAGAAAACAGCCGATTCAAAAGGGATATAAAGGTATGTTTAACAACACAATTTGAACTCTGAGGAAATATTCTTCAAAATCTGGAAAAGTTGCATTTTAGGATATTTTCATGGTAGCTAGAAACTTTAAAAAATTAGCATCAACATTTAAAGACTGGGATAAATCCTTTATCAATTTTATTTTAAAGATACAGTACATTTAAAGCCCTAAATATATGAAGAAAAGGAAGCCTGAAAGGGGAGGAAGAGTCCTAGAAATCCTCCCTAGTCTTCACAAAATATAAATCTAGTTTAACATAATCACCTCCTATGTCAGATAGTCCTGGGTTTGAGTTCTGGCTCTACACATACCATAATGTGACCCTGGAGAAGTTACTTAATCTCTAAGCCTCAGTTTCCTCATCTGTAAAATGGAGATGAAAACAAAGTATGGTACTTAATTCCATGTACGAATTAAGTAAGATAAAGACATAAAAAATATCTGTATAGCGTACAATGGCTGGTACACTGTGAAGGCATTCCCTAAATATTAGCTTTCCTTTGGTGTTGTTAGAAGGTGTGTGTGCTCATCAGAGAGTTGGGGAAGAGAGGAAAGCATCCCTCAATGGGGTGGGGACATGCCACAATTACTTCTCCATTTCTCTATCCTGTCAGCATTCTAGGCACACATACACACGTGGCCGGCATGTTGTTCAAGGCACTGGGACTGGAATTCAAACTGTGACTGGCCCTGTGGGATCAGGCTCCCTTAACCACTAGGCCACAGCGTTGACCCAATATTGACTTTTTTTTTTTATCACTGTTTTACTATCAAGGTTTGGACCTAGATACCAAATCAAGTCTAAGTTAGCTAAAACATCTAAATAATTACAGAATATATACACACACACACACACACACACACACACACACATGTATATACACACACATATGTATATATGTATGTATATACGTGTATGTGTGTGTGTATATATGTGTGTGTGTCTGTGTGTGTGTGTGTGTGTGTATATATATGTGTATATATATATATATATATATATATATTCTGTAATTATTTTCTTACAGAAAGTAAGAAATCACCCCGTAGGATGGACGGTCACACCACAATCCTTTCTCCTCCATTATCCTCTTAAGATTTTGGGCACATACGCACACGCGCCCAGTGTGAGTTTTTAAACCACCGGGTCTGGGACTTGAACCACGGTCGACTACGTGGGAGTCCAGTGACATAAGTATTACACCATCTGCTGGTCCCTTCCTATTTTCATTCTTAATATTAGAAAGAACACGGGCTTTGGTATTAGACCTACTCTCTAAACCTGGCTCTTCTACTCATTAGTTATGGGGTGACAGATATGTGAGTTATTCTTTCTGAACCTTAATTTCCTCCATTTATAAAACAGAGAACCATCTACCATACAACAGCAGTGAGAAGTAAATAAAATAACAAACAATTAAGGCACCCCAAATAATACTTGGCTTATCACAGGTACTCGCTGAATATAATTCACATGCTACTTGCACCAGCAGTGTTACCTTTCTCTGACCACAGCTGGCTTTTGTCTTTAGTGGCTCCTGGAATTGTTCCCAATACTGTCCATCATTTAACACCTCTCAAATTTAGCAGTTATCTCTTTAACATGCTTAAAATACTAGGGCTTAAAATAGAAAATACAGGATGTCATATCATCCCTCTCAGTTTCATAAGAGATCTGGTATTTCCTTTGTGGATGGTATTAAGAAACATGCACTAATTCTGGCAAAGAACAACAAAATACAAGAAAACAAAGATCAACAGAAATAAATTCTAATATTTGACCTTAACGATGACAATTTAACATGGCAAAAAAAAAGAGGCTGGCAGTATCGGACATCTCTACTCACCCAGAAGGATAAGGAATGGCTTCACAACCACAAAGAGACAGAGATGAGATACATTTAAAATTTTAAATATGTTTCTAAAGAAGCTCTCAATCTTTGACAGATCTCTTAAATAAGAATCCCTAAAATGTATCTAAATTATATTACCACAAATTTCTCCAAAATTTTCACATTGCACATATGTACTACATGCAAACTGTCATAATACAGGAAGATAAATTAACTATAAATACATGCAGAGCTAAAAAGAGACTATTAGGCATTCAAGGATAAAATGGAAAAAAAAAAAGAACAAAAGTGACTTTTATTAAAAGAGTTACTATTCCCTAGAAGTTTTCTCTCTCTTTTTTTTTTTTTTAGTAATTATCAATGAAATTTTGTGAAATTTTAAGGTCGCCAATTCCCTGCTTCTGTAAACTAATTTTTAAAATGAGTGTACAGTCTGGGTTTGGCAGACTGACCTAAATATCTTTCAGACTAGCTCCTTCTACTTGCTTCCGTATATTTGATAATATGCTATTTATTACTCTTCTGAATGCCCAAGGTTGACAATCTCCTCTCCTCTCTACATTTTAATCCTCCAAATGTCTTTTCCATATGCCTACTTCTTTCCAGTCACAATATCTCCATTAGGTTCAGGGCCTCTTGTTTCTCTTGAATACAACCTTAAAACTGGTCTTCCCCCATCACACTCATCACGTTGTCACATCATCATATCACTCTCCTACAGAAGGCTAAGAGAGATTTTAATTTCACCTAACTGGAGTAGAAAATTCTTGGGACAAGTCAGTAAGATCCCTGAAGGGTCATGTTTACTGACACTAAGATTAAATTAATGTTAGAATAAAGTATAGCAGAGTATGATCTAGCGACTCACTTAATAAAGTATCAACAAATAAGGATCTGCCAAAATAAATTTTAATACTCTTCCAAGAATGACAACAAAATCCAAGGACCTACCAATATAACATTCATAATGTTCACCATTCCAGAAAAGCTTACTAGATATGCAAAGAATAAGCAAATTATAGTACATAACCCGAAGAAAAACAGTCATCAGAAACAGACTGAGTATTGACAGAGGTTTTAGAATTAGTAAGCAACAATTTTAAAACAACTATTACTAATAAACACAAAGAGTTAAAAATAAAAACTTAATAAAGAGAAACAGAAGAAACATCAATATTTATAAGACCCAACAGAGTATAATATCTAAAATGAAAACTTCACTGCATAAGAATAATAGATTAGACATTTGTCCAGAAGAAAAGAACAACAAAATTGAAGGCATAGCAATGGCTTTCAGTGTCTAAAATGATGAAAGAAAAAAAGACAGGGAAAAATTGAACAAAGCATCAGTGATTTTATCATAATATCAAGCATGGAATTTGAGTCCTAGAGGAAAAAAAGAGAGGCAGCAGGAAAATAAAAATATCCAAACAAATAATGGCCAAAAGTTTCCAAATCTAATGAAATCTATAAACTCATAGATCAAAGAAGTTCAACAACTCCACGGAGGATAAACATAAAGAAAACCACACCCAAGTAAAATGACAAAAACCAGTCAAAAAGAGAAAAATCTTAAAAGCAGAGAGAAAAAAGACACATTACATTAAAAGAAACAAAGAATGAACTCGAACTATTCATTGGACACAGTAAGTGAGATGACAAAGGAACTTCACTAAAATGCATGAAAAAAATAAGTCAACTTAGAAATCTCTATCAGTAAAAAATACTTTTAAAAAAAGGTGGAATTAGGGGCTGGCAAGTGGCGTGGTTGTTAAGGCACTGGACTATACCACATGGTCAAGAGCAATTCGGGGAACCAGCAGTTAGCGTAATGGCTATGTTGCTGGACTCCCACGTAGTCAACCGCGGTTCACGTCCCGGACCCGGTGGCTTAAAACTCACGCCAGGCGTGTGTGCGTGCATGCCCAAGATCCCGAGAGGAGAATGGAGGAGAAGGGATTGCAGCGTGACCATCCGCCCTGGGGGGTGATTTCTCGCTTTCTGTCTCTATGTCTCTCTCTGTCTGTCTGGCTAGCGCACGCGCCCTATAGCGAAAACCTCTCCAAAAAATAAAAAAGAGCAATTCGAACCATGGACTTGGTAGCTTAAAAATCACTCCAGGCACATGTGTGTGCATGCCCTAAATCCTGAGAAGACAAAGGAGGAGAAGAGATTATGGCGTGGCCATCTTCCCCAAGGGGTGATTTCTCACTTTCCTTCTCTCTGGTGAATGCATGCACCCTGTGGCAAAAACAAACAAAAAAACATGGAATAAAGATTGTAGACAAGGAAAAAATTGTTTACTACTCATTGACAGTTGACTTATACTACAGGAAATGTTAAAGTTCTTCAGGGAAAAAGGATATGAAATTAAAACTTAAATCTACAAAAAGAAGTGTGATGCTAATAAATCAACTGTAGAATTAAAATAAAATCCTTAAAAAAATCAAAAAAAGGGAAAGGAGAAAAAGAAAATGAGGAAAAAGCAAAAACAAATGGGACAAAGAAAGTAAATAGCAGCACAGCAGACTTAACTAAAGTGATAATTACTGATAAATTAAAATCAAATAGTCTAGACAGCCCAATTAGAAAGTAGATTGACAGATTATATTAAAAAAAAAAAAAAGACCCAGCTATAAGGCATCGATAGGAGATGTCCCGATATATTTTAAAAGAATTATTTATTTAATTTTATATCGTTGTTGTTGTTGTTATTATTACGTTTCTTTAATTTGTTATAGGGCACGAACACTCACCAGAGAGAGACAGAGAGAAGGGAAAAGTGAGAAAACAAGTCACCACGGGACCAGCAGTTAGCGTAATGGCTATGTCGCTGGATTCCCATGTAGTCGACTGCAGTTTGAGTCCCAGACTTGGTGGCTTAAACACACGCCAGGTGCATGTGCATGCGTGCCCAAGATCCTGAGAGGAGAATGGAGGAGAAGGGATTGCGGTGTGGTCATCCCCCCTGAGGGATGATTTCTCACTTTCTGTCTCTGTCTCTGTCTTTCTGGTGAGCCCATGCACCCTATAGCAAAAACCTCTCCAAAAAAAGAAATAATCATAAAAAAGAAAACAAGTCACCAGGTCCATGACTCAAACCCATAGTTGATCATGTGGGAATCCAGGGTCCCAACCACCACACTACCTGCTGGCCCCAGGAGATACCCTTTAAATGTAAAGACTCATAAGTTAAAAGTAAAAGGATGGCAAATGCTGTGATATAAATACTACATAAACATTTTCCAAATAAAGCATAGGGAATACTTCTCAACTCATGAGGGGAGCCTCGGTCCAGTACGAAAAAGACTCAAAGATATTGCAAAGTAAGTACAAATCAAAGGAACAGGGACACACACAGAATAGACAATCCAACAAAACATTAGAAAATCAAATAAAATCAAATTAAAAAGATAATACATCATGACCAAGGGGAGTTTTTCTCAGGAATGCAATGTTAGTTTAAAATTGATAAATAAACCAACATAATTCACCATACTAAGACTAAGAAGGGAGAACCATATGAACATTTCAACAGATTGAGAATGAGAACAGGATTTGATGAAATTCAATAGCCATTCATGACAAAAACCTCTCATTCAACTTGGAGGAGAAAGACACTGTTCAATTTAATAAAGGGCATACTTAAGAGTCTCTCATGGTGAAATACTAACTTTTCTTCTAAAATTGGAAATATGGCAAGAATGTTTGCTTTTATTTATTTAACGTTTATTTAACGTTTATTTAACAATGTACCTAAATCTTGCCTCATTTGAAAAGACATGAAATAAAACACACTCAGATGGAAAAGGAATATGTAAAACTGTCTCCATTGCAGATAATATTGTGATGTATGTGGAAAATTCTAAGAACTATACCAGAAAGTTACCAAAACTAGTAAGTCAGCTAAAAAAACTTATAGATAATAAAGTCAATATAAAAAATAATTTCATTTTATATACTAGTAACAAACAGTTGAAGAATGAAACTAAATGTCTTAAATTAAAAAACCAAAAGTATTTAATGATAAAATTTAATGAAATGTGTACAAGACTTGTATAAAATGTTGCTCAGAGAAATTAAATAAGACCTAAATAAACAAAGTGATAGCTCAAGTTCACAGAGTAGAATGCTCAGTATTTTAAGATATCGATTCTCTGTAGAAACTATTAATAATTCCATTCAAAATTTCAGCACTTTTTGTTAGAAACTGGCAAGCTCACACTAAGATTTATATGGAAAGGTAAAAGATCTAGAATGTCCAAAATTATCTTCGGAAAAGAACAATGTAGGAGAATCTACATTACCTGATTTTAAGATTTACTATGAGTCATAGTAATTCGAGACAACGTGGTATCTCTGTAAAGACAGACTCAGAGATTAAAGGAACAGAGTCTAGAAATAGATCCACATATTCAAACTAAGTAATTTTTTAGGAGGTTACCAAGGTATTTCAATAGGGATAAAACAGTATTTTCAATAAATGGTACAGGAACAACCACACATTCACGTGGAAAGCAAAAAACAAAACAGAAAACCTGGGCCCTAATCTCATTCCATACCCATAACTATAAAATAGATCACTGACCTAAATGTAGAAGCAAAAGCTAAAAAACTGTCAAAAGAAAACACAGGAGAAAGTCATTGTGATCTTGAGGTATGCAAAGATTTCTCAAAAGACCAAAAAGTGAATAAAAGTAAAAATCGATACAACAGACTACATGAACATTTAGAACTTCTGCTCCTCCAAAGACACCAGTAATAACACGAAAAGGCAAGTTTGCCCCAAAGCACAGCAGTTAAGGGAGCTGGATCCTACATGGCTGACCATGGTTTGACTCCAGACCCCAGCAGTTTAGAAAATATGCCATGTATGTATGCATGCATGTCCAGAATCCAGGGGGGATAGAGAAATGGAGGAAAGGGGACTGTGATGTGACCATGTCCCACTAATCTCTCTGTCTCATGCTGGTGACAGCACTCTCTGGTAATTAGAAGCGAGGAAAAGGCAAGTCACTGTCTAAGAGTAAATATTTGTAACCCATTCATCTATCAAAGGCCTTATGTCTAGGAAAGTAATGAAAGTTTACAATTCAATGGTAAGACAAATTTTTAAAATGGGCGACTGATTTGAACACGTAACTCAAAGTAAAATCTAGAAATAGCCAATAAGCACATAAAAAGATGCTCAAAATCACTGGTCATCAGGGTAAATTAAGACTACAGGAGATACCAGTACACACCTACTAGAATGGCTAAAATCATGAGCGCTGACATTACCAAGTGTTGATAATGTCGATGGGAGGTCAGCAAACTACCGTTGCTGTCTGCCTGGTTCTGTAAATCAAGTTTATCAGAACACAATCACACACTTACTTTAAGGGACTGTCTATGGTTGCTTTTCTGCTACAGTGGAGATGAGTGGCTGCAACTTAGTAATAAAAAGAAATGAACTACTCCTACTTACCACAAGTGGATAAATCTCAAAAACATTTTGCTGCATGAAAGAAGCCAGACACAAAAGACATAGATTCAATTTATAAGAAATTCTACAATAAGCAATTTTAATCTATAGTGGCAGAAAGCAGACTGTTGGATACCTGGAGTCAGAGGTAAGGGGTGGAGAAACCTGGGTATGAAAAATCTTTGGTGGGATGATATAAATTTCTGTAATTTGATTATACTGGTGGTTACATGGGTGCATATTGTATGAAATTCAAACTGTACATACACACACACACACACACACACACACACACAAATCAGTGTATATTATTGTATCTTTATAAAGATATCTCAGTAAAGCTAAAAAAAAAAACCCAACTTCAGATTTGGATGGGTTTCAGAATTCAGAATTTTTTTTATTTTTCAGAAAAGTGGTATTAAGTGCATTAAGTGTATGTTGCTTAACATTTCCAACTGGTTTTGCAGAGGCATTCCATTTGGAAGCATATTCAGCAAACAGGAATGTTCAAACTAAAAGAGGAAAGTCTAGAAATAGCTATACGAGTCAGGTTTTGTGGATGAATTAGTTTTAGAGCCAAAGTTTAGAAAAAAAATGGAATGCTCAGAGTTTTTTTAATTTAGTCTGGCAGATAGGACGTTATGGGTTTGTACACCCTGCAATTTCCGAGAACCTCTTGTGTGCCAGGCACTGCTCAAGCGCCGGCAGGGTACACAAACACTAGGAACTGTCTTGGCCTGTGAAGATGAGTGTGATGCAGTTCCTGCTCATCAGAGACTCTAGGGATATAGGACACCCAGACATCGACAAGTAACAGCACACAAGGCAGATTTTGATAATGTGATAAGAGACAACGGGATAAAGAGATTAATTCCATCTACTTCTAAGATGCAGAAAGCGAGGCTGGGGCTTCATCATGCCCAATCATACACAGAGGTGCTCTCATTTTGTCTTATAAGCAACAGTACTTCAAGATTTATTACACTGGACTCACCAGTGATGCTCTCCGAGTCTTTGTGATTGCCGTTCATGAGGTTTTCTTCACCTGTTGGTGACGTAAAAGTGGCATTCTGGGATTGACTCATGCAGGATCCTTTCTTGCTTTGGTTGCAGACAGCTTTGGTATGAATCAGAATAAAGGAAATCCATCAAGCCATTCAATAAAAAAGTAGATCTGGTCATGTGGATATTTCCTTTTAGATAGATTTTCTCTGAAAAGTCAAATGACATCTGTAGCAATGAGCACTCTGGTGATTATCAAACCTTGGACAGTCATAGCCTAAAACAAAGAACATATCATGTGAACAGAATTCAGAATGCTTCTTAATAATAGTAGTCCAATGATCTGAAATGTCTGTCATTACGAATTTTTTTTCTAATGATACACATGGATACACACAACATGGATAAATCTGAAATTAATTACTCTGGAAGAAAAAAGTCATACAAAAAAAACACATAGTTTATAATTCTACCTATATAAAATTATAGAAAATGTTAACTTAGAAGGCCAGCTAGTGACATGAAGATTAAGGCAGTTGACTCGCACAAGGCTGACTATGTAGCTCAAGTCCTGGGCCTGGCGACTTGAGAAACACTGGGTACATGTGCATGGGTGCCCAAAATCCAGAGAGGAGAATGAGGAAAGGATTTCAGCACGGCCATCTTCCCTGGAAGGTGATTTTTTTCCACTCTCTACCCTCTACCCACTCCCCTCTAGCCTGTCTCAGCAAGAGCGTTGTGGTAAAACCTAAAAAAAAAAAAAAAGGGAAATAAAATGCTAACATCTACAGTGACAGAAAGCAGATCACTGGCTGCCAGGGGTTAGGAGAGGAATCACTAAGAGGCAGGAGAAAAGTTTTAGGGCTGATAATTGAAAACAAAACAAAACAAAACAAAAACACAAGACTTGCTATCAAGAAAACTGTTCAATTCTAATATCTAAACCTTGCTTCAATATCAAAAGACAGTCTTTACTAAATAGTCCCTACTTAGTAACCTGTAGTTTCTATTTATGGCAAATTCATTCTCAAGCCTACTATTTACCAGCAGAAAGGAACAAAGTAAAGACAGTGAAGGAGACTGAAAAACAACTACTAAGGTGAAAGAACAGAGAAGCAATCTTAGCAAACATGAGGGGAGGCTAAGAGACAAAATGGGCAATAGAATGAAATACTATAAATAAAGCAAAGAGAGAAATTTGGTTTAAAAAAGAAGATGGGGGAGCCAGCAGGTGGTGTGGTAGTTAAGGCAGCTGGGTCCCACAATGGCCACATGGCCCACTTGGGGAATTGAGTTCCATATCCGGCAGCTTGAAAATCATGCTATGCCCCCCCACCCTCAAAATCCTGACAGGAGAATAAAGAAGGGATTGTGGCATGGCCATCCCCTCCTGGGGGGTGATTTCTCACTTCCCCTTTCTTTCTGTGTCTTTCTCTCCAGCAAGTACATGTGCCCTATAGGAAAAGCAAAAAAAAAAAAAAGGGGGGGGGGGCAAAGAGTAATTCTGAGTATAGACTAGAATTTTCTAACACCCAGATTTTCAAAATTTCCATAAGTCAGTAAAATTGTAAATACTCCTAGGGTTACTGGCATAGGGTTACATTTCTTATCAGTTCTATTACTTCATAAATGAAAAAAAAAATTATAAGAAAAAAAAGACATAACAAACAGTAGTCCTTCACAAAAAAGGATTTAAGTTTTATGTCAACATAACAAAAATTTAATTTTTCTATATTTAAATTCAGAAAACATTAATAGTCTATTACATGTATACATAATTTCTCAAAATATGTTTGCCCATACAGCAACCTGTACTAGTCAGTGCAACTTGAAGTACAATGAATTTTAACCCCAGTTGTCAAAAACTCATTTTTATATTTCAAGTTTAGTTATATGCAGCAGAATTCTTTCCCACATATCTTATTGTCCAGTACTACCAGTCTTTTTTTAATAATTATTTATTTATTTAATTCCTATTATTATTATTTTAATTTGACCAGAAAGAGACAGAGAGAGAGAGAGAGAAAGGGAGAGCGAGAAAGCAAGCCGCCAGGTCTGGGACTTGAACCATGGTCAGCCATGTGGGAATCCAGTGCCTTTATCCACCACGCCACCTACTGGCCCCAGAACTACCAGTCTTAAACCAAGTACTGCAGGAGGAATAAAACTATAATTGGATCAAAGCACTAAAGATATATCTCTTGAACTTGAGAGGAAAAATAACAAAGCAATATTCCCTGAAATGTACAACTACTAGGTATCTGAATAAAATCTGAACTAGGGGTTCTACCAACAAAGGGGGAGAATGATGATTCCTGGGCAGGCAACTATCACCTGCCACGTAAGTCTTTACACCACCTATAATCTTTATCAAGGTCTTTAAAATTAGAACACTCTAAAGACCCAGAATTATAGATTAAGAAGCTAGTGACATATTTTAAAAAGCAGAATGATTATGAATGCAAATATAAGAATAACCTGCTAGTGTGTAACAGGCCATTTACACAGCCAGCAAACTACTGCCCACAATCAAAGCTAGCCTGCCACTTGTTTTTGTACAACCTGAGAGCTAAGAATGATTTTTATTTAAATGATTAGAAGAAAAAGTATTACAAGACATATAAAAATTATATGAGGTTTTATTTTTGGTATCTATAAATCAAGTTTTATTGGAATAAACATTCATATAAGTGTTATCAATTGGTTGCTTCCATGCTACCATAATTGTGATAGAGACCTTATATATCACAAATCCTAGACAATTTACTTGTGATCGTTTATAGAAAAAGTGTGCCAATCTCTGATCTATGTAGTAAAATAAATTGGTCATTAATTAACTATCTGTCTGAATGAGTTCCTAGATAAGCTTCTTAAACAGAGTTTCCCTCTACATACACATACTTACAAACTTAATCACTACTTTCAGTAAACTAAAGAAGACTTCTTACATGAATAAGGAGCAGACTGAGGTAGAATTGAAGAAAGCAATCCCACTTACAATAGCCACAAAAAGTACATGATACCGGGAACCAGCAGTTAGCGTAATGGCTATGTCGCTGGACTCCCACGTAGCCGACCGCGGTTCGCGTCTCGGACCCGGTGGCTTACAACTCACACCGGGCGCGTGTGCGTGCGTGCCCAAGATCCCGAGAGGAGAATGGAGGAGAAGGGATTGCGGCGTGACCATCCCCCCTGGGGGGTGATTTCTCGCTTTCTGTCTCTATGTCTCTCTCTGTCTGTCTGGCGAGCGCACGCGCCCTATAGCAAAAAACCTCTCCAAAAAAAAAAAAAAAAAAAAAAAAAAAAAGTACATGATACCTAGGAATAAACATAACCAAAGAAGTCAAAGTCCTCTACAAGGAAATCTATAAAAAACTAAAAAAAGAAATTGGGGACCAGCAGTTGGCATAATGGCTATGCTGCTGGACTTCCAAGTAGTCGACTGCAGTTTGAGTCCCGGACCCAGTGGCTTAAACTCACGCCAGGCGCATGTATATGCATGCCCAAGATCCAAAGAGGAGAATGGAGGAGAAGGGACTATGGCATGGCCATACCCCCTGGGCGGGGGATTTCTCGCCTTTTGTCTCTGTCTCTCTCTGTCTTTCTGGCAAGTGCATGCACCCTATACCAAAAAACAACAACAACAACAACAACAACAAAAAACCTCTCCAAAAAAAGAAAAAGAAAAGAAAAGAAATTGAAAACAACACAAAAAAAGTAGAAAGGCATCCCAAGTTCCTGGATTGGAAGCATTAATACAATCAAAATGTCAAACCTACCCAAATTAATCTACAAATTTAATGCAATACTAGTCAAACTGCCAGAGATATTCTTCACAGATTTAGAAAAATCAATCATAGAATTTGTCTGGAATCAGAAAAGACCCCATGATGTCAAAAGAATGCTATGTGAGAAAAGTAAAGTAGGAGATATGTCACTCTCTGATCCCCCAAATATTAGGTTGTTGGGAAAGTCAAAATGTATGTTTTTATGTAAAAATGCATCACAGCTTTCCCAATGACCCAATATACTACAAAGTTGTGATAATCAAAACAGCATGGTATTGGAACAAAAACAGGCAGGTAGACCAATGGAACAGAGTAGAGACCCCAGAAATAAACTCCCAAACACAGACAACAGAGTTTCTTTTTAAAAATAATTATTTTACTTAACATTATTTATTTTAATTTGACCAGAAAGAGACACTCACACACACACACACACACACACACACACACACACACACACAGAGAGAGAGAGAGAGAAAGAGAGAGAGACAGAGAGAGAGAGAGACAGAGAAAAAGAGAAAGTGAGAAGGCAAGCCATCAGGTCCAAAACTCGAACCACAGTCAGCCATATGGGAGTCCAGCACCCTTAACCACCATGCCACCTGCCAGCCCCACAGACAACTGAATTTTGACAAAAGGCACCAGATGATCCAGTTAGAAAAAGAAAATCTCTTTAGCAAATGGTGCTGGAAAAATAGGTATCCACCTGCAGAAAGATGAAACTGGACCCCTATTTTTTCACCATTAACAAAAGTCAACTCAAAATTGATTAAAGATCTAAACCTAAGACCTCAAACTAGAAAACTACTGGTGGATAACACAGGGAAAACTCTCAGAGACAATGGAGTAGGCAAAGACTTCTTAAATAAGACCCTGAAAGCACAAGCAATAATCCCTAAAACAGACAAATGGGATTATATCAGGTTAAAAAGATTCTACACAGCAAAAGAACAATAATTAGAGTAAATCTGAAACTCTCAGAATGGGAGAATATATTTGCAAACTATGACTCAGATAAAGGACTGATAACCAGAATATATAGGGAAACCAAAGGACTTACCTGAAAAAAGATAAGCAACCCAATTAAAGATGGGCAAATGAGCTGAACAGACGACTCTTTAAGGAAGACACATGAACAGCCAAAAGGCATATGAAAAAATGTTCAACATCACAATCCAAATTTCCCAAATGAGATACCACCTAACCCCAGTCAGAATGGCTAAGATTAAAAAACTAAAAGATGATAAGTACTGGCTTGGCTGTGGGGAAAGAGAACTCTCCTACACTGTTGGTGAAAATGTAAATTAGTACATCCACTGTGAAGCACAATATAGAGATTCCTCAAAGACCTACAAATAGAACTATCATATGATCCAGCAATTCCACTCCTGGGTATCTACCCAAAGGATAGGAATACTCTCAAGAGGAAATACACTTGCCCATGTATGTCAATTACAGCATTATACACAATTGCTAAGACATGGGATGAACCCAAATATTCACAAAAAGATGAACGGATTGATCAGATGTGGCACATATATACTTTGGAATACTACTCAGCCATAAAAATAACAATAAGACCCTAGCATTTGATAGAAAGTGGACAAATATGGAATATTTACTGCTAAGTGAAGCAAGCCAGACTATGAAAGAGAGGCACTGTATGTCCCCACTCAATATATACCAAATGTCTGCACTCTAAGGAAACTTTTATATCTAAAAGCATGGAGAACAATTGTGAATACTTCAGACAGCATGGGAGGAGGGGGGGAAATGGGTGAGAGTGAGAGGAAGAAAATCAAAGGGAAAAAGAAAGAAGCGAAACATTTGAGGGACACAAAATGGAAAATTATCTATTGATGATAACATGTATGATAATATCTTTGCCTGGAATAATATATAGTATATTCAAGCTGGGAAAATTCATTTTGCATTCTATAATGATATATAGTGATTAACTGTATAAAAAAATTGTTTTTTAAAAAGAATAGACTTCTACCCTCTCTACCCAAAAGTGTATTTACAAGTTATTTACAGTTTCTAAGGAAGCAAAATTTATTAAGTTACAAAGTAAATAGTGTTTATTTATGACACAGTGCATATGAGTTCACGTGAGAGAAAGAGGGAAAGAAGCACTCTTCACAGGGTCCAGGTAAACCATGATCCCTTTCCTCCTCAGCCCACCCGATCTTGGGCACTCAGTGCTTTTCAGGCTCATTGGCCAAGGATTTGAGCAACAGTTGTCACGTGAAATCAGTTACCAGATGGGAACCAGCCCTAAAGTTGCAGATTTGCTTGTTAAGAGGGAAGAGGAGAAAGGGGGAGATAGTGAAGAAGGAAGGAGAAGACAGATGAGGAGAGGGGAAGAAGAGGAAGATGAAAAGGGAGAGGATAAAAGCAAAGTACCTCTGTACCAGCTAGTGGCCAGATCCCACATGGCCCACAGCATGTGGCATGGTTCTGAGAAACATGTGGGCTGCATGTATTTGTGCGCCTCAAATCCCAAAAGGTGGCAGAAATGAAGAAGAGATTGCTCTGTGACCATCCCCCATGAAGGGCTGCTTTCTCAATCCCCCTTCCCCACCAAGCACAAGTCCTCTGGCACATTAAAACAACAACAAAAACAAGGCAAAGTACTTCTCATTTGTCACAGTGCCTTCTGCTGTTGAATCTCCTTGTCTCCATCTGTAGTTACAATCCAGCATAATCTCCTTTAATTTAGCCATGTCTATAAAGACTTTTTTTATCATATAAGGTAATATTCACCCATTCCCAAGAATTAGGATCTAGATATCTTTAAGGGACATTATCCAGCCTATAACTGCAGTTAAGAACATGAATTCTGCCTAAATCTGAAACCCAGCTTTACCCCTTACTGGTTATATAACCTTGGACAAATTACTTAACCTTATTTCTTCATCTGTTGTGGGCCTAATAACAGGATCTACTTTATGTAGCTTTTAACGAGATTAAATGAATTATGAGACGATAACAGTAGGGCCTACCTAGAGTCTTTTTGAGTCCCTGAGTTAACACATGTAAAGGTTTTGAATAGTAAATGCTATGTATTAGTTATCATATCTATCACCACCAAAGTAGTAGTTCATCATCATCATCATTATACATTATACAATGTTGGGCATAAAGTATGGCCTACTCTGACTGCTTGATGGCATCTTCTCCCAACATTTACTCCTTGGTCTCTGATGAGTGATATTAGTGTCATTCATTCTCTTCTTTCTTGCTCTCTCTCTCTGATGTATAAACAGAAAGCTTGCAGAGTCCTAAATGCAGTAGAAATAAATGTGGCAATCACAAACAACACATTTTCAGGGCCTTTCCTAGTTGTACATACATATGTCTGTACTCTTAGTACTTCTTCCAGTGCTATCTAATCCCTTTGTTGAATCCTTATTCAATCTTTAGGAACAACTTTTGCTGCTTTTCTTTATAGACAACCAATCAAGCATGTGTTATTTAACAAGAAGCCCGCCTTTATAAGTCAGGCACATTTAGAAGAAAATAAGGTAAATAACCAAGTAACTTATTTTAATAAGAATGAGACTTAAAAAGAACAACCAAAACATGTCATTGATATAAACATTTGTGGCAAAAAACAACACAGCTAATGACATAGTTTAGTCCAGCCATGAAACTGAATAGTCAACAGTGAATGTCTAAATATAGGCCCCAGGCCTTAAAAAAAAAAAAAAAAAAAGAAAAATCTTGTTACTTCCTTAAAACAGAATATGCTGGACAAAATAGCCTTATTAAAAAGGCTAAACCAGGACCAGCGGTTAGCATAATGGCTATGTCGCTGAACTCCCATGTAGTTGACCGCGGTTCGAGTCCCAGACCCAGTGGCTTAAACTCATGCCAGGCGCATGTGAGTGTGTGCCCAAGATCCCGAGAGGAGAATGGAGGAGAAGGGATTGTAGCATGGCCATCCTCCCTGGGGGGTGATTTCTCGCTTTCTGTCTCTTTGTCTCTCTCTGTCTTTCTGGCAAGGGCACACACCCTATAGGAAAAAACACTCCCCCCATTCACCCATCTCTCACTGAAGAACATATGTACCTTATAGCAAAAACTAAAAAAAAAAAGAAAGAAAAAGAAACTTGCCATGTTCTATATTAGATAATCATTTTTTAAAAACATGTTTATTTCTTCCATGAGGAAGAGGGAGGCACCCACAACCAGGTCTCCACCACGTGGTCCACCCCAGCGTCAGTGGGCCAGGATCATGAGCAGTTATGTGGGTATACCCAGCTTGCTCAGGTCTCAGGATGGGAACCCAGTACCCTTCCCATGCAGGTTCAGTTGCATTACTGCTATGACATCACCAGGCCCCTTAAGAGTAAATTTTTGATAAAAATAAGACTTATTCATTTTAATGCATCTGACTACACCAAAGATAACATTTATAAAAAGTCCACGATAATTAAAAAATCTGATATTGAACCAGATAAAGACTGTATCACGGTTTCAGTGTGAGAAGCTGAAAAAGGGAGGCATGGTAGTTAGAGATGTCACCATCAAAATCCAGCCTCAATAGTGAGTAGCAGACTCACAAAGGCAGAGAACACACAAGTCCAGCTGCATGAATGTCCACCGCATTGGCTACAGCTACACTCAACACAGCTACTCCATCAGGAATTGTAACGTTCACCCTGAGGAAACAGATTTGTGCCCGGTATATGCCTTGACCCTCTTAGTTTTATTGCTATTCAATTGAAAGATAAGCAGAATTTTTCAGAATACAAAATACATGGAGGCAGTTCTACTTACAAACAGGATGGATTCCAAAGGGCTGCCCAGTCCATTAGTTTAAATGTCCAAAACCATCGGTGAGATTCAGGCTTATGGTGTCAGCATTTCCTCCTAGTTGATTTATTTTGGGTACTTAAAAAACTGCTCTGTTTTGTTTACAATGAGCATTTGCTGAGGCAGGCAACCCTCCCTGCCATAATCTCCACCAACAGGAGAAGGGAGGTAACCTCTGGCAGCTAAGGAATCCATACTAGAGTTTCACCTGGAGATTAGAAATGGCCTTGAGCCCACAGTGCCACCTGTGGTGTTTGATAAATTTCTACAGCAGCTCTTTCATGCTTAGCCTTTAAGTTTTTGAGCTCCCAGCTCTCACCTAAATTAACCTTTGACTAGACAAGCATTCCACTTTAACAATCATCTTCCCCCCAAATCACCTCAGTCACCTTTCTTCACTTCTAGCTCCCTGTCAGCTACACAGGTACACTGCCCCCCAAGGGACTATCCATAGTCATTTTTTGGTGTCCAATGATGTAACACATTAAACCTATATACACAGAAAATAAGCATGCTCTCAATAACAATAATTGAATTGAAAACGACCATCTGTTGGTGATCAGCAGAGCTGAATCCCTTGCTCTGGAGCATACATTGTTTCTATCCACGGAGGTCATAAATTTACACGTTTAAGCAGAAAAATTTGTGAGTCAAAAGATTTATAAGAAAGCTAATCTCAGGGCAAACCAGTAGCACAGTGGTTAAGCTCAGTGCCCAGGGAGCCAGATGCCACATGACCAACAGAAGCTGGGATCCCAGTTGGTGGCTTGAAAAACATGCCAGTCACTTGTGTGTGTATGCCCAACATCCTGACAAGATGAAGACATGGAGGAAAAAGGACTGCGGCATGACCATACCCCATGGAGTGGGGGGTGCTTTCTCTCTCTTCCTGTGGCAAGCACACATACTCTCTGGGCGCACACCCCAGCCAATGAAAGGACAAGGCTTTCTGCCCTATACTTTTTTTTTTTCTTTCCAAGCTTTTTGCCAAACAGCATGTATGCTCCCCAGAAAGAGACCGAGAGAGAAAGTGAGAAATCACCCACCATGGGGGATGGTCACACCACAATCTCTTTTCTATTCTCTTCCTGGGATTTTAGGCACACACATACTTGTGCCTGGCATGATTTTCAAGCTGCCAGGTCTGGGACTTGAACCTCAGTTGGCTATGTGGAATAGGAGTCCACCGCTTTAACTACCATACCACTTGCTACCCCCACTGCCCTATATTTTTAAAGTTGTAATTTTAGGAGTTACTTGTAGTTGGCATTTTAGTTGAAGACAGTAAGCCTGATACTTTGTTTATAGAAGATAATTCGTTTATACTCTTGGAAGTATTCCAGCCCAAGCTACTGAAGTGGAAAGAGATACTGTTTCTTTTTACTTTCCTCAAAAAAATACTGAATAGCATGAAAAAAAAAATAGATGAATGCTGCTGAATACATGTGATTCCTCAGGACCTTCAAATCACTAAGAGCTAAGTCCTGCTGAGAAGTCAAAACCACCACACAACACTGAAAGTTTTCCAGGCAAGGAACCACTTGGGAGTCAATGATTAACTTTACCAAAAAGCAGTATATTACGCAATCTTGGTTGCACATTCCATACTTTACTTTTAATAAGCATTAGCCAAATACTCCCAAAACAAAAGGATATTACAGACTTTTCCAACAAAGCAAGGTCTAGTCATTATCACAAACCATTGTTTCGTATTTCACGTCTATACCCCAAAATACAATGAGAATTATCAAAAATATAACCCCAATTTTGAGGTAAATGTTAAATTATGCTTTTATACCTACTAATTAAGTTACAGAAGCAAAGCTTTAAAATAAATGTTAAAAGATATCATCTTAAGGTGGTCAAATAATTAAATTTTACTTATATAGAAAATAAACATATCCAGTGTACTAAATATGGCATCTAAAAGGTTACCATTACCTGTGGCTTTTAATCTCAAGTTCTTAGTGCTACAATAGTAAACATGTTAGTAGATGTGTTTCTCTTTTCCATTTGGTTTTACAATGCATTTCATAATTGTTATTCAAAGGTTAAATAGCACCTTTGTTTTGTAATGGACCATGAAATGGCATTTATTCTCAATGACTTTTCATGAGTTCTCCATGTTCCCTGATTAGCTATATTAAAACTGAGAGGTCTACTTAGATAACGTTCCCTCTGTGCCTAGCTTCCTCATGACAGAAATGAGGACAATAGTAGTACCTATCTTACAGTTATGTGAGTTAAATGAGTAAATATTTATAAAATATATGTAACAGTACTTAGTATTATTTACGTATTACATATAATTAGAAAGTTAAAAGCTTAAGGAGGTAGGATCATAAATTATACACAATACCATTTCCTGTCACCTGGTCATTTGGATGTAGACTTAGAAAGACATAGGACTCAGGTCAGTTCCTACCCTTCCACACTGCTAACAGCTCTAACTCTCAAGAAGTGCACACACTTATAAAAAAGCATGGCTAGGGGCCAGCAGAGGGCATAACGGTTATGTTGCTGGACTCCCACATGGCTGACTATGGTTCAAGTCCCAGAATGGTGGCTTAAAAATCACAATGGGCGCATGTGTGTGCATGCCCAAGATCCTTGGAGGAAAAAGGACTGTGGTGTGGCCATCCCCCTAGGGAGTGATTTCTCACTTTCCTTCTCACTGTCTCTGTCTTTTCTCTCTCTTTCAAGCAAGCACACACACCTAAAGGCAAAAACCTCTTTTAAAAAAAAAAAAAAAAAAAAAAAAAAAAGCATGGCTAATAGAGTCTCCTCTGGAACTGCAACCCAGCAATAATGCAGAAGCTTTAACAATTATTCATATCTAAAGTAATCCTTTTTTTCAACTAACCACTGGTCGTGGAGAAGCTCTCGCCCACAAAAAGTTCCTCAATAAACAGCCCATGTTGGAACAGGTGATAGGACATCTACTGGAAATGTTGGAGCCATGTGAGAAGGGCCTGGGTTTGGATCCTGGGTCCACCTAAACACGGAGGGCATGCCTGGGATCCTGGTTAGCTAGAAGGGTGGCAGAGGGGGACTGCTTCATGGTAAAACTCTGTTAAGGATACCTCTTTCTCTCTCTCTCAATGAACATAAATATTTAAACTTAAAAAGAAAAAAAGAAAAAGAAAAAAAGACCCATAGTGTAGACTAGTACAGTCATTCAAAGGACTCATCTGGAGCTGGATAGTGGCACCATGGTAAAACGCGACACTCTGCAAAGCTGACCCACATGGCAAAGTTCTGGGTTTGTGTCTCAAAACCTCCCTAAACCACAGGGCATGTGAATGCCCATGACCCATGGCTGGTTGAAGCTGGGGTGGACATCAAGATCCCATTGAGTGCTGTTTCTTTGTTTCTGTCTCTCTGCCCTTCACACTCATGGGAGAAATAAATAAATAAGCTTTCAAAGGAATCATCCATACTTAGTCAAATACATACCCCAAGACCCCACAATTCTGCTCCTGCATATTATCTATCCCAAAGAAATGCTTATAGCAGCCCATAAAGACGTATGAGATTGTTTCTGCTGCACTGCTTGTGACGGTAAGACGAGGGCTACTCCCTAGAAAGTACATAGGTACAGTGTGGTAGACAGACACCATGCAGCCACATAGCACTAGAAATATACTGTTGGGTGAGCAAAGCAAGAAGCAAGAAGAGATACTACAATGCCATTTGTGTATATTAAATATTTTCTATATTACACTTGTAAAACAAATTAAAACCCTTGCCTTTTGGGAAAGAAAAAGGGGAATTTAGACCAAGGTATAAGGATAAAATGGAAAATGTTTTAAAAACCTATGAAAGTCCCACTGTTCTCTTGATAGTCTACTTACCATTTAATCATTATTGCATTCCTTTAATATTTACAGTCTGTACTTGTGCCTGGACAAAGAAACATTTCCTGGAGTCAATGCATACAACCAAATCTGTAATCTTAGCAATGTGAACCACGGAGGCACAGTTCCTGACAATAACTTAAAGTCCATATTACTTTCATGTGTAATTAGGTTTCAACTAAGGAAATGGTAAAAAAATGTCAATGTTTCCAGGTGTTTGGATACAACACCTGGTAAAAGCTTCTAAGGGAAAAGTGTTCAAGTTCAAAGATGATAACAGTTTACAAGTAATGCGTAATAAGCTATATTCTTTAAACAAACCTCTTTCTCATCCAATGGCAATTAGTCACAAGCTACTCTAGAAATGTTCATCTAGTTTCTCTCTTTCTCTTTAAAAGACCCAAAGCACAGAATGCACATATGCACATTTGTTTCTCATTATACATAAAACAAAATGTTCATTTTAAAATTCAGGGAGTATATAAATATAAAGAATCAGATGAAAGGTACTTGTAATTTTTCACCATGCTTTGCCAGAAGACAGAATGCCAACATGCTATTTAGCAGCCTACTCATTTTTCTTTTACATCAAAATATCATCAATCTTTGTCATCATTTTAATGACTACGCAGTATTCAGATACACAACCATAACACGGATTGTTTCCATCAGTGGCTTTCTAACAATTAACAGGTTATTTACCCACTTCAAAACTCAAGCAAGCTTTAATGTAAAAAGCTAGGTATTAAATATTTTAGGCTTTGAAACCAGTGAAGCTTTCTACTGAATAGAGTCTTTGTTGTTGTCTCTCTTTAGCCCTGTAAAAATGTAAACACCATTCTTAGCTTATAGGATGGGCTTAAGGACTTGGCTATAGAGTTTGCTGCTTCTGATCCATATCCTAAGACATGGTATTTTTGCAGTGCAGAATAAAAGACAGCAAGGACTCCAAACTCTTATGGAAAGTGTGCAATGGTCCAATCACAGTAGTGTAGTTTGGATTCTGCTGCTTGGCGACGAAATCCACATGGGAACCTGAACCTATCCTAAAAAGTTGGGCACAGTGGTGCATGCCTGTAATTCCAAATGCTCAGGAGTCTGAGGCAAGAGAATCTTGAGCTCACAGCCAGAGTAGGCAACACGGTGAGACCCGTCTGACAGGAGAGCCAGGCATGGTGACGTGCTTCAGTGATCCCAGCTACTTAGAATGCCAGGGGATCAGGACACCGAGACGCCCTAACTGAAAATACACCACGTGCACACAAAAAGACAAAAGCAAACGAACAAGCAACATCAACATGTTTTCAAAACTGTAATTCTGGGCCTAGCTGTGGTGGTGCAGGTGGTGAGGCTCTGCTGTACAAAAGTGGAGCCATATGGGAAGGCCAGAATAGGATTCCAGGTTGACTTGAGCAAACCAGGTGGGGGGGAGGAGGAGTTGCAGCGTAATAAGCTCCTGTCTGGGGTGCCTGTGTGTGTATATCTCTCAGGAAATAAATAAATCGACTGAAAACAAAACAGAATAAAACAACCTGTACTTTTGGACTAGAATTCTACCTTTTGCTTGATGTGCCAGAGTGACAGTATTAAAGGAGACAGTGGATAAAAAAAAAAAAAAAAAAAATGCTTAAAAAAGCATTAGCTACTATTTATGCATTACCACTTTTATGCCTCTTGCCTGCACCCATATTTTTCAGACTCATTGTTTCTACAAAAGGTCATGACTGGCTTCAAAATGTGAAAAACAGTGCCAGCCACACCCTGGTAGTTAAGGGATCTGGATTCCACATGGCCAATTGTGTGGTTTAGTCCATGACCCAATGGCTTGAATAAAAATGCTGGACTGTGTGCGTGTGTGCCCAAAACCTTGAAGAAAGAGAGAAACGGATGAGGGACTGTAGTGTGACAATGTCCTAAGGCGGGTGCTTTCTCCTTCTTTCTCTCTCTTTCTCTGGCAAGTGCACGCACCTTCTAACAACTTTCAAAAAGGAGGGAGGGCAGGCCTAATAAGGTATACATTTTATCATTTTAACATTTGACAGCAGGGCTCCTCTTAGGAAAGAAATGTTTATTGTTTAGGAAAAGACTTGAAAAGTCACTTAGGGTAGAAGGTGAGGCCTCACAGCATCAAAGAGAAGGCTCAGCTGCTCTGCATGAGACATGGGGAACAACTGTTTTTATTTTTTGTTTTTGTTTTTCTTTTTTCTTCTTCTTTTTCTTCTTTTTTTTTTTTTTTTTTTTTTTTTTTTGAGAGGTTTTTGCTATAGGGCGCGTGCGCTCGCCAGAAAGACAGAAAGAGACAGAGAGACAGAAAGCAAGAAATCACCCCCCAGGGGGGATGGCCACGCCACAATCCCGTCTCCTCCATTCTCCTCTTGGGATGTTTGGCACACGTGCACACACGCCCGGCGTGAGTTTAAGCCACCGGGTCCAGGACTCAAACCACGGTCAACTACATGGGAGTCCAGCGACATAGCCATTATGCTAACTGCTGGTCCCTGTTTTTTTTGGTTTTTGTTTTTTTCAGGAAGAGAGGCTCCATGGAGATGGCAGAAGTTTGGAGGCCGCAAGAACACCAAGAATCTGCAAAAATCTTACAAGAGTTTTTAGCTTTCCCAAAACACAAAACTGAGGGTTTGAGCCAACTATTTAGCTTTTGAAAGGACTGGACACTCAGCTGACATCTGAGTTATAGACAGATCAAAATATTAGTTCACAAGGACAGTTGCTGTCAAGAGCATTTATATTCCAGGATATAAATAAAATCATCACAGTTATATTTTTAAATCTTTTCTTTAAACACAGAAAATTAAGTCCTTTTGACTAAAGTAATGTTAAAAAAGGGGGAAAAAGACAGTCAATTCTAGGTCTTCAAAACTGAGTAATGCAAAGTAAATGGCATTATAGACTTTGTGGACTTCTTGTTCTCTTAACCAAAAATGGCAGGAAACATTTTAGGTGGAGATATCTTATACAATAGACTGTGGGTAGTGAAATATGTACTATGCTTCTAGAACTAAATAAATCTTCCAACAAGTCTTTTCAATCAAGTATAAGATTAAATGAAAAGACACCATCACCTTAAAATCTGGGACTACATTCCGTAAGATTGAGAAATAGGTGAACAACAGATAGAACTGTGCTGGCAGACTTTAGAGTATTACTGAATAATCTTCTCAGGGCTTATCTTCAAGTCAAATAAATAAAAAGATCTACCAACCCCGTGGCCTGGTGGTTAAGGGAGCCAGATCCCATTTGGTGACTACGTGGTCTGAATCCTGACCTTGTGGGTTGGAAAACTTATTGGGCCACAGGTGTAAGTGTGCCCAAGTGTTCATTCCGACAGGATGGACAAATGGAGGAGAGAAGATTGTGGTGTGACCACATCCCATTGAAAGTTGCTTTCTCCCTCTTCCTCTATCTCTGTCTCTGATGAACACATACACCCTCTGGCAAAAAATAAATGAAATATTAATAAAAGTTATAATACTTAAAGTTTTGAGAAAGAGAAGTTCCCATACAACAGCGAAAAAAACTATAGGCAATAGGGCTCTTTAATAGAGAAACCAATGGTACAATTACATATAATCTTTTTTTTTTTTTTTTTGAAAGAGAGATGTTTGCTATAGGGCATGTGCACATACTGAAGAAACAAGAGAGACAGCTAGCAAGAAATCACCCTCCCCAGGGGAGATGGCCATGCAGAAATCCCTTCTCCATTCTCTTCTCAGAATTTTGGGCATGTATGCACACACACCTGGCATGAGTTTCAAGTCACTGGATCCAGGACTCAAACCATAGTCAGCTATATGGGAGTCCAGCCCCTTGACCACTATGCCACCTGCTGGTCCCACATACAATCTTATGTAACAAGGTATAGGGAATAATTTAAAATGGGCATGAATGATGGTCAGGGTGAAAGAATATTTATTATAAATATATTTTAAGATGTGTAATTCTAGAATTACCTGCATATCTAAGACATACATCTACTTTTATAATGTAATTCTACTAGGCAAGAGACTATCTATACTACTTAGACACAAGACTCATTATTTTTCAAAACCACTTATCATAACCAACTCTTGGACTTCAAGATAGGGTTACTTTTTGACAGAGAACTCACATGTAATAAATGATTTTGGTTTGCAATACATTCAGGAAACAAACACAAACATGATTTTTTGAGATATGTTTGTTGGCTATTGGCAGCTCAGGAGACAGACAAATTCTGAGGTTGAGGACGCAGTAACTGGGTGGCTCAGGAAATTGAGGAATTCTCTTTTTCCTCTTGCCTTAGATCACTAATGGCCTCCGTTCTTCAGGATTCTCTCACGGGCTCTTCTCCTTTCTCTCTTTAGAGAGGCCTCTCTGGCCCTAATCCAAGTGTTTAGCAGAAGTTGGCATGTTATAGCTTTAAGCTGGAAATCACTTAATCGATTTATAATTAGTGCCATAAAATCACCACATACTAAACTCATTTTCTTTCTTCCATGATATCTGTTTTTTCCTGCTTTACTAAATGGTTATATCACCGAGTCAGAAAAACAAAAACAAAAACTATTTTATACTTAAAACATAGATCACTTTTGTGATCCTAATGTGTAGGTATTTCTCCCCACCAGTAAGCAAGCATTCGATTCTGCAGCAGACAGCAGTTAGGTGTCCCCCCAAACTGTTCACATCTACTTGGAGACAGCACTGGATACCACCGGGTGAGGGCTCAATCCCTAACTGCCCTCTCCTCATTTCAGATGCCAATCACAAAACTCAGGTTATTTTACCTGTGCTTCTGAACAACCACTGGAAACCAGGGTTCCCATGACCTCCCTTTAGGGTTCAATTAATTTGGAGAATGGCTCACAAAACTTAGGGAAATACTTGGCTTTACCTGTATATTATAAAGGGTATTACAAAGAAGGCAGATAAGGAGATGCATAGGGTGTGGCACGTGGAAAGGGACAGATAGAGCTTCCATGCCCTGTCACAACACCCTTCAGGAGCCTCCTCATGTTCAGCTATCCAGAAGCTCTCAGAACCCTGTCTGTCCCAGGGGATTTTATGGAGACTTCAGTGGATAGGCATGAAATGCTAACAGACTTGGATGGAGAGACCCAGTAAGACCAGTCTGTGCAGATTCTTGCCTCTGATTACACATTCCTTCCTCCTAAGTAAGTGGCAGGGCCCCTCTGGAATGAGGGTCTTGTGATTTACTATCAAAAAGAGAGAGAGGATAATATAGTTTCTATGACCCATCTTCAGGCTAGTTTTTAAGGCTGGCCTTGGGGAGAAAAAGGACAGCAAGAGAAGGTCAGACTTTCATTTCTATGTCTCTGAATTCATTTGTTCCAAAGCTACTTTAGGAACCAAAGACAAAGGGCCAAATATATATGAGCCAGGAACCATGGAAAAAAGACAAAAAAAAAAAATACATAGCATAGTACCACATTCACCAGTTCACCTGATCAGCGGGCCAAAAGTCTAAGCATCATCATTCTCCTCAATCCCTCCATGGGGTCACCAGCTCCTGTCAATTTGTTCTCCAAGCCAATCACTATGGCATTGATTCAAGCCCTCTGCTCTGTCCCTGGCTACTCCAACAGCTTCCTACCTGGTGCTTAGCCTCAGCCCTCTACTCTGAGCTAGTGTGGCTCTTGGAACACACACTCATACCGTTCCTTATGCTTCTCATGCCCTCTACTCTGGCAACGTGGCTCCTCATGCAGATTTTCCTATAAGGGGAAAATATACCTATTTTCTGGGACCGAGAATATGCAGTTCTTCTGTATATTAAGATGAGTCAACAGTAATGCAATGCTTGCCAATGCTGAGACCACATGGGAAGGTTCTGCATTCACCTCCTGAGGCCTCATCCTGGATGCGTAAGGTTGGGGATGGTGTGAAGACCCTGTTGGAATGCCTTTCTCTCTCTCTGTAGAGAAATAAATAAGTAAGCTTTTAAAAAAAAACATTCTGGTTTAGTTATCAGCTTTCAGTGAAGTTTGTTTAGTGCACCATTTCCTCTAGGCCTGATCAACTCAGTACTGCATTTCTAGACCTACAAAACTGAAGACACAACTGCCCTGTATGACTTTTACTGAGCAGGAACTAGAATAGCTCTTTGACACTGAAAGCGAAAACCAAAACATTTAAATTCATGACATTACTGAAAATATACCAAATGAAATGAGCACTACAGACATTTTCTAAGATCAGCTTATAATAATAAACAATTTACAATAAAGACAAAGAGCTTTCTGTGTTTCAAATGAAAGATAAATAATAAAGAAATATACTCTTTTTTCTTTTTTGGGAGAGAGGTTTTTGCTTTAGGGCGCGTGTACTCACCAGAAAGAAAGAAAACGAGAAATCACACCAGGGGGGATGGCCACGCCACAATCCCTTCTCCATTCTCCTCTTGGGATCCTGGGTACGCATGCACACGTGCCTGGCAAGAGTTTAAGCCACTGGGTCTGGGACTCGAACCTGGTCGACTACATGGGAGTCCAGCGACATAGCCGTTACGCCATCTGCTGGTCCCAAGAAATACATTCTTGAAGGCCAGCAGTTGGCATGGAGGTTAAGGTACTGGACTGCACATGGCTGGCTATGTGGTTTGAGTCCTGGACCTGGCAGCTTAAAAATCGCATAAGGTATGTGTGTGTGTGTGTGTGTGTGTGTGTCCAAAATCCCAAGAGGAGACTCAGGGACTGCAGTGTGGCCATTCCCTCCCCCCAGAGGGGTGTGATTTCTCACTTTCCCACTCTCACTTTCTGTCTCTCTCTGGCAAGTACATGTGCCTTATAGCAAAACTAAAAAAGAGAGAGAGAGAGAGCGCAAAATACTGTATATTCTCAGTTCTGTTCCAAATTCAGTTTTTCCTAATAGTAACAGCTAACATTGAACACTTACTATGTGCTGGGCACCATGTTAAATGTCTTCCACACATGATTTCCCTTAACCCTCACAACCACCCCAGGCTGTGGATGCTATTACTGTCATTATCTCAGAGATGAGAAACTGAGGCTTGGGGTTGACTACCTTGCACAAATTAGTAAAAGCCAGGAATCAAACACAAGTCTGTTTTTCCAAAGCTGGGGTCTCTAGGCTCTGAGCTCTATTGGCAAGAGACTAGGAGTGTGGGAGGTGGGGCTAGAGTATGTTTAAAATAAGCCTCAAAGGTCATCCCAATACAAACCTATTTCTCCACTTTGGAAAAACACATACTGACTACTGAATAAAGAAAAAGAAGAAAAGCAGGTAAACCCCCAATTTGTCCTTAAGTGGTTTATACTTTCTTTTAGAAATGAGTTATCTGGTCCCAAAGTTGGGTGCATTTACCATAAAGCAGAATGATCTGTGTTTTAATGTACGCCATATGTTTCTTTATAGGACAACTCCAAATATGAGTCTGATTTTGCCTCTAAGTAGATTATTTCATATTATCAAGAAAATAATATGATGCATTATTGTAAACTGGCAATTGCTTTGTTACTTCTCATAAGCTGCTAAAAGTAACAATGTGGAATGTGAACATAAACCTTTATTCTGATAAATTAATTCCATCTATATCTTAGCATCTTACAGATGACCAGCATTTAATAAATATCTGTAAAAGGAGTGAATGAGGCTATAGCTGAGTTACACCCTTGCAGTCTATCATAGGGAGAAAAATTAAACTACATGAGGAACCAGCAGTTAGCGGAATGGCTGGCTATGTTGCTGGACTCCCATGTAGTCGACTGCGGTTTGAATCCCGGACCCAGTGGCTTAAACTCACACGGGGAGCGTGTGCGTGCATGCCCAAGATCCTGAGAGGAGAATGGAGGAGAAGGTGATTTCTCGCTTTCTGTCTCTCTGTCTCTCTCTGGCAAGCGCATGCACCCTATAGCAAAAACCTCTCCAAGAAAAAAAAAAACCTACATGAGAAACATGAAACTGTTAAGAGCATTTGAAAATAAAGGCTTTCTTAGCCCAGTTTACAAAAACCTACATAGGTCTCTCATGGGTTTCAACACAGATGTGTGAGTATGAGCAGGGCTATATCAATGACAGGAAGTAGCAGACATTCCCTAGAGATAGAATTGACAACGTTGTGGCAAGAATCACAACAGCTTTAATACACATATACTTGCACATGTTCTGTTTTGTTTCCCATTATTATCTGACTTTAAATACATTTATGGTTAGATGTTTCCCCTCTGGTTAAATCATGATAATGAGGAAAGGCCACTAAACAGAAGGTGGGAAAAGTTCTCAGACAGACTGAAAATAATTCGATGACTCAGGAGCATTACTATGAATAGTAATTACTGCTGTGTTGTAACATAGTTTCCATGGCAATATCCTCCAAGATTATAAGAGTGTTTTCTTTTTTTTTCTTTTTTTTGGAGAGGTTTTCGCTATAGGGCGCGTGTGCTCGCCAGACAGACAGAGAGAGACATAGAGACAGAAAGCGAGAAATCACCCCCCAGAGGGGATGGCCACACCACAATCCCTTCTCCTCCATTCTCCTCTCGGGATCCTGGGCACGCATGCACACGCGCCCGGTGTGAGTTGTAAGCCACCGGGTCCGAGACGCGAACCGCGGTCGACTACGTGGGAGTCCAGCGACATAGCCATTACGCTAACTGCTGGTTCCCAAGGGTGTTTTCATAAAAGATTTTTTTGCTATAGGGCACGTACAGTCTAGAGAGAGGAAGAGTTAGAAATCACCCCGAGGGGGGTGGCCCCGCAGCAATCCCTTCTCCTCTTGGGATCTTGGACACCCACACACACACACCTGGCATGAGTTTTAAGGCACTGGGTCAGGGACTTGAAACGCGTTTGACTACGTGGGAGTCCAGGAACATAACCATTACACCATCTACTGGTCCCAGATTATAAACTTTTAAAGAGTTCTTTCGCCCTTTATTAAATGATCCCAAATTGCTACATTTTTGGGGGGATTTAAGTCCATTTTAACTGTGTTTCCTCCCTCCCCGTGAGGCTATCAGTGATTGCACTACTGTGGCCAGTGCGCCCCTCCCCTTCATAAACTGCTGTTGAGCTAAGGAGCCAGATAACCAGGTTATCAGAGCACTCAGGAGGTGTCTGCTTGACACTGCACCCCAGGACCTGTTTTCCTGCCTTTGGCTGGTTGCCCAAGCACCTCTTTCTTTCATCCCTTCAGCATAAGGGATGTAGGGTTTCTTCTCTTCTGTCACCTGGTGCTTTTCTCACCTGGTGTTCTATTTCTTAGGCTGGCTATGAGGACACTCTATACTTTATTGTCTTTTTTTTTTTTTTTTTTTTGCTGAGATTTTTTACTTTTAATTGCTACAGGAAAATATACAGTGGATTACGAACATGGAAAAGAAGGTTTAGGAAATTTTTCATCATAATTTTGCACTTAATCAGTGTTTATTAAACTCCTTGGAGGATCCCCAAGGTGCTCATTCACCATTTTTCCCTCACCACACTGTAAGCTCCATGGAGAAAGGGATCTTATTTTTCTACATCCAAAGCCAAACAGCAACTGAACCACAGTAGGTTTGAGCATATGCCTAACTATAAGCATAATGATTGGAACACCAATGCACTGAATTACAGAAGCAATTTAATGAATGAATTTAATTTAATTGATTATTAATACATTTTCAGCCTAACATCAACTAAATAAATTGCCTTAAAAGAACAAAATCAAGTTAAGATCGAACAATCTAAAGCAAACAATGTACAAGTACTTGCTTTATAAAAACACTGTATAAAAGTTAAAGGGCTAATTTATAACTTTTTAAGCAATAACACAGTGCCTACTTTTTTGGTGAGAACTATTATAGTTGTCAGTTTCCTAGGAAAGCTACAAATGGACCTTTCTTTGGCTCATTGCTTAGTTTTATCATGGTCTCCAGTAAGAGCACTTGCAGCTGCTTATGAATGCATTTAAAATAAGACCTACATTGAATGAGAAATGATCAGACATCTTTATTTTAAAACCCCACAATTGCTAATAAGAGCCTCGTTTATACAGTCTTTCAATTTTGTGACTAAAAATAAAACAAAGGCAAATTCAGTAGTTTAGCCTAGTACTAGCTGAGAAAGAATTTTTTTCAAGTTGTTAAATTATGAGCTTCACAAACAGAAGTACCACCTCAGAGATATTTTAGTTGGTTTCCAACATCCTCCTCTTCTCTTCCTCCAGGCAGAGAATGCTCTTTCTCAAGCAACAAGCTTTCCTTTGTTTTGATTTACACCAGTGACCCGAATAACCCCAAAGCACTGCACACAGCCTATGGCGGAAAGCACTAAGAGCAGAAAGCAGAGCTTTGACACTTGGATCCAAACATACATTTAGTGATGAATTTTGGGGAAGTTCACTTGCATTTTAAATATAAAGAAGCAGTTAAGTTCTCCTGAAAAGGTCACAAAACTATGCAGAATGGGGCAGCTGCAAATTCAGTCACTGACCATGGACCTCACACCATAGACTTACTTCCTCTTAAAAGTCCTTTCTTGGTGCCAGTGTGGTGGCATGATGAATGACTGTAAACTGGGAATTATTTTGTAACTTCTCCTAAGCTGCTAAAAGTAACAAAGTAGAGTGAGCCATGTGGACACCCAGACCGGGAAGCTTGAAAATCACACCGGTGCGTGTGCACTAGCCCAAAATTCCAGGAAGAGAATGGAGGAGAAGGGATTGTGGTATAGCCGACCCTCCCTGGGGGTGATTTTTACTTTCCTTCTCACTGTCTTGATCTCTCTCTGTAGAGCACACGGGCCCTATGGCAAAAACCTGAAAAAAAAAAAAAATTTTCCTCTTTTTGACAATTCCATACATCTTTCTCTCATCAACCCTGATCCCATCTGCCTTCTATTCCTCTTATTCGCATTCTTCCCACTGATAAAGTAAAGCTAGCATTCTTTTCAATTTCGGGAACTGAGCACAAACATAGTTTCAACCATGTGCTCACACAGTTGGTGATAGTGTAAATGAGCAAGCCTCTTACAGAGGAACTAGGTGGCTAGAAAGCAGAATGGGGTAGAAACTTTTCAGTTTTTCTACCGTGTGTATGTATATATTCAGCTAAAAAATAATGAAATTTTACTTCCCTAAAAGTCCATTCCTGCCTTCACTAAACCTTGCTCTAGTTATCCCTATCTTCCACTAGCTTTACTCTGCTTTAGCATATTAATATGCTCCAAACCTTCCCTATTTATTAAAAACATAATTGAAAAATCTCCTTTCTCCAATAACTTTGGTTCATCCATGCTCTATTTTTTCTTTTTTTTTTTTTTTAGAGTTTTTTGCTATAGGGCACATGTGCTTGCCAGAAAGACAGAGAGAGACAGAGAGAGACTAAAAGTGAGAAATCACCCCCTGGGAGGGATGGCCAAACTGCAATCCCTTCTCCTCCATTCTCCTCTTGGGATCTTGGGCACACACGCACACACACCGCCGTGAGTTTAAGCCACTGGATCTGGGACTCGAACCACAGTCGACCACATGGGAGTCCAGCGACATAACCATTATGCCAACTGCTGGTCCCTCTGCTATGTTCTTTATCCACGCTTTTCTAAAGAATATTTACTCTAATTTTCTCTTTCGCATCTCTCATTCAAACCTGAACCCCACTACAACCTCATTTCTCCTCTCGCTCTGGTCACCACTGTCTCTGCTGACCAATCCCATCACATCTTCGCTGTTACCTTATTCCTCTCGGGTTTGCACAGTTCACTGTCCCTTACTTCATCTTTCCTTTCTTGGCTCTACTGGAATCTACATGTTACCATAGTCCTTCTC
Source organism: Tupaia tana (assembly GCA_026018925.1). Classification (NCBI taxonomy): domain Eukaryota; kingdom Metazoa; phylum Chordata; class Mammalia; order Scandentia; family Tupaiidae; genus Tupaia; species Tupaia tana. The sequence continues at coordinate 41,886,195 of JAKSZU010000001.1, read as the reverse complement.
AAGCCCCTCACTAGGTTACCCACCTTTCAGTTCATCTTTAAACATTGATGCTTTCAGAGTTTGAATTGTGACCACATGTTTTGTTGTTGCTGTTGTTTGTTTGTTTCCATTTACATTTGTGCTAACCACCCACTACACGATTAAACGCCCTCTTCAGTATTAACTCCCATTCTACCTCTTCAGATACACTTCTTCCTAAGCTTCACTCCCATTTCCCACAGAGGGATTGTGAGCCATTCTAAATTCCTCCCTTCTCTCACCCTGCCACACCCAATTAGCAAATCCTGTCCAGTCTACTACCAATACAGATTTCAAATGTACCCATCTCCCTCTTCTTCATCTCCTCTTCCACTGTGCCAGTTCAAGCTACCATCATCTCTTAAACTATGACTCAATCTCCTAACAGGACTCCAAGCTTGTATTTCTCGCTCTTCTTTGCTCTCCATAAGGCAGCAAAAATAATTTTTTTAAAACAAAACTCTACTTGAGTAAATAAGAACAAAGTATCTACATAACACCTACAATAAAATCCACACCTCTAATCACAATCTCCAAGGTCTGACCTAGGCTGACCCCTGCCTACTTCTCCTGATGTCATTCTTCTCCTGCTCATACTCAACCAAAGGGAAACAGGTCTTTTGCCACTTCTTTTCCCTTCTTTGTCACACTCTCTCCCATCTCCGGCCTTTGTAACTGTTGTTCAATGTCCTGGGAATATTCTTCCCTCTTACTCTTATACTTTATTTGGTCACTACTTCCCACCATTTAGGGCTCAGCTTAAAAGTCATCCTTAGGGAAAAGTACCAGACTACCTGAGCTAGAGTTGCCGCCTTTGGTCTCTAACTCAACATATAATTTGTTTCTTTTACTCATACATTACAATTTACTTCCTGGAAGTCCTTTTGAAAGGAAAGGAAATGAAAGGTGCCATGTTTTCCTTTTCCTCTTCCTTGCTGAGCAGAGTGGGGATACTGAATAAGGGCAGGAGCTCAAGCAACTCTGTAAATAATTACTGATGTGAACTATTAAGTGACCTGGAGGTAAATTCTTTTTATTAAAATGCATAATTCATCAATTCCATTGCTACACAATATAGTGTAACACTCTTAAATTAAGCCCTCTTTTACTATAATTATCCATTTCTCATGACTTGTCAAAAAGCTTCCTAAAGTGAAAGAATTCAAAGTTTAGCAAACATCGATAGATAAAAATAGATAAGCTTCAAAGACCTCAATGATCTTTAAAAAACGAATTAGTTCCACCTCTATACCAATGCAGACTTTGTATGCTCATTTTCCAGCATGACTAAACCACTATATGGGGTAATTAAATAGGATATCCCAAGGTTATGTGAGTCAGCAGTAAAGCTAGCAATAAAAGCCAGAACATTACAGATTAAGAAGCTGGTTATAAAAAAAGAATCCTAACAAATGACTCAATTAACAACTTACCCAATCAGCTGTTTATTGAACAGCTTTCAATAAATGCCACTTGAATGAACTAAAAAGCACTAAAAAGAGAAAATTGTACAGTAATATACAACAGTCTCTGCCCAAAGGGAGTTAAAGGATCTAAGAAATCTAAGATCTAGTACAGTGAGTTCTACTGATCTCCAAAACCAAGATTAGATCTGCAATCTAAGGATCTAAAGAATCTAAGAACATCAGATACCACCACCTGATAATAAATATTCAATGCATAGGAAAACAGAGAGCAGCCCTATCTATGGTCAGTGGGGTGAGAGCTTTTTTCTATCTCACATGGAATGTAAAATTTAAGTGGTTCCTTAAGGATGAAATATTTACATAGGAGAAGAGGGGAGTATCTGGTTGGACAATAAATAAATAGGCCTGAAAGCAAATCGCTGACAGAGCCAGTCTGGTAGCCGGGCACAGACATATGAGTAGGAAGGGATTATAGGAAGGATATTGGAGGTTTAACTTTGACTAGTTCACCGTTAGAAGTCTGAACTTGATCCTGCAGGGAACGAGTTTCTAAATGGAAAGTGGCATGTGAGAAATATAAATCTGGAGGCAAAATAGAGGATAAATTTCAGGAATGGAGAGATTAGATACAGAAAATAATAAAGAAATATTATTGTATTCTACAAGGATTATTGAAGTAAAGGTATAAACTAGGTGAATGGAAATAGAGCGATTTGTGAGACAGTAGAAACAGGACTTGTTAACTGATGAGTTGGGACTAGATCAATGTTTTCATCTACTAAAATATAACTACATCTGGCGTACAACTCAATCATTCAGGCTTGAAACCTCATACTCTCCCTTGCCCCTCACTCCCTAAGGATTCTCTTGCTCAGATATAGAACCCTCCCAACAAGTGGCTTCTCTAATTTCCCAGTCCAACCATATGGTACATTACAGCTTAAACAAAGGACTGCACTTACTCATTCCCTAGACGTACTAGGAAATTCTCAATCCTGTATGTTTGTTCATGCTATTTCTTCTACCTCTACTTCTCCCATTCTACATATCCACATTCTAGCCATCCCTCACACATCAGCTCAAATGACACTTTTTAAATCAAGATCTCCCAGAAGTGCAAAATTAAAGCACTGCCTCCCAACTCTCCACTCTACAATACTTTCTTTAACCTTTGAGGACAGAATTCTGACTACTTTTTCCTATTCCAAAGTTGTTTCCAGGAGGCCTGGGAGAGTCACACCTTCAAACATTAACAGAGGCCTACAAATATTAACAGAAGCCTACAGAAATTAACAGAGGCCTATGAATATTAACAGATCTCTTTCGTAAGTGGGATGCCACATCCTATCCCAGGCATAGTGTTTTACTGAGGCATAATAAGACTTATCTCTTTTAAATTAATTCATTAATTTATAGATTTATTTTAATTTGCTATAGGGCACATGTGCTAACTAGAAAAAGAGAGCTGAGACAGAGGGAAAGTGAGAAAGCAAACTACCAGGTCCAGGACTCAAACCTCAGTCACCATGCGAGAGTCCAACACCTTAATCACCATGGCACCTGAGTAAAACACCAACATTCTTGTGCTGATTTCTTTTAGGAACAGAGACTTGTGTTTTTCTTTAACCAAGTACCGATCTAAGAACTTCAAACTCACCTATAACCTGCTAGCCTCTGCTTCCAGATGCCCATGTGCTTGGGCCAGGCCATTATAAAAGACTCTATGCAGATTGACAACTCGCCTGCTCGCGGAACTACATAAAAGAAACCACTGTATCCTAGCACCCTGAGAAACACTTTTTTATTTCTCCAGGGCTAAGTTCACTCAGTCTAGTGCTTAAAATAAAACCACATTAATTACTATTTCTGTAGAGCTCAGTTATTACCATCAATACCTTGAATTATAGCTGTTCCTCATCTCCTCTGATAAAACTGTATACTCCTTTCAACACACATACCCAATTTATTTTTGTAATGTCCCCCCATTTTTCACAATTAATTGAAGACCTTGATAAGTATTACATGGCAATAGCATAGTACTAGATTGGTGCAAAAGTAATTCTGTTTTTGCTCTGTTGAAATTTGCCGTTTGATATTGGATAAAAAGTAATTGTTTTTGTGCTGTTGAAATTTGCCGTTTGATATTGGATACATTCTTAAATAAATGTGGTTATATTATACATCATTTAATGTGTATTTCTCACTTTATTCTTTTGCTAATGACGTATTACTTGCTGTTGATTTTATACATATTTTAGACTATGGATTAAATGATGTTAGACAAAGCAAATTTGAACAATTTTCTTATTTGAGTTCAAAATGGGTCATAAAGCAGCAGAGACAACTTGTAACATCAACAATGCATTTGGCCCAGGAACTACTAGTGAACATACAGTGCCACTGGTGGTTCCGGAAGTTCTGCAGAGACAAGAGCCTTGTCAGTGAAGAGCATAGTGGCCATCAGCAGTTGCCAATGACCAATTTCCTCTTACAACTACAGAAGTTGCTGAAGAACTCAACTCCAACCATTCTATGGCCATTCGACCTTGAAGCATATTGGTTGGTGAAAAATACTGATAAGTGGGTGCCTTGTGAGCTGACGGAAAATTTAAAAAAAAAATCTTTGTTTTGAAGTGTCCTCTTGTTTTATGCAACAATGGACCATTTCCCAATCAGATTGTGACATGAAATGAGAAGTCGATTTTTATACAAAAAATCAGCGACAAATCAGCTATGAGGTTGGACTGAGAAGAAGCTCCAAAACACTTCTCAAAGCCAAACTTGTACCGAAAAGAAAGGTCATGGTCACAACTTGGTGGGGTCTGATCCATTATAGCTTTCTGAACCCCAGAGAAACCGTTACATCTGAGAAGTATGCTCAGCAAATCGATGAGATGCACCAAAACCTACCACACCTGCAACCAGCATTGATCAACAGAAAAGGTCCAATTCTTCTCCATGACAACCGACACTTCAAAAGTTGAACAAATTGGGCTAAGAAGTTTTGCCTCATCTCCCTATTCACCTGACCTCTCACCAACTGATTACCACTCAATTAACTTTTTGAAGGGAAAATGCTTCCACAATCATCAAGATGTAGAAGATGCTTTCCAAGAGTCCACTGAATCCTGAAGCATAGATTTTTATGCTACGGGAATAAACAAATGTATTTCTTGTTAACAAAGATGTGCTGATTGTGGACCAATAGATGGCGTAACGGTTATGTCGCTGGATTCCCACATAGTTGACTACAGTTTGAGTCCCAGACCCAGCGGCTTAAAATTCACACCTGGTGCTTGTGCGTGCATGCATGCCCAAAATGCTGATGGCATGGCCATTCCCCTGTGGGGTGATTTCTCGCTTTCTGTCTCTCTGGCAAGTGCATATGTCCTATAGTAAAAATCTCTCTTAAAAAATGCGTTGATTGTGGACCAGCAGTTAGCGTAATGGCTGTCGCTGGACTCCCACGTAGTCGACCGCGATTCGCATCCTGGACCCAGTGGCTTAAAACTCACACCGGGCACATGTGTGTGTGTGTGCCCAAGATCCCGAGAGGAGAATGGAGAAGGGATTGCAGCGTGACCATCCCCCTTGGGGGGTGATTTCTCGCTTTCTGTCTCTCTCTATCTGTCTGGCGAGCGCACGCGCCCTATAGCGAAAACCTCTCCAAAAAAAAAAAATGTATTGATTGTAATGCTCCTATTTTTATTCATAAAAATGTCTTTGAGCCTCGTTATCATTTAAAATTAATTATTCAAAAACCATGGGTACTTTTGCACCCATCTATTATAAGGCTAAGAACACAGACTCTGAAGACAGACTTCTTGAGTTTGAATCTTAACTGCTGTTTATCAGCTACGTGACCTTGGGCAAGTTACTTAACCTCTTAATCCTATGCTTCAGGATCTTTATGTATAAAATGAGGATAACAGTACATATTTAATAAAACTGTCAGAGAATTTGACTTAGCACAGTGTAAGCACCATAAAAGTATCTATTAAATATATAAAATCAGGGCCAGGAGGTGGCATGGTGGTTAAGGCGCTAGACTCCCATATATGGCTGACCGTGTTTTGAGTCCCAGACCTGGAGGCCTGCTTTCTCACTTTCTCTCTCTCTCTGGTGAATGCACACACCCTAAAGCAAAATTTTAAATAATAGTAATGATAAATTAAATAAAATAAATAATTTTTAAAAATACAAAAAAAAATTTTCTTTTTAAAAAAGGTTTTACCATAGAGCATGTACAATTGCTGGAGAGAGATAGTGAGAGAGAAAGTGAGAAGTCACCCCCCAGGGGTATGGCCACTGGGCAATCCCTTCTTCATTCTTCTCCTGGTATTTTGGGTACAGATGCACCCATGCACATCCAGAGTGATTTTCAAGGTGCCAGGTCCGAGACTCGAACTGTGGTCAGCCACGTGAGAGTCCAGACCTTTAACCACTATGCCACCTGCTGGCCCCTATAATCAGTCTTTAGAGTGAAAAAATACTAAATCTGTAGTAGTTGTGTAACGTTTTATGACCTATATAGGGAAATAAAACACCAAATGCAAAGCTAGGCTCTAGGTACAAACAGCTATATACAAATTTTTTCTGAATCTTTTATGTCTTCCCTAAGGGTGAGCTGTGCCCTTCACAGTCTTCCTTATAGTGACAATGTTTGTTTTAGTTTGACATTTTAGTATTCTAAAGTCTTTAGTCCAGCTTCCTGTAGCAAAAGCCACCTGACGGCTCTTCTTGCCTCTAGTCTTATCACCTTTAATCTACCCTCCAAGAGGCTCCAGTAGTCTTTCAAAAAATGCAAATCTAATTAGTTTTTTTCACTGCTACGAACCTCTTCCATTGCACTGCACTTAGGATAATTTAATCCCCTTAGCCTCTCATAGAAAATCTTCCTAATTTGGCCCCAGACTGCTCTTCAGCTTCGTCTTTCAACACTTCTTTCCTTACCATGGAAACTAAATCTGGCAACATCTTAAAGGCTTTTTGTATGTCTCCTAGAAGTCCCATGTTTATTAGTTTGCTATGACTGCCATAACAAAAAATACCAAATGCTGGGTGACTTACACATCTAAAATTGATTATCTTACAGTTCTGGAGGCTAGAAGTCCAAAATCAAAATGTTAGCAAGTCTGATTTCTCCTGAGGCTTCTCTCCTTGTCCTGCCTTCTTTTTTTAAAATGATTTTTGCCATAGGGAGTGTGTGCTCTCTAGAGAGACAGAAAGCAAAAAATAACTCCCCAGGGGAGATGACCACACCACAATCTCTTCTCCTCCATTCTCCTCTCAGTATTTTGGGCAAGTATGTACATGTGCCGGCATGAGTTTCAAGCTGTTGGGTCCAAGACTCAAACCATAGTCTGCCGTGTGGAAGTCCAAAACTGTAACTACTATACCACCTCCTGGCCTCTCCTTGGCCTTCTTGATGTATCCTCATGTCTTTCCTCTGTGCATGTGTATCTCTGTGTCCAAATTTCCCCCTTATAAGGACACCTGTCTGATTGGATTAACACACACCCTAGTGGCCTCATTTAAACCTAATCATCTTAAAAGCCCCATCTCCAAATACAGTTACATCCTGAGGTTACAGGGGTTAGAGCTTCAATATAAGATTTTGGGGAAAGCGTATTGAGTACACAACAACCCCTACCTCCTCTTTTTCTTTTTCTTTCTCTTTTTCTTTTTCTTTTTCTTTTTCTTTTTCTTTTTCTTTTTCTTTTCTTTCTTTCTTTTTTTTTTTTTTTTTTCTTCATTTTTGGCCATAGGGACATGTGTGATAGCCAGAGAGACAGAAAGACAGTGAGAAGAAAAGTGAGAAATCACTCCTTAGGGGGGATGGCCACTCCTTGATCCCTTCTCCATTTTCCTGATATTTTGGCCACACATGCACCCATGCCCCTTGTGATTTTCAAGATGCCAGGTCCAGGACTCAAACCGTGGTTGGCCATGTGGGAGTCCAACGCCTCAACTACCACCTGCTGGCTCCACCTCCCCTTTTTCTTAACCTAGGCCAATTCCTACTGGTTCTTCCAAGACTAGCCCAAACCTTCCACCTGCAGGGTGCTCCCACAGTGCCTCTGCATGGTGCTCTCTGCATGCTGCTCTTGTATTGTTCAACACAGTATTTTTATTATCTCTTTCCTGCTTCAGACTGTATTTCTTAAGAGCAAATCATATCCCTAACATCTATCACAGTGCCTGGCCTATAGAGGGTATTTAATAAAGATCTGACTATTGAGGGAAAGTAGAGGAAAGAGCATGGTCTTTGAACTAAGACCAGCATGAGTTCAAATCCTGGCTCTATTGTTAATTTATCTTGTGACTTTGGACAAATCACTAAATGTTGAACTTCCATTCTAAATAAAGTAGTTGTAAAGATAAATGACTTAATTAAAATGGAAGTACCTAGTATGTGTATAGCACACAGTAGGTGCTCAATAAAAGTTACAGTAAATATTTTGATCTTGCCTGTTTTGACATACAGTTCTACCACTTCATAGCTAAGTAACCTTGGGTGTGTTTACTATCATCTCTTTGTTTTAGTTGCCTATCTATAAAAATACCTCACTCACAGAGCTTTTTTTTTTTCTCCCACAGAGCTATTTTGAGAACAAACTAATACAAGTGAAACATTTAGACAAGAATCTAGCATACAGTAAGGATTACATAAATGTTTCCTATTATTATTAAAAGAACACTGCAGGTCTGAACAGATGTGACTGGAAGCCATGAATAACTTAGTTTAATTACTAAGTCATTTAAATGTGACAATTACCTTAATGCCTCAGGATAGTTGCCTAAGTTCAAACACAGGTACAGATAATGTAAACAGAGCCCAAAATAAACATGCAATAATATATTATCATCTACCTTACTCCTATTCTACTAGTATTTAACATATTTTGGGCACTGAAATAAAATTTTTAAGAGACCATTTTTCCACCTTTCATGATTATAGATATTAGTGATTTGCAGTGGAGTGTAAGACTCCTTGGGTGTAGAATCACAAAACCTGTGAACTGGAAAGACGGACAGTGATGAAAGTCCAATCTTATTATTTCTTACATCAGTAAACTGAGATGGATTTGGTAAGGGCTTTTAGGGTCCTAATGAGCAGCTCTGCAAAGGATGGGGCTTGCAGGAAGAGAACACATTTGTTCAAAAGTACAAAAGCAGGGGTTTGGGACTTATTCTGTCTAAAGTGTATTAAAATCAGTATTAGGAAATAAAGCTGGAAAATTATTTTTAACCATTCTAGTTTGATAATTTCTGAAGTAGGTACAAGTTACGTGACCTGTATATTGAAGCAGGAAAGACCTAGATTGCAATCTCCACTTGTTATGTAGTGCAACAGGTTTGCTGCAGTGATTAAGTGAGTAATAAACATACAACTCATAACTAGGATGCCTAGCAGGTTGCAAGTATTCAAATGTCAGTGTTTCCCACCTCTTCCATTATATAAATAAAAATCTGTACAATAACAAAACACTACCATCCACATAACATTTGCTAAATGTCCAAGACTTGTTAGACATCCCTTAATTTTTAAAACAGAAATCTGGAATAACCTTGCAATAGTGTCTTCATCCCTGCCCCTCCTCACTACCAAATGTCCTTCGCAATTTGTTTTCAAGGGTCATGTCACCACCATTTACATGCTATTTGGAGATGACGGTAGCTCTGACTTCCAATTCAGAGCAAAGATTTGAAGGTCCAGAGTTTACTTAGATCAAGTTTCTATAGTCCCTTCGTGCTTGATGAATTTCCAGTTAAAAACTACTTTTTTCTTTTGAGTATAGAAACAGTTAGTCTAAGTAAAAGGTAATTGAACAAGTAAGTAACTGAGTTCGCCCCTATTTTTATGACCGAGAACGTCCCCTTTGGGAGATCATTTTTATACTGGTACTAAAAAGGGCATCTGCCAATATCCATCATTTCCGCTTCAATCTAAAGTCAACCGTTTTTGCACTGTCTCAAAACCAATTGCAATAAAAGCCCAACTCGACTCAACACATAAAGAGCTCTTCCCAATACCCTGTCCCCCCGCTGGCATCACAGATGGTGACCGAGGCTTAAGGTTTAACGTCCAGACACTAAAGCCCCTCATCCTAAAAGATGGGGCTCCAGATGGATGCTCTCGGGCAGAGGATGAGAAGCTGTCAATTCTCAGAGGACAGGGACGGGGGCGGGGGCTGAATCCCAAGGCTGAGCCCTGTGCCTGTCACTTTGCACTCACCACCGGGTGGGAACCAGCGAGGACCCAGCCTTCGCCTCCGGTGTCCGCGCGTGACCTCCGAGGACCGGAGGGGCGCGGGGCGGGGAGCCTCCTCCGCCTTCCGGGGAAGTTGGCAAGGGCAAGTTCGAGTCGTGCGCGGGAAGGTTACTCACAGAACGGCCCGGCGTCCTCTGCCCGTGCTCCCTCAGGGAGAAGCCCCTAACGCCGCTGCAGCCTGAGAGCAGCAGCCGAAGCTGCCGCCGCTTGCCGTAACCGCCCGGGCGTGGCAGCGACAGCCGGGCGACTTCACATCATCACTCAGCGACCTCGCTTCTGCGGTGACGCCGGGTCAATGGCAGCCCCCGCACAACCGGGGAAGCTCGGAGACCCGCTCTCCCAGCAGCCTCCGGGCAGCAGCGCACGACCTACTGGGACTTGTAGTTTCCTGTCCGCCCCGCCCCCAATCAGAGGCCCCGCCCCCTTGCTGCCAGCCTCCGGACAGGAGGCGTGGCGGCGACCCGGGCCGGGGTGGGGCGAGTCCGGCCCGGGAGGATTGCCTGGGGCCCGGGCAGAGTTCCAGGCTGTCGGCCTCGGTCCCGGCCGCGCCGCCTCCTTGCACTCTGTGGCCCGCGCTGGGAGCGGGCCTAGCGCGCTCGCCTTTCCCGTCCGCGAGCCGGGCTCCGAGATTCCCCGGCTCCAGCGCCCGCCCTGGTCCCGCACCTCTGGCAGCCTGAAGACAGTCGCTGGCCGTGGTCGCCGCTGGGGTAATGAGGAAGGCAGGCCGGGGTCAAGAAGGGTGAGGGGCGGGTGCGGGGCGTCAGGGAGCGCTGCTAGGTCCGCGCATGCCGGGGGAGCCCGAGGCCAACACTCGGCACCGGGTTTCGAACTCCAGCTGCAGCAGCTGGTTGAGCTGTGGCAGGAGTCCGGCCTGGCGTTGCCGAGGGTCCCTGAGCCAGCGCAGGTCAGCCCCGCGGGAAACCAGGGCCACCGCTCCTTGGCTGGCTCAGTGGCCAAGGCACCTGAGCGCGGCGTGGCAGGTGCGGAGCTCGGAGCCGCCCGAGGTACCCTCTCTCCCCAGCGCTCACCTTTGGCCGAGCACACTGGCCTGGCGAGTTTCCAAACCGGAGGCACCCTCTGCCTGGTCCTATCTCCCACCTTCCGCGAGTTCACTGCTAAATCGCCCCATAGCAGGACTAGGAAGGAACCTTTTACACAGTAACGCTCAAGCGTCGTTTGGCCACGGTATTTAACTTCAGCGTTGTGTTTTTCCCTCGTGGGTTTATTGTGTCAAGTACCTTTATCCTCAGAACTTGACCAAGATTCGTGACATGGCACCTGCCTTGCTGGCACACAGTAGGCTCTCCGTGAATATTAGTTTAGCGCGTGAGTCATGATACTAAGTTTGGAAAATTCTACCGAGCTGTGCGTGGCTATAATCTTTAGAATTTTATGGGTTTCCAAGATCACTTTGAAAATTACAGTAATTTTAAAGCTCAACAGAGTTAAGTCGTGTTTTTCTAGTGTGTGCATTCTCTGTAACAATGGCTCCTAGTGCTTGCCTAATTTGAGTTAATTTAACTCAAAACCCGAGTTCTGTAAGTAGGTGGCCTTCCTTCGGATGAACCACTCTATTATCACAGAACAAATTAAAATTACTTATAAGCTTTATCATTTTTAGCTTTTAGATACTAGTGCAAAATACTACACTGATGCACTCATGAATACATTTAGATATCTTGGTCTCAAGTATGAATTCAAAATAAAAAAGGATTTATGTTCAGTCCTATTGAAAGAGCATACAGAGAAAATTGACAGCAAATCCCCCATTCATCCCTGCCTTATTGCCAGTGCAGCTGCAGCCTTGACCTCAAACTGTCTTGTAAAATTATCTCTTATTACAGTGGTGTATCTAAGGCAAAAACCTCTGGGATTAAATCACCCCACAGCGACAGCTCTTTTTGGTACTAACATTTTTACATAGATTGTGTCCATTTCTTCTGAGTTTTTCTGAAAAACAGATCATATGGATGGAGTTCCAAATTGTTTTGTCATTTAAGACAACAAAGTCAGTAACAACTTGCTGATATTAAGCGGAAAATGCAGGGTACTGAGTCATAATAACCAGAACATTCAGTTAATCAACCTTCCTAACCTTTCTGCTTGTGAGAGAGTCAGCTACAAGTGGCCAGTGCCTAGTCTGCCTTGATTACCGGAGAGTGTTCCCCGTGCCTGGCACAGTGGCTGCCCAGTGCCTGCCAAGCATTGACCACCAGGGAATGAACATGGCTGCTGCAGACAACAGTGTAATAACTTTCTGTGTGTGTATAGTTTCTTCATTTACTTAGCTCCTTAGAACTTAGATTACAAGAAGTGGGGATTTTACTGGGTCAAGGGTATGAAAAGGGTATGGTTATCCAAATTTTGCCGATGTGTTTTGCAGATGAGCCTTACCACTTGTGCTGCCATCGGTAATATCTGTGTGTACCTTTTAGAACCTCCTCTTTAGCTTTTGTATTGAGAGAATATGCAGTAGTTAGGAGCACCTTCAGATGATGCATCTCATTTGACCTGCCACCCAAGAAGGGAGTCAGGGCAAGCATTGCTTTTCCCTTTTTTGCAACACAGCAAACTTCACCTTTAAACTGGTGCTAATGAATGCAGGTGACCAAATAATCATAAACATTTCAGCGTCTTCCTCCGGTTCTCTGCCTTTGGTTTGTAGAGGACATCTTGAATGAATTCACTTCTTTCCTTAGTAATAAAATTGGATACTGTTCAATTATAAAAGGGGACTTCAAAAACGTTGTGCAATGTGGAATTAAATTACCAGTATATTTTGGTGCCAACAAATTTTGAAATCCATGCGTACTTTTTTTCATTATAGACATTTTCCATGCAGTTGTTGAAGATCTTGCTTTGCTGTGGTTTATGATTCTTCCTTACTCATTTTACTCAGGTATTTGTAGTTGCCTTGAGCAAATTTGGGGACTTCATTTGTCGTGAAGCACAAAGAAGAAAGACATGACATTTGTTAGATATAAGGCAACACCTGGACCTAGCAAGATGAGAATCGTGGCCCTCTTTCTAAATTAAGTCTGAAAACCTTGGGTGATGCTTTTTTAGATCCTTAAATTTTTGAACCTATGAATCTGTTTCAGGATCTTCCCAAACTATTAATACTCTGTTAGTGAATATGGACAGGATTTGCATAATAATCTGCATCTCTTTGATATCTGTCAACAAATTTCAAGAAAAGTAGAACTGGAAAGTAAAAATTATAAGGTAAAAAATGTTTAAACTACAAAAAAAGTTATTTTCTCATGAAAACATTAAAAATTTTTTTTCCTTTTTTTTCCTCAACATACAGCAACAAAAAAGCATTAATTTCAACTCTATTACTAATCTTGATTCTTTCACATACTTGCTGAGGATCTAAAATGATTTAATAGGTAATTAATCCACTCAGAAAACTTTGAAAATTTTTCAAAGTTTACTAATAGGTGGAACCTTTGGATATGTACTTGAAAGTGGCACCATTTGTATCAAAACTGGGGCAAAAATTGCTTTTTTCTGTATTGATTTTACAGTTGCTCAGGGTTTTTTTTTTTGTTGTTGTTGTTTTCTTTTATTTTTTATAAAACCAGTACAGAGGAGCCACGGAAGAAAAGATGCAAGTATATTTTGGCTTTGAAAATTATTCAGAATCCCCCTTCGGCTTCGCTCTGCCTTTATGCTGTGATGTCTGGTCTCAGATAGTGTTCTATAAATTTAGGAAAATGCCCTTTGAAGACACTTCAAGAATGCTTCTAGCCCTTGTGTCATGAACAGCTGCCTAAATATTGAATGGGTTTATGGCAACTATTGATAATTCTTCAAGGACATTTTATGTAAATCTAAATTACTTTCCTCTTTTTAATAGTAAGATATTTCTGCATCTTGCAAAGAAGATAAAGGAAAAATTTTCTTTGGAATAGATGGATTTTTATCTCTCTCTGTGAACTAAGTCGATTCGATGTCTCTTTTGGTAAGTTTTTGTTAACATGGATCTGATTTGGTGCCATCAAAGTAGTTAGATATTGGACCAGCGGGTGGTGTAGTGGTTAAGACACTGGACTCCCACATGACTGATAGTGATTTGAGTCCTGGACCTGGTAGCTTGAAACTGACTCCAGGTTCATGTGCATGCATGCCCAAAATCCTGAGAGGAAAATGGAAGAGAAGGGATTGCAGTATGGCCATCCCCCCCTGCCCCACCCGACTGGGTGTTGATTTCTTGCTTTCTGTCTCTCTGTCTCTTCAGTGAGCACAGGTGCCCTATATCAAAAATCTCCCCCTAAAAAGAAAGAGTAGTTAGATATTTGTGCACAGTTGTAGCAAAAGATACATGTTCGTGGGATATTTTTATGCACCAAGATGTTATTTTTGAACCGATGACTTCTGGTCTTAATTCCAACAGTTAAAATGAATTGATATTATGATCTCAAGGAAAGAGAGGGGAAAGATCAGCAATAGTAGCAAGAAAAATTCTAACAGATGGGAGGTGTTTCTTCCATACACTTAGCTACTTCTTCCTCCCTATACTAAGTACCTTAACGGTAGATATCCTGACTTATTCCCAGGTTCCTGCATACTGCCCTTTCTCTCTGCTCTCTACCCCAGTCACCAGACCTTTTCATGTCCACATATCACTCCTGCTCATCCTGTGACTTATTTTTCACTTATTTAATGTATTTCTGACTTTCAGGATTGTTTCTGCACTTCACGAACTCGAGTTGAATCACTCAGATCTGAAAAACAGTCTGAAACCAGTGTCCATCAATACTTGGTAAGAAAATGATTGAGTACAATTAATGGTCCTCCTTAGTGTCCTGTAATTGCATTTACTACTGATTCTCCTATATCTCTTTTCTTTATGCTATAATTTACTGTTTCGTTTTTGTCCTGCTGTTCTCCAGCAGTCTGTAACAGACTTCAACAGACCTCTTCCTAAACCAGCTCTCCCTGAACGAGCACTCTCACCATTCTATGGCTTCAAGTTGCTCTGAGTTTCAGATTGTTCTGAAATGACTTTAGAACAGTTGATGTATATGTTTCTACAACTATAATGTGATCCCTGTAAGAGTAGATGTCTTTTAAAGGCACATGGTTGGTAATAAATACTTCTCTAGGATCTTTTCCTCCTCCTCTTTTTAAAAAACATTTATTTATGTATTTATTTTTAGTTGGGTATGTGTCCTTGCCAGAGAGAGAGAGAAAGAGAAAGTGAGAAATCATCCCTCAGGAGGGATGGCCATGCTTGCAATCCTTTCTCCTCCTGTCTTCCCTCGGAGTTTTGGGTATGCGCACACACATGCCCAGCATGATTTTCAAGCCATGATTAGCCATGTAGAAGTCCTGTGCCTTAACAACCATGCCACCTGCTAGCCTCTTTTCCTCATCTTAATCCCACCTTTATACTGCAATTTCTATTGTTAAATGGAACCTGGCTTGCAAGTGTCTTATTTGCTACAAAATAAGATAATCCTAGTGAATTCTATTTATAATTGGCCTCAGTCCTATCTTCAGATTACTTTTTTTTTTTTTTTTTTTTTTGCCGTAGCACATATGTGCTCACTGGAAAGAGACAGAGAGAGGGAAAGTGAGAAAGTACCGCTCTCCTCCTCCCATGAAGAGGATGGCCACACCACAAAATCCTTCTCCTGTCAGGATTTGGGGCACACACACACATGTGCACCTGGTATGATTTTCAAGATGCCATGTCCCACATGGTCAATCACAGTTTGAGACCTGAACCTGGTAGGCTTACTTGCTCGCTTTTCTCTCTCTCTCTCTCCCTCTCTCTCTGTCTCTGTCTCTGTCTCTCTCTTGCTCTGTGTGTGTGTATGTGTGTGTGTGTGTGTGTTTGTGTGTGTGTGTGTATGTGTGTCTGGTCAAATTAAAAATAAATGAATAAATAAAGAAATACAATTTAATCTCTCATAAAAAAGATTGGTTCAAATATCACACCTACGAAGCTTTTCAGCTTGTACTTTTTATTCCTTTATTCTCCCATATATCTTAGACATTCCCATAAAGTAGTACTTACTGTATTATTTCACAATGATTGATGGGTACATCTCTACAAGTATAATGTGAGCCCCATAAAAATGTAGGCATTTTTATCTCCCCTGGGCAAGCCTGATCAATAAAATAATATGCTTGATAATAAATATTTCTTTAGGATCTTTTCCTCTTCCTAATGCTAACTTTATACTCCAGTTTTTACTATAAAATGGAGCCTGCCTTGCAAATGCCTTATTTGCTACAGAATGAAGTAATCCTAGTGAATTCTGCTTATAATTCAGTTGTCTTTAGTTTTGTCATTTCACTTTTTATTCACTAATATTCTGAAGTCTTCCAGTAGTCTGCCCTTTTGTACATAAAATGTAGTATCTAGTCTGAGTTTTGATTCAGGTAATGTCCTCAGGTTGAGGTAGTATTCGGAGAGTAAGTGACTGTGGTCCCCTTGCTGTTTCCAAGAGAGGCCTAGAACTCGGGAAAATTCCACAGGTGCTACTCAAATGATTCAGACCTCCATGGTGGAGTTATTTTATGTTTTAAGGAGCTAAATCTGACATCTTTATCTGTTACTGGAGTTAGACTAAAATCTTAAGAGAGAGAAGCAGAAGCATAATCTGAGTCTCATGCACAGAAACAAATCAGAGAAGTCACATATTGTAAGTTGACACCAGCTGGAAACTTGCCTTTCTGAGCTCTCCCTGAGTCATACTTAAAAACACTATCTGTTGTTTTTGGTTTGGGCAACTTGTAGTTCTCCATTGGCCTACACCCTATAGACAGGATTGAATTTTATATTAAGGGGCCAGCAGATGATATAGCGGTTTTATCACTGGACTCCCACATGACTGACCACAGTTCGAGTTCCAGACCCAGTGGCTTGAAACTCATACCTGGCCCATGTGCTTGTGTGTCCAAGATCCTGAGAAGGGATTGTAGTATGGCCATCCCCCCTGGGAGTGGGGTGACTTCTCACTCTCCCTCTCCGGCAAGTGTACACACGCTATGGCAAAACCTCTCAAAAAAAAAAAAAAAAAAAAAAAGAAAAATATATTAAAATGTCTTGTTGGGATGATGGTTATGATTTTCCAAATTATTTTTGTCTCCTGTAACTTTGGAGCCCCTCTATGTGGAGAACAGCATTTTCTGTGATTAGCTTTTGCAAATGAAGGGATAATTCATGTTTGAGTTAAGATGCTGCTTTTTAAAAGAACGCAATCTTAGTATTGCATTGATTCCTACAAGGCCATCTAGTCTAATTTTCAGTCTATTCAGGGGATGCTCCCTATTATATTTCTGAGAAGTAGTTATAGAAATTCAAATAAAAAGAGCCCATCATAGAAAATAATATTGAAAGATGTTTCACCACAAGTAAATATATGGCAAAATCTCTCTAAAAACACTTCACAGAGGTCCTATCCATGGTATATGGTTGAGGCAACTGGATTCCACATCGCCTGCTGTGTGGTTTGAGTCCCAGACCTGGTGGCTGGAAAAACATGCCAGGTGCATGTGCTTGTGTGCCCGAAATCCCACAGGGAGGGGGAAATGGAGAAGAATGGATTGCAGCGTAGCCGTTTCCCATCTTTGTTGCTTTCTCACTTTGTCTCTCTCTCTCTCTGGCAAGCATGCACATTCTCCAGCAAGATTTTTTAAAACAAAAGCATACAAACAGAAAACGATGCACAGAGTTTCATTAACTGGCTTTATTCCTATCCCATGATTTGGGGTCTCTCCCTCAGCCTCTCAGGATCAGAAACTGGATGTAGTGGATCTATATCTCAGCCCCAGGTCTACATTAACCAAACTCATGAGTCTGCATTATAAACCCAGCCTCCCAGTGTTATAGGAAATGGTGCCTTTACATTGCATCATTGATCTATTCTTTCCTACAATAAAGTTCCATGGGAAACCGAATCGTGATGTGAAACAATTGAATTTGTAATGAAGAATTAATGTCAATTGTCAAAGTACCTGAAATAGCTATCACAGGATCCAACCTGTGGCCTAATGATTAAGGGAGCAAGATCCCACTTAGCCAACTGCACTTTGAATCCTGGCTCTGGGGCTTGAAAAACACTCAGGCATTCATGCATACATTCCCCAAATTCAGACAAGACAGAGAAATAGAGGAGAATGGACTATGGTATGACCACACTCCACGGGGGGGGGGGGGGGCATTTTTCATTTGTCTCTGGTAAATGTACATACCCTCTGGCAACTTAAAGAAAAAGAAATCGATATCATAGTACTGTCTTTTCTATAAGCAGACATTTGTAGGCATCAGACACTTGCTTTTTCCAACCTTTGTTGACCTTATCCTCTTCACTCCTAGTTCTTGGATATACCTCCCTATACTTGAAGTGCTGTCAGTGGTGGTCATTCATCCTGTGTTTGGAGATATTTCAATGTAGAGGGGATGAAGGGAGGAGGCAGCATGTTGGCTGCCCCGCTGTCAGAGGGCACCAGTCACTGTGAATTTCTTTCTTTCTTTCTTTCTTTCTTTCTTCCTTTCTTTCTTTCTTTCTTTCTTTAACTGAGATTTTTGCCATAGGGTTTGTCCACTCACTGGAGAGACAGAGAGAGACAGAGAGACAGAAAGTGAGAAATCACCCCTCAGGGAATGGCCATGCTGCAATCCTTTCTCCATTCTTCTCTCTAGATTTTGGGTATGCATGCACATGCACTCTGTGTGAGTTTTAAGCCGCTGGTTCTAGGACTTGAACCATGGTTAACTGCATGGGAGTCCATTACACCATCCGCTGGTCCCAGTTCTTTCATTATTGCCACAGCCATCACCAACCTGCTTGCCCTTCTCTAGGCATCATTGGCAATGTCTCTCTTAATTGTGGTGTCTTAATTATCCATGGTGCTCCAGATAATGACTGATCCATTCAGAGTACAGTGAGACTCTTATCTCCTTTAATCTGCTCATTTTGCTTCTGTAAATGTAAATTAATATTATGTTTTATTTAACCACCCCCATCATACTATCAAATGAATTCTCTGGGTCATAAACCTAAATTGAGTATTCTCAATTTTGTATTTCGGCAATTGTGTGTGTGTGTGTGTGTGTGTGTGTGTGTGTGGAACTTAAGCATAGGATTTTGCATTTATCCTGTTACATTTTACTGATTTGGGCACATGTTTTTGGTTGCTCAAAATAATTTGAACCCTGACTTGTTTGTTCAATTAGCTTATGTCTAGCAATGCATAATTCGTATCTTTTTTAAAACTTTATTTATTCATTCATTTATTTTAATGTTTTTCTTTTTTCTTTCTTTTTATTGATTTATTTATTTACATTCATTCACTATACATCAAATCTCATAAAAAATGAGATTTTCCATCCAATATACATTGTATATTGGCCCAATTAAGGATATTACCATACATGTTATCATCAACAAAGAATTTTCTATTTCTTGTTTCTTAAATATTTTGCTTTCCCCCTCCCTTGATTCCCTACCTCTCACCCTCTGCCAACTCCCCCCCCCCCCCCCGCCTTCTCCCACACTGTCTCTGGTATATATGGTTGTTTTCCATGCTATCTTTTTTCACGTTTTATTGGTTCACTAAAGATCTTAATTAATTTAAAGGTTTTGTATGTCAAGCACAGCTGATATATACATACTTAAGAATGCGTGTCTGGGAACCAGCAGTTAGCGTAATGGCTATGTCGCTGGACTCCCACGTAGTCGACCGCGGTTCGCATCCCGGACCCGTTGGCTTAGAACTCATGCCGGGCACGTGTGCGTGCGTGCCCAAGATCCTGAGAGGAGAATGGAGGAGAAGGGATTGTGGCATGACCATCCCCCCTGGGGGGTGATTTCTTGCTTTCTATCTCTCTGTCTCTCTCCGTCTGTCTGGCGAGCGCACGCGCCCTATAGCGAAAACCTCTCCAAAAAAAAAAAAAAAAAAGAATGCATGTCTGACTTTAGGCATAAACCTCAGTAAGTAAAGTGAACATATTATAAAGTAGCACCTCACTGGGACTGTATAGCCTTCTGCAGTCATTAAATAGGTATTAATAGGTATTTTTTTTTCATTTCAAAAAAGTTCTAATTTTAATAGATCAAAATAAAAAATTTTAAGAGAAATTTGCTTAAAACTTAAAGCCAGGAGGGACTAGCAAATGGCGTTGTGGTTAAGGTGCTGCACACTCCCATATGGCTGACTACGGTTTGATTCCTGGACCTAGTGGCTTGCTTTCTCACTCCCCCGGCACCCGTGTGTGTGTGTGTGTGTGTGTGTGTGTGTGTATGTGTGTGTGCGCGTGTGTGTGTGTGTCTCTGGTCAAATTAAAATAAATGAATGAATAAGTAAAATAAAATAAATAATCTTTAAAAAAAAAAAAACTTAAAGCCAGGAAAAAGGTTAGGATTTAGTTCAAATAGTAGGTAAATGAATCTATCAACAATTCAAGAGAAGACAAAGATCCTTAAATATGGAAATCAAAGCATCAAAGGAAATCAGTAATGTTTTAGTCTAAAGTCAAAAAATTCTATTTCACTAGTTTAGACTCATGTAATTAATCTCTCTTCTATTGAGTTTGCATTTTTACTGTGGTTCGATCTTTCCATTTAAACTCTGGACATTAACATTCAACTCTGGACTTGTCCCTTCCACTAGGCTAGATATTATTTTGATTGTTTCTTGTACTCTTATTTCTGTATGTCCAACTTTAGTTTTCCTGGTATAGCACTTCCTTCAGTACCTTTTGGAGAGCTGGTATGGCGTTGGTAAATTCTTTCAGGTTTTGTTTAGATGAGAATGTTTTTCTCTTTTTTTCCCATGTGAAAGATATTCTTACTGAGTATAGTATTCTTGGTTGAAACTGTTTTTCACTTAACACTTTGAGTATATTTTCCCATTCTTTCCTTGCTTGCATTGTTTCCGATGAGAAGTCCAATGTTAGCCTTATGGGATATCCTTTGAAAGTAACTTGACGTTTCTCTCTTTCCAATTTTAGTATCTTGGTTTTGTCTGTGGTTTTGGTCAATCTGGCTATGATGTGCCTCGGGTATGTCTTCTTGGGTTGAATCTATGTGGGGACCTTTGTATTTTTTGGGTCTGGATATCTGAGTGCCTCTCTAGGTTTGGAACATTTTCTTCCAGGATTTCATGGAATATGTTATCTATGCCCTTACTAGGTTTTTTCACCTTTGGAGGTACTGATGATCTGAAAGTTTGGGCATTTAATGGCTATCTAGTATAACTCGTGTGGTATTCTCATTTTGGGGGGTTATTTTCTCAGTCTTTTTGGTGAACTTTTCTAAGTCAGAGGTTCTGCCTTCTACATCTGAGATTCGATCTTCTGCATGGTCTAATCTGCTTTTGATACTTTCAGCGGAAGTTTTTATTTCCTGTATTACAGCCTTCATCTCTAATAATTCCATTTGATTTTTTTTTATGATGTGTATTTTCTCTTTCAGATCATGCAAGAACTTCCTCACCTCCTGGAACTCAGTGTCTCTTTTCTCCTGCATCTTCTGGAGTTCCTTGTCTCTATTCTCTTGCATCTCTGTTAGCTTTGTCACTATGAATATTTAAAATTCTTGGGAACCAGCAGTTAGCGTAATGGCTATGTCGCTGGACTCCCACGTAGTCGACCGCGGTTCGCGTCCCGGACCCGGTGGCTTAAAACTCACGCCGGGCGCGTGTGTGTGCGTGCCCAAGATCCCGAGAGGAGAATGGAGGAGAAGGGATTGCGGCGTGACCATCCCCCCTGGGGGGTGATTTCTCGCTTTCTGTCTCTATGTCTCTCTCTGTCTGTCTGGCGAGCGCACGCGCCCTATAGCGAAAAAAAAAAAAAAAAAAACCTCTCTAAAATTCTTTATCTGACATTTCCATAGTTCCTTTGTATTCTTTGTGGAGGAAGAGGATTTATTATTTTCCATTGGAGGAGAGATATTTTCTTTGTTTCTCATATTTCTTGTGCCTCTGTGGTGGTTTCTAGTCATCAGATGGATTATACATTTTTTCCTATTTTTTGGAGTTAAATCTGAGCAATCAGAGGAATGCAGAAGGAGATGACCTACAGTCTGTACACAGTACCATTTTTATCCCTTTTCCCAACTGATTCAATGAAAACTGAGGATTAATCTGACCCTAAAGCTATTCAGATACTTGGCTAGTAAGCACCTAGACCTGTCTAGAAAATCAGTGTATGGAGTCTGAGCAAAAAAGTGAGAAAGGTTTTAAAAATAAAAAAAGAAATAGGAAAAAAAAAAAAAAAAGATAAAAACAATAAGAAAAAGAAAAGAAAAACATTTTTTATTGTTGTCAAAAAAATGAAAACCAGGGAACCAGCAGTTAGCATAATGGCTATGTCGCTGGACTCCCATGTAGTCGACCGCGGTTCGCATCCCGGGCCTGGTGGCTTAAACTCATGCCGGGCGCGTGTGCGTGCGTGCCCAAGATCCCGAGAGGAGAATGGAGGAGAAGGGCTTGCAGCGTGGCCATCCCCCTGGGGGGTGATTTCTCGCTTTCTGTCTCTCTATCTCTGTCTGTCTGTCTGGCGAGCGCACGCGCCCTATAGCAAAAACCTCTAAAAAAAAAAAAAATGAAAACCATGCAGCATGCTAGCTGAGATGTAGATAGTTATTGATTGGCTTTTTATGGGGGCAGGGGGAAAGGTAAGAATTAATTAGAAAGACAAAAGAGTTGCAGAGATCTAAGTTTAAAATTTTTTTAAAAAATTAAAATAGAGAAAGATGGAAAGTGAGAGAATAAGTAGGGAGTTCTAACCTGGCTCCTGGCCAGACTGGGGAGCAGAAGGCTGAGGTCTAGGCAGAGGGTCTTCAGTGGTCAAAATCTAATAATTCATATCTTAAAAGAAAAAAACAAAATAGGTCTTTTGTATTTTCAGGAAGTCATTAAAAAGTTTAACAGAGCAAGGATAGGAGCCATGCCATAATTTTTGCTTTCTAATTCTCCAACTAATTAGCAAATTAAAAAGAAGTGAGGTTAGTTTGGGATCATTACTCGTGGTAAAAGTGAGAAAGCAAGTTGCCAGGTCTGAGACTCGAACCACCATTAGCCATGTGGAAGTCTAGTGCACCAAGCACCATGCCACTTACTGGCCCCATTGATGTCACTTTAAAAAATTTAAAATGTGTTTTAAAAGTATTTTTCTGTCTTTCATATGTTTTCTTTATATTTGAATTTATCTGGTTTATTCTAAACCAGTTGAACTGATTTTAGTTTTCCCTTCTTTTCTCTTTTCACTGGGATTATTTCTAATTGTATGGTAGAATTTCTTTTTATAGTCTCTTACTGCTCTTGAACAGTATTCATCTTTAGTCATCTTTTGTCATGAACTTATATTTTCTCTTATACTCTTTTGTATTTTTTTTATATGTTTGGGAACATATAATCGTTCTGTCCCTGTTTCAAATTCCATCTCTTTCTCTTGATTCAGAGAATCAAGGCCTAGAGTCTCAAGGGTAGCATGGCTCCTGGCACACAGTAATGTCATTTTCACACCTTCTTCCTTCTGTCCACTTTGGAGGCAGTAACGAGATTCCTGCCACCTGCTGGTGCCAATGAAAGCTCCCAAGTGTCCTATGGGGTAGTGGTGTCCTTGGAGATGTCCTCCTTACTGTCACATGATACAAGTTTAGCCTTTTCTTTTCCCCACATGCATGTTAGTTCACTGCCACTGTAGCCAGGTGCAGACCTAACTGACTCCAGAGCTCTCCATGAGACCTCATCTTCGTACCCAGTCATTCACACAGGAGGTCTGTGTCCTGTTCTCCCCTCTCCTTGGTTTTTTTTTGGTTTTTTTTTTTTTAGAGAGATTTTTGCTCACCAGAGAGACAGAAAGAGACAGAAAGCGAGATATCACCCCCAAGAGGGGATAACCACACTACAGTCCGTTCTTCATTCTCCTCTTGGGATTTTTGACATGCACGCACACGTGCCTGGCATGAGTTTTAAGCCATTGGGTCCGAGACTTGAACCATGGTCGACTACGTGGGAGTCGAGCAACATAACTGTTATGCCATTTGCTGGTTCCTCTCCTTGTTTTTGTTTTGTTTTGTTTTGTTTTTTTACTCTTTCTGACTTCCAAACTGATACATTTCATCCTGTAGAAAACTTCAGCAATTTTAATAGGCCACAGTGTGAACCGTATTCTCGACTGTTAATGCCGCCACCAGCAGAGCATGTACCTTGTAGAGAAATGGATATGACTCAAAGCAAGAGCACAGCATAGAATGTCCCTCACAGATCCGGCAGCTCTTCCTGTGATACATTCTTTAGATACCCTGAAGAACTAATGCCATTCTTAACAACCACTTCTAAAAATATTACTGGAAATTGCACTGGCAAATGTGCCTGGCCAGCTATAAATCTACATTTCCTGCCTCTCCTTCTTTACAGGCTGATAGCTTCCTAACTAATATCAATCAGCAGTTGAGGAATTCCTTTCAGAGCTTAAACAGTCTCTAAAGTCACCTTTCAGAGCCTTCCTAGGGAGCTCCTGTGTGCTTGAGGATACAATGTCAGTATTTGATATAGGGGTTAAGGGACCTTTTGGTTTATAGTTTATCCCTATTTTATTTCTACAGAGTTTATTCTTACTTTGTTCTCATCTTTTTAAAAAAAAATGTAGGTCGATGAGCCAACCCCTTCCTGGCTGCCTCCATCGACTAGAGCCAGCGAAGTGATATGTTCCACCGACGTTTCTCAGTATGAGCTCCAAGTGGAAATAGGTAACAGTCTTGGATTTCACAGAGTTGACCCTTCAGTACTAGAAATGAAATTGATGACAAAAAGATTATTTTGTGGGCAAGTCTCTTTCTGCTTTTACCAACAGCACAAAACAAGATATTATGTCAGCTAAATGGACTTAATTACTTTTATGTTTATCTTAAAATGATGGCCCAGGGGGCTAGCAGATGGCATAGCAGTTACATTGCTGGACTCCCACCAAGCCAGACCTGGTGGCTTGAAAATCACTCCTATGCATGTGTGTGAGTGTCCAAGATCCCAGGAGGAGAATGGAGGAGAAGGGATTGCAGCATGGTTATACCACCTTGGGATGTCCATGTCATTGTCCCTTTCACTGTCTCTTTCTCTCTCTCTCACATGAGCACATATACCCTAAGGCAAAAATCTATTTAAGAAAAAATGATTGGTAGGTATAAAAGTGTGGAGGGCAATGATGATACTGAAGACAGTCAGGGACAAGGGTGGGAAATGGAGGAGGATGAGAGGGAGGGAATCAAGGGGAGGAAGAAAGAGGCAAAACATTTAAGGGACCCAAATAGAAAGAAATCTGTTGATTATAATGTGCGTCGACCAATATACAGTGTATTCATGATGAGAAAATTCATTTGGTATGCTGAAATAATACACAGTGATTAAATGTAAAAAACAAAATAAAATAAATAGAACAAAAAATAACGGCCCAGATATTTTCAAGAGAACTGTCTAAAATTCTTACTTGTCACTAAAGTACACTTTACAGAAGGAAGACACCAAATAATCTAAATACTCATTATTGGTGTCTTTATTGTGGGAAGCATCTCAGTTTTTAATATGTACTGAATAAAACTTAAAAGCAAATCACGTACCTCTTTTCAGTCACACTCCTTTAACCAAATTACTTTCTAATTTGAAAGCTTTCCTTAAATCCCTTTATAGTAGCAACCTTTCTTGGTTAAGTGTAGAGTGGGAGGGTTTATTGTTTATATACGTGCAGCATTTGCTGTGATATTCAGAAACATCTGTCAAATGCTACAAACCAGTGTCTGTGTGAGGCGCTAGATACAAAGACATGTAGAGCACTTGAAGAGGTCACAGCATCTCTGAGATGATGAGCACACCAGACAGTTTTGTTTGTGTGCCAGAATAGGGGTCCTCAGGCCCTGACCATGGGTCAGTTCCAGTCTTTGGCTTGTTGGGGGCCAGGCAGTGGACCAGCGCCAGTGTGCCAGCTATTCAACAGTGGGGGTGGATGATAGTGATGGGTGGTGGGCAAGTGAGCGAGGCTTAGTTTGTGTTTGCAGCCACTCCCCAATGCTTTCTTGTTGCCTAGGCTCTGCCTCCTGTAGGATCAGCAAGAGTACTGAATTCTCATGGGAGCACAGAGCCTATTGTGTGATTTTTTTCATTGTATTGGGTTGTCAGTAGTCATGATGTATTTTTTTCTATCCCAAAATGTGTCATGAGTTTTCCAACAACCCAATATATTGCAATGTGGTCGTGGTGGAAATGGGATGCATGGCGGATATGGTGTACTTGAGTCATCCCGGGACCAATATCCCCTGCCACCATCCACCCACACCCCCATCTGTGAGGGATTGTCTTTCACAAGGCCATTCCCTGGTGCCAGGAAAGTTGGGGACTGCTGTGTTAGAGGGTGCTACGCAGAGGTGTGTGCTAAATCTTATGGGAGCAGAGAAGATGGGTTATCCATTCTAGGTGTCAAGAAAGATGGCAAAAAGGGGCTGGGTCCTAAAAAATGAGGAACAGTTTTCTAGGTGTTCTAGTTAGGATTTTAAACAACAACAACAAAAAATAAACAACAAAGAAACAATCCTGACTAACTTAAGCAAAAAGGGAATTTTTTTTAACAATATCACTAACTCACAGAATTATTGGCTAGAGAAAACAGACTTGGCAGAAGCCCCAAGCTGAGTGATAGGATCAGGGCTGTGGAGTAAGAGCAGCCTAGTTAGGGAGCTGCCTGGTGGGCTACTCACTGCAGTGAGTCCGGACTGCCCTGCTTCTTCAGGTCACGCACTCTGTCTGTCAATTGACCAGGCTTAGGTCACATGCCAGGGTCAAGGAGACCAAGAGAGAGGGTCTGACCTTTTCTAAGATATCACAGGATAGCAAATTCCTGGAGGAATTTAGAATTTAGAAAGGAACTTTAGATGATGACAGTCAGAAAAAGGGGGGAAATGTTTGCCTCATAAATGAGGGAGGAAGGATGGTTAGAGAATCCCATCTGTTAATAGTTCCTCTGTGACTCCAGTGGGATGGAAGAGAGAGTAGGCAGGGTAGGAGGTTCATTTGGAAAGGCACGTTTGGAACACACTGTGAAGGACTTCACATGGTGCCTTCATATGGTTCGGACTCTCTGGTGGCCCCTACAACTATCCACTTCATTGCATATGCACGATTTAAGGCTGAAGCTTGAAGATTTATCCTGTCTATACTAGAGAGACATTGTGGAATAGTAATGCTAGTGATAATATTATCTACCAGGCATTATGTTTATCTTCATTTAACGCCCCCCCCCCCTTTTTTTTTTGGAGAGGTTTTTGCTATAGGGCACTTGTGCTTGCCAGAAAGAGAGATAGAAAGTGAGAAATCACCCCACAGGGGGGATGGCCACGCCACAATCCCTTCTCCTCCATTCTTATCTCGGGATCTTGGGCACACATGTACATGCACCCAGTGTGAGTTTAAGCCACCAGGTCCAGGACTCAAACCACAGTCAATTACATGGGAGTCCAGCAACATAGCCATTACACCAACTGCTGGTCCCTATTTTCATTTAACCCTTTACCATGCCCATTTTGCAAATGAACATAATGAGGCTCTGAGATAGTCATACAGTGATTTGAAACTAGACCTTTCTGGCTGTAGGGTCTAAGCTCTCAGCTACTGCTCTGTAGCACTTTGCTATTGCTAGCATGCAAATTTAGAACAATTCTGGCAACAGCCTGGAAGATAGAGTTGATAAGTGATTTATAGCCAGAAATATTTTCACTTCCTATGTCCTTTTTTCCTTCCATGAGAGAGTGCTCTCACCCCCAATAGAATCTTCCATCCCCAGCCTTAGCCAGCCAGGATTACAGGCTTGTGTGTGCACTCCTGACATGTACAGGGATGCCCAGAGACGTGATCCTGGGACCTTCCCATGTGGGTTTAGCTCACAGAGCATTGCATTACTGTGGTGCCACCACAGCTGGCCACCTGTGTCTTTTGAAAATCACAGTGCCTATATTCCATCAGAGAGCTACTGAATCAAACTTTCTGAGGAACAGGGCCTAGGCATTGGCATTTATGGGACCAGCAGGTGGCGTGGTGATTAAGGTGCTGGACATTCCCACATGGCTGACCACGGTTTGAGTCCCGGACCTGGCAGCTTGCTTTCTCACTCTTTCTCTCTCTCTGTCTCTCTCTGGTCAAGTTAAAATAAATGAATGAATAAATAAAATAAATAATTATTTAAAAAGAAAAAAGTGGTTTCTACAATAATTCTAGTGTGTGCCCTCGATGAGAATGCAGAGTATGGGGAAATTACTGCATATAGCCAAGGAGAGAAGACAGTGATGCTGACACTGGTGACGAGGAGATGAATTTGAGATTCATTTCAGATAAAAGAGAATTTGATGACTGTGGAGAGAAGGAAGAATTAGCATTTATTATGTACCATTAATAGATGCCACTCTTGCATAGGTTTTTTTGTTTTTTAGAGAGATTTTTGCTATACAGTGTGTGAGCTAGCCATAGAGAGAGAGACAGAAGTGAGAAATCACCTCCCAGGGTGATGCAATCCATTCTTCTCTTGGGATTTTGGGCATGCATGGACACCTGCCTAGCATGAGTTTCAAGCCACTCGAACCACGATCAACTACATGGGAGTCCAGCAATGTAACCATTCCGCCATCTGCTGGTCCCATTGCATAGGTGTTTTACATTTAGAAAACTGACAATACTAAATGATGGCAAGTATGTCAGGGAACTACAATTCTCATACGTTGTTTGTGGAAATGGAAAATGTTTTAGCCACTTCTGAAAACAGTTTGGCAACTTTTTGTTTGTTTAAAAGAAATTTTTGCTACTAGATGTGTACATTGACTGGAGATACAGAGAGAGAAAAAGAGAAAGAAAGTGAGAAATCACCCCAGCCACAGCGCAATCCTTTCTCCTCCATTCTCCTCTCGGGAATTTAAGGCACATACGCACACACGCCTGGTGTGAGTTTCAGGCTGCCGGGTCTGGGACTTAAGCTGCGGTTGGCCATGCAGGAGTCCAGCACCTTAACCACTATGCCACTTCCTGGGCCCTGTTTGGCAACTTCTTATGGGGTAAGCATATATATACCACGTGTCCTAGCAATCTCACGTTCAGGTATTTGCCAAAAAGAAATGTAAGGGAACGTCTACTGAAAGTCTTATACAGAAATATTTTGGCATTTTTATTTACAGTCACCAAAAACTGAAAACAACCCCCAAATCTATCAACCTGTGAATGGATAAAGAAGTTGTGGTACATACATACAGTGTACTACTACTCAGCAATAGAAAGAAACTACTGATACATACAACAGCATGGATGAATCTCAAGAGCATTGTGCTAAGAGAAAACAGCTAAAAACAAGACTATATTCTTTTCAATACATTTTATGACAACAAAAACTAGATCAGTGGTTGCTAGGGAGTAAGGGTTAGGGATTGCATTATTTTATTGAATACATCACACTCTGTTTATCAAGTCACAATTTTAGCCATTATTATAGATGTATAATGGCATATTACTGCTTTGTTTTTGTCTACCTCAAGCATCTTTTTATGTACTTATTTGGCTGTTCTGTATCTTACTGTGTGGATTACCCTTTTAATCCTCTGCCTGGTTTTAAATTGGATTGCTTGTTAACTTACTGCAGAATTTTAAGAGTTCTTGGAAGTCTCGTCAGAGTATTGTTAATACTTTTGACCAGGGGCTTGCTTTTTTATTTTAACAGTATTTTTAAGAACAAGAGTTTGGGGAACAGCAGTTGACATAATGGCTATGTCTCTGGACTCCCATGTAGTCGACCATGGTTCAAGTCCTGGACCTGGTGGCTTAAACTCACACCAGGCGCGTGTG
The DNA here is from genome assembly GCA_026018925.1 of Tupaia tana. NCBI lineage: Eukaryota > Metazoa > Chordata > Mammalia > Scandentia > Tupaiidae > Tupaia > Tupaia tana. Next base: position 41,856,642 of record JAKSZU010000001.1, on the reverse strand, counting down.
TGTGCGTGCCCAAGATCCCGCAAAGAGGATGGAGGAGAAGGGATTGCGGCGTGGCCATCCCCCTGGGGGGTGATTTCTCACTTTCTGTCTCTTTCTGTCTTTCTGGTGAGTGCATGTGCCCCTATAGCAAACCCCTCCCAAAAAAAAAAAGAACAGGAGTTTTTAATTTTAATGAGGTCCATACTGTCATATTTTTCCTTATTAGGTTGCTAACATGACATTTTTGTCTGGTTGTAGGAAGAGGATTTGACAATTTGACTTCTGTCCACCTTGCCCGGCATACTCCTACAGGAACATTGGTGACTATAAAAATTACAAATCTGGAAAACTGCACTGAAGAACGCCTGAAAGCTTTACAGGTAATAATATGAAGAAAAAGATATATTTAATCTAAGGTCTACTTGAGGAGATTCTATTTTTCCCCTAAATTAATATTTCTTTCTGTTAGGGAAAGGTAGAATTCTTATTTTGAATTAATTTGCAGTTATTGAATTGGAAAGAATACTTAGAACAAAAAGAAAACATATATTCAAACTTTGATAACTATTATTAATTCCTTCAAATAAGTATCACATTCAAAATACTACTCCGAGAATTATTTATAACACCCCTAGACAGTCCAATCATAAATAATCATATAAGGAAATAGAAAAAAAATAAGCAAGCAGTTTTCTCTCATCCGCTTAAGCAAAATGAACTTCAGAATTAATAAGTTTTAAGAAAACTGCATTTCAGGTACATTATAATACTGTTTTTATTGTTACTGGTCATTTTTTATATAAAGAGGGAAAGGATTTGTTTTGATAGTGTCCCAATTTTTAAAACGGTTGTACATGCTCATCTAGGCTGCACAGATAGAAAAGGCAGAAAGAAACTGCCAAAATGTTAGCAGTGGTTCTGTCTGCGGTGTGGTGCTACAGTGAATTTTATTTTCCTTTTTTAAGTATTTGTAAATGTTTCTACAATAACGTAGAAACGTGTAGTTATTAAACAAGTCGTTATTAAAAGTATGGCCCCTGTAATCAGACTATCCAAGTTCACATCCCACTTCCACTTTTATTCATTATATCCTTTTAGACAAGTTTTCAAACTTAGTACTAAGTGCTGTCTTTGGTATGGGAAAAGCATAGTATCACATACTTCTTATAGTGGTTAATGAGATGAAAGCACTGATTCAGAACAGTACTGGGGCCAGCAGATGGCATAGCAGTTAACTCACTGGACTCTCAGCTGGAGGACGCTGTTCAAGTCCTGGACCAGGTGACTTGAAAATCATGTTGGGCATATGTGCGTGCATGCCCAAGATTACGGGAGGAGAATGGAGCAAAAGGGATTACAACATGGCCATTCTCCCAGGGAGGTGATTTCTCAATTTCCCTCTCACGTCTCTATCTCTCTCTGCAGTGAGCACATGCACCCTAAGGCAAAAACCTCTAAAAAAAGAACAGTGCTTTGTACAAATAAGTTCCCTTGAGTATTAGCTGCCACTACTGTTGTTGTCTTCATCATAAGAAAAGAAAAATTGGTTTTAAATGTCTCATCTCTTGTGTGCTTATCCTAGAAAGCAGTGATTCTATCCCACTTTTTCCGACATCGCAATATTACAACTTACTGGACAGCTTTCACTGTTGGCAGCTGGCTTTGGGTTATTTCTCCATTTATGGCCTATGGTAAGGAAACAGGTTTTAAATAACTCATTGTTTAACCTGGTTGCTATAATTATAAAGGTCCGTGGGAGCTTAGATTTATAATTTACTACTGTTGATTTATAAATCCGATGGCCAATTCTAGATTTCATGATGTAGTTCTATATCTGGCTCATGTTGAGTTTTACTCTTAAAAGTAGCATGGGTGTGATGATCAGTAAAACCACCACTGCTTCTCCAAGAGTCCTAGGCCTTTACCCAAGCAATCCCTCCCCTGTGGTTTCTTTCCACTCTCTCCATGGAGGGCAACTGTTGTTTTGACAGAAGTAGTGTCTCCACCTGGGCACACTGCTCCTGTCCCTGTTTCACTGCAGTATAAACATCTGAGTGTGTGCTGTCTCCTTCACTGGAGTTGGGCTTCTTGAGGATCTTTTGCATATTTTCACTTTGGTGTCGCCCAGTTCTCACACAGTACTTAGTACAAGGTTGTGTTCAGTAAGTGTATTGAATAAATGAATGGATGGATTCTAGGGCTTTGACTTTCTTTAGGACAACTTCTGGGAATTGCTTCTGTATTAAAAGTGTATATTCAGTAATATTGAAATTGTTAATCTCTTCCTAATCTAGAATGTTACTTAGAAATCTTTAAAAATTCTTAAAAGAGGGACCAGCAGATGGTGTAATGGTTATGTTGCTGAACTCCCATATAGTTGATCCTGGTTCGAATTCTGGACCCAGGAAGTCCAAACTCATGCCTGGTGCGTGTGTGTGTGTGTGTGTGTGTGCGCGCCCCAAATCCCAAGAGGATAATGGAGAAGAAGGGATTGTGGCATGATCATCCCCCTGGGGGGGGGAGGGGTGATTTCTCACTTTCTGTCTCCCTGTCTCTCCAGTGAGGGCATGTGCCTTATAGCAAAAATCTCTCTAAAAGAAAAGATTTTTAAAGGAAAATCACCTTTGTATGGGATAGTTGTTAGACCCCAAAGAGTAACAGATGTGTATGTGTATATGGTTGAAAAGAACATTTAAAACTTAACTGGAAGGCCAGCTGGTGGCGTGGTGGTTGGAGTTGCTAGATCCCACATGGTCAACTATGCAGTTCAAGTCTCAAACCGGGGGCTTGAGAAATGCATTGGTGAGTGTGCATGCCCAAAATCCTGAAAGGAGGGAGAGATGGAGAAGGGATTACAGAATGACTGTCTCCCATTTGGGTTCTTTTAACTTTCTCTTTCTGTTTCTCACTGGTGAGCACAAACAAACAAAAACACTGGAAACAAAATTCCTTCCAGTATTCATCTACAGGCTTCAGGGGTTTCTTTCAGGTTCAGCAAGTCAACTCTTGAAGACCTACTTTCCTGAAGGAATGAGTGAAGCTTTAATAAGAAACATTCTCTTTGGAGCAGTGAGAGGGTTGGACTATCTGCACCAAAATGGCTGTATTCATAGGTACTTGCTTATTTGTGTTTTACAAAATAAAGGAGTTTTAATAGAAGAAATCTTTTAGGGAGATTTTAGGATATAACAGTTAGGGACAGGAGATTTTTTAATTAAAATTAAGAGATGAAGCAGCCAATAGATGCAGGGGATGCTTATTTGTTATGCTCATTCTCCAGAAGTGTTCAGAACACATCCTCCCAGCCCAGCATCTCTCAGATGCTGTTTTGGAAACTGCCCTTGAGAGCACAGTGTCTCAGTCAGATGAAGGCAATAATGTACACCAATTCAGGGTATGTGCAGTTGGGGAATGGAATCCTAGCTAGCTGAGGTTTGCTTCATTTTGTTTTAAGCAAATAGCTTTTTAAAAATCTGATTTTCAGCTTATAATGTATAAATCATAACTAAATCTTTCTTAGATTTCTTAAATATTTTGCAGCACCGTGAAATTATCATACTGAATATAAATGCTTTTAGTACCAAAGCGACACGGAAGTAAGAACAGTGCTATTCTAAGACATTCTCGGAGTTTGTGTTTTAACTAAGGATGGGCTTGCTTTCTATCTCCTTAAAGCTTTCTATTTTATAATTTGTTGTGTTTCTAGCAGCATTCTGGTTAACTGAGGACCCCTAAAACATTCTAATTAACTGAAGTTTTATTATAAGTTACCAGACTATTGACTGTTCTACTCTTGTTAGTTTTCAAATTCCGTGTTTTGGATGAAAACAGGGCTCTTTTGTAATTTATCTGACAAGGGAAACTTTTATATAATATAAAACATCTTTGTAAATAATATACCATGAGAGACTATATTTTATTACATAAGAATGCATTTAACTTTAAATTATAACCTTATGCTTCAAATGTTTGATTTTTTAGACTTTCTAGATATTTTGCAACAGCATTCTAAAATAATGAAATTATTTTATTCTATCCTTGTTTGGGAAAAAAAAACTATTATCAATTCTTATCATGTAGCTTTTAATTTTATGTTCCCTTGGTCTGGTGCCACATTAATTTACTGAGAGGATTCCTTAATTCCATGAGCATTTCATTTCATATATATATATGTATATACATACATACATATATATATATATATATATTAGATACTGCTATTTTATAGAGTACTTAATTTCCAAGCATATACCTGGATTTGTCCTGACCATATTTTTATTCTTTCTTCATTGGCCAGTTTCCTAGTACTTAGGATTGTTTCTTTTTGTTCTAGGAGTATTAAAGCCAGCCATATCCTCATTTCTGGTGAAGGCCTAGTGACCCTCTCTGGCCTGTCCCACCTGCATAGTTTGGTTAAGCACGGACAGAGACATAGGGCTGTGTATGATTTCCCACAGTTCAGCACATCAGTGCAGCCGTGGCTGAGTCCAGAACTCCTGAGACAGGTCAGATGTGGCCGTTGCATTGGGTTGTCTGCGTCTCGAGTGTCTTCTGATTTTGACTAAAGGACGGTTGTATCCTTATATTTGGATTGGTGAATGGCCTATTGCAAGACTTTATTCTCTTTCTCGGCAACATTGTTAGGAATTTAAATTGTGTACCATATATTAGGGATATCTTGACTTCTCATATAAGAGGGTTTTTTTCCACTATTGTTGCTCATCATCCTTTATCAATAAAGCACATGTAGGTAAGGTTTTGTTAAGTCATTTGCACTGAAGGACTTCAAATTACTTGTGTCCCACAGGATTTACATGGATATAATGTGCAGTCAGATATTTACAGTGTTGGGATTACCGCATGCGAGCTAGCCAGTGGGCAGGTGCCTTTCCAGGACATGCACAGAACACAGGTAAGTGCTGCAAGATCTCTGAACACTCTAGATAATTTCTGTTACATATGTTTTCTGTAAAGTGCTTAGGAACTTTATTGTTACTTTTTCCTGAAAAGAATTGAAAGAAATTTTTTTTTCAGATGCTGTTACAGAAACTGAAAGGTCCTCCTTATATTCCATTGGATGTCAGCATTTTCCCTCAGTCAGAGTCCAGAATGAAAAACTCCCGATCGGGTGTAGACTCTGGGATTGGAGAAAGTGTACTTGTCTCCAGTGCAACTCACACTGTTAACAGCGACCGATTGCACACGCCCTCAAAAACCTTCTCTCCTGCCTTCATTAGCTTGGTGCAGCTCTGTTTGCAGCAAGATCCTGAGAAAAGGTAATATTGGTCACTTCCAAATAGCACAAAGCAAACGTGTATATTTCATAAAAGGTTTTGTGATATTGCCCATAAAATTAAATTATTTTCCTTTTCATTTCAGTAACTCTCAAATGGCTGTTGTATTTGCTTAGTCAATAATGGTCCCAGCAAAAATCAATTAACCAACACTGAGACATTTGTAATGAAATACTAATTTTTAAAATTCATGAAATTAAGAGTTAATACAGGGATCAGCAGGTGGCATGGTGGTGAAGGCACTCGACACTCCCACATGACCAACTGTGGATCAAGTCCCAAATTTGGTGGCTTGCTTTCTCACTTTCCTCCTCTCTCTCTCTCTCTCTCTCTCTCTCTGGTCAAATTAAAAATAATAATAATAATAATAATAATAATAATAATAACAATAACTAAAATTAAATAAGTAAGTTAAAAAAGAGCTAATACAAAAAAGAAACCTTTTGTGTTGCCAGCAAATATAAAATGAACATAATATAAATACTTTTTTAAAGTATATTTATTTCATGAAAGAGAAAGAAGTACTCTTTGGTGTTAAATGTTTGTTCCCTTTGCCCCTCACGCCCACTCTCCACCACCCACTCCCCTCCCCTGCAGCCTCTGGCATCCACATTCATCCTTTCCACTAAAGAAGTACTCTTGACAAAATCTTGTCATATGGGACCAGCAGTTGGTGTAATGGATATGTCGCTGGACTCCCATGTAGTTGACCGTAGTTCAAGTCCCGGACCCGGTGGCTTAAACTCATGCCGGGCGCATGTGTGTGCGTGCCCAAGATCCCAAGAGGAGAATGGAGGAGAAGGGACTGTGGCGTGGCCATCCCCCCTGGGGGGTGATTTCTCGCTTTCTGTCTCTCTGTCTCTCTCTGTCTGTCTGGCTGGCTGGCTGGCGAGCGTACACACCCTATAGCAAAAACCTCTCCAAAAAAAAAAAAAAAAAAGAAAGAAGAAAAATCTTGTCATACTACGATACACCACCCCATGCCCCACACCCCACCTTCCAGCCAGTCAGGATCATAGATATGCCTGTAGGCATTCCCAGTGTTCATTGACCTGGAATATGAACTTGGGGCCTTCCTGTATGGCTCCAGCATTGTGCAATGTTGCCCTACTGTTTGTACCACTGTTGCTGGGCCAATTCAAATCTTTCAAATCTTTTGATCAAAACATTATAATCTATTCTAGAAAATTCTGTTACTTAGAATAAGTAGAATAAGCAAATGGGAAGAAAATTGATTCAAAGTCAAAAGAATTGGATTCTAGTCAGCCAACTATTTCCTAGCCAAGTTACCTTGCAAAATCAGTAATTTTTCTGGACATTAATTACTGTACTTACATGAAGACATTTTAGAAATTCCTGAGCAGTATAAAAATGTTAAGTTACGGGCCAGCCAGGTGGCATGGTGGTTAAAATGCCTGGATCCCATATGGCCAACTACTCAATTTGAGTCCTGGACCTGGCAGTTTGAAAATCATGCTTGGTAAAGAAAAAAAGAAAGAAAGAGAGAAAGAGAGAAAGAGAGAAAGAAAGAAAATCAAGCTTGGCATGTGTGCATGTAAGGCCAAAATCCCGAGAGGAGGATGGAGAAGGGTTTGTGGTGTGGCCATGCCCTCTGGGGGGTGATTTCTTACATTCCCTCTTCTTCCTTCTCTCTCTCCAGTGAGGACATACAATGTATAGCAAACAAAACATTGGAGCTACTATTATACTAATATATTGTTACAGATAGCTATATATTAGTATTAACATTTTGAAATAAGGTGTATGTCTTATTTTTTAGCCCCTTAGTGCCTAGCATAGTTCTTTAGAAATATTACGACCAATTAATATTGAATATGGATTAATTGAAGAACAAGGTAATTCTTCCCATTAATCATGCTTAAGCGCTAAGAATTAAGCTTCTAACATGTACTTTTTTGCTTGTTAGTGTTTTACTGTTAGTTTGATGCCTCTAAATCTAATTTCTAGTGTACTTATACACCTAAAATCTACATTGTAATATGAAGTTCCATTTTCATATAACTTTTTTTTTAACTTTTAGGCCTTCGGCAAGTAGTTTATTATCCCATGTATTCTTCAAACAGGTGAGCTGATATAGTATCTATTATCTAAATGTTTCTAAATATTGTGTAAAAGTCACACTTCGTTTTGTTGGTTTAATAGGATACCGTGGCTACCAGGATTCTTACTAATAACCTTCTTACAAAATAAAGTTGAAAACAAGAAAACATTTTTGGTAGTTCAGTTATAGGCTTTCCAAAATATTTCCATTCTATAAAACAAAGTAAGTAAAAACAAATGGGATTATTATTATATATGTCAGTATGTGCTCATTGTATGCCTTGATTAATTTGGAGACATCTTCTGTTGTGGCTCGAAATGATGAAAAGCCAAATAGGGGCCAGCAGGTGGCATGGTAATCAAGGTGTTGGACTGCCACATGACTTGCCATAGTTCAAGTCCAAGACCCAGCGACTTGAGGACCATGCTAGGCGCATGTGTTTGCATGTCCAAAATCCCAGGAGGAGAATGGAAGAAAAGTGATTGTGGTGTGGCCATCCACAATTTCTCACTTTCCCTTTCTCTGTCTCTCTTAGTCTTTCTCCGGGGAGCATGTATACCCTATAGCAAACCCTAAAAAACTAAGGCAAAATAATTATGATAAAAAAAACTTAATTGGCTTCCATTGTCAGATAACCAGAATAAAAGACATTTTTTGGGAAAATACCTATAAGGTTTTAAACACTTTTAACATTTCTTCTTAAAAATTATTTAATTTTATTTATTACTATTACTATTTTTAAATTTGCTGTAGGGCACATACACTCACCAGAGAGAGACAATGAGAGAGAGAAAGAAAGCAAACCACCAGGTGTAGGACTTGAACCATGGTTAGACATGTGGGAGTCTAGCACCTCACCTACAATGCCAACTACTAGCCCCATTCACATTTCTTTAAAAGTTACCTATTGCTGGGGCCAGCAAGTGGCATGGTGGTTAAAGGCGCTGGATTCGTGCATGGCCAGCCACGGTTCAAGTCCCAGACCTGCTGGCTTGCTTTCTCCTTTTTCTTTCTCTCTCTCTGGTCAAACTAAAAACAGGATAACAAATGGAATTAAATAAATAAATAAATCTTTTTTTTTTTAAAGTTACTTGTTGCTAACAAAATTGATGTATTGAATTTATGTACCAACAGCCTTGAGTTTCTCTTACAGATGAAAGAAGAAAGCCAGGATTCAATACTTTCACTGTTGCCTCCTGCTTATAACAAGCCATCAACAGCACTGCCTCCAGTGTTTCCTTGGACTGAGCCAGAGTGTGATTTTCCTGATGAAGAACACTCACACTGGGAATTCTAGGGCTGCCAAATCATTTCATGTCCTATATACTTGACACTTTCTCCTTGCTGCTTTTTCTTCTGTATTGCTAGGTACCAATATCAGGATTATACTTGAAAATACAGTTGGTTCACTGGAGACACTATCATTTAAAACCACTCTGTTCAAAGGGGCATGAGTTGTCAACCTTCCGGTTAGCTCAGAATGCTGTCACAACTCCAGGAAGACGTCAGAATTATTGATCTAGCTAAGTTAGTGACATCTATTCTTGAATGTTTTCCCCTAAGCTGTAACTAACTTATCTCTTGATCGCAATATGATTTTTGAGCCAGTTAGTGTTTTTGGCATTTTGCAGCCCTCTTGGGAATGACTCCTCAGAGGACAGGGCTTCCAAGTATATCTTGGTCTTCCAGATTCTCTAGCCTTTTGATCAGCAGGCTAGTTTATCCTGGACCTAAACCTTTTTTGGTAGAGGGAAAATATTTCTACTTTGACTTTTTTTTTCCCATGAATACTTACAGTAACATCAAACTGAGCCTCACGTTAAACAATTGACTTGAAATATATAAAGTTATAAATTGCTTTTTTTAAAAATGGGGCTAACGTAATACTTTTCTACCTATGTAAATTATAGATCCTTAATTTGTGCACCCCATGGGAGCTCAATAAAGATTTATTGAGTTGAATTTATACTCTTTTATTTTCTTTGTGTGGTTTGGCAAAGATTCTAATTTGTCTTGCCAAGAAAAATCCTTTCTCAAATAGATTTGTTTATATTACCCAGTGAATTTGAGTCAATGGAGGCAGAAGGCAATTCTGGCCATTTGTATGGCTGTTGCTCCTGTAGAGAGAACATATAAGGACGCAGAGGTCTTAACTAATGGTATTTCCTTATTAGCAAAAGTGAGATACTATGTTTCAAAAAGAGCATGTAGGTTGAGCTATGATAAACTGGGACCTCAGTTGATTTTCTTCATCTATACAACCTTATTTACACTGCATTAAAAGTTATTTTTTTAATGATTGTCTGAAGACTAAAAATTTAAAACCAGAACCCAAGAATAGCCAAATTAATATGCAATTTGAAACCTAGTCCTTTTCATGTTTATTGGGTAGACTCACTCAAGAAGGTTTGGGCTACTCCATTAGTTAAGCCACCAAGACCTGCCAAGGTGAGAGCTGAAGGTGAGAGGATTTAGAATGAGTAGAGGAGGAAGATGAGGTTGAGAACTAGCTGACGCCCTGAGAGCAGCTCCTATGGTGGAGACTGATGTTTATCTCACTAACCTTCCCCTCTTAAATTTTCTCTCAGCAAGAGTGGTCCACAGGCTCCTTGAAGATTCTCCTGAATATGCATAGTGCAAAAGGTGGACCGCAGAGGCCATGGAACAGTGCCTCTCAGACCTCCTACTGTGGGTGAAATTAAAGTGTTCCAGAGAGACATAACCAAGAGGGTGTGTGGCGATATGATATACACATAAACAGATTTATTATAGGAGTTGGCTCACAGAATTGTGGAGGCTGACAACTCAAGATCAGTTGGATGAGCCAAGCTGGAGAGCTAGGAGAACTGATGTGGTCCAAAGGCAGGGAAAAGCCGATGTCTTTGTTCAGAGATGTTCAAGGAGGAAGAATTCTCTCTTAGTTAGAAGGAAGTCCTGCCTTTTTGTTACATTCAAGTCTTCAACTGATAGGATGAGATCCTACCACGTTAGAGAGGGCAATCCACTTTACTGACTTAAATGTTAATCTCATCAAGAAATACCCTCAGATAAGCAGCTCAAATGGTGTTTGACAAATTATCTGGGCATCCTGTGACCCTGTATAGTTGACATATAAAATTAGCCATCATGGTGAATACTATAACTGATAGATCAGCTTCTCCAGCAGGTGAGTGCCTTCGTAAATTTTGTGTGTCAAGTTTTCTATGGCTGCTATAACAAAGTACCACTTAAAACAACAATAACAAAAAAAAAATTGTTACTTTTTAGTTCTATAGGTGAGAAGACCAAAATGGGTCTCACTGGACTAAAATCAAGGTTTCAGCAGGACTGCTCTAGAGACTCTAGAAAGGAATCCGTTTTCCTCTCCTTTCCAGCTTTCAGAGGCAATCTGCTTTCCTTGGCTGGTGGCTCTCTTTGTCCACCTTCCAAGTCAGCAACGTTGGGGTGAGACCTTTTTACACTGCCATTTCTCTGGTTTTCTCTTTTTATTCTATCTTCTACTTTTTAAGGACCCTCATGATTACATGAGATGTAGTCAGATAATCCAGGATAATCTGCCCACAATGAGTTAAGCGCCTTAATTCTATCTGTAGTCCTAACTCCCCTTAGCTATGTAATCTCACATATTCACAGGGTCTAGGACACAGGATATAGGCATTTTGGGGGGAAACATTACTCTGCCTACCATAATTGCCTCACCTTAACCCCTAGCCCCTGGTAGCAGAGATAGCAAGTCAGGCCCAAAGGCTTTTAGTGATGAATGACTCTGGCTTGAGGACTCCGCATTAGCCCTGCTGAAATTTACTTACAATGACACTGCAGTCTAAGGCACTTCCTGTTTCGCTTTTTCCCCCTCTTGTTCCATAGCGGTTTCAGGAAAACAATCTAAAAAATAAAAAATGAGAGACCAGGGGACCAAACAGTGGCACAGCAGTAAAACATAACAGCCTGTGGGACTGACCCACATGGGAAGGTTCTGTGTATGGGGACCTTGATTCTGCTGAGCATGCCCATGGCCTGGAGCTGGCTGAGGCTGGGGTGTTTACTATGTCAAGACCGAGCTGGGAGGGTGGCTGTCTCTCTCACTCATGGAAGAAATGAGTGATAAACTTAGAAAAATCTGAGACCCGTTTAATTTAACATAAGCAAAGGACAGGTTCTAGAACTGAACTGCATTCTAACTGAATGTAGCTCAGAGCTTCACCCCACCACAAATACAGGCTATATAATATATAGCCAGAGAAATGGAAGTGACATACAAAGCCAACCTGATTGGCTGCAGTTGACATTTGCCTTATATGGTTATGGTCTGATCAGTTGGTAGCCTTTGATCGGCTGAAGCTCAGTTACTTGGCTACCAGGGTACACTTGAGGCTCAGTTCAGTACATACAGGGACTGCTTTGGGCCACATTTTATCACCTAAGTACAGAGGCTGATTTAGGCCAATTCAATTCAACATGCTTGATAGCTCTTTCAGCTATCTCCAACTACCTCCCCATTTTCCCTCAGACTCTGCCCACCCCAAAAATCTTTTTTATATGGTATTAGTTTCCTAAAGCTGTTGTGACAAATTGCCACAAACATAATGAATTAAAAAGATACAAAATTTGGGCTGGCAGGTGGTGTGGTGGCTAAGGCGTTTGATTACCACGTGGCTAGCCACAGCTTGAGTCCTGGACCTGACGGCTTGTTTTCTCATTTTCTCTCTCTTCCTGTCTCTCTCTGGTGAGCACACACATGCTATATAGTAAGTTAAAAAATAATAAAGTTAAATCATTCTTTAAAATATTAATAAAAGTTCTGGGGTCAATAAGTAGTGTGGTGGTTGAGATACTGGACTCCCATGTGGCTGACCATAGTCTGAGTCCTGGACCTGGCTGCTTGAAAATCAGACCAGACAAGTGCTCATGTGTGCCAAAAAGACCCCAAGAGGAGAATGAAGAAGGGTTTGCGGCATGGCCATCCCCCCAGAGGGTGACTTCTCAGTTTTTTCTCTCTCCACCTCTTTCCAGCTAGTACATATGTTGTGTGGCAAAAACCCAAAGGAAAAAAAAAAAAAAAAATAGGTCCAGAGTTGTGGACTGTTAAATCTAGAAACATAACTAGAACTAAAGAGTAAAAGTATATTCATATCAAAAGGGTAAAACTGATATAACTGCAAGTAACAAACCTGAAAACTGAGCAGTTATAGAGTATAACAAAATAGGGAAGTCAGAAATAGGAATTGGAGGGGATCAGCAGGTGGTGTGGTGGTTAAAGTGCTGGACACTCCCACATGGCTGACCATGGTTCAAGTCCTGGACCTGGTGGCTTGCTTTCTCACGTTCTCTCTCTCTCTCTCTCTCTCTCTCTCCCCCCCGCCCCTGGTCAAATTAAAAAAATAAATGAATGAATAAATTAAATTACTTATTTTTTAAAAAAAGAAATCAGAATTGGAGTGATATATATAGAGAAAATCTGGTGAACAAAACCGCTAACGAATTTAAATTGAATATGTGCTCCTGGGTGTGTGCCCCAGGATTCATAAACAAGAACACGTTTACATCAAATGTGTTTATTTTTCCTTTTAATCAAAACAAAATGGTTTTGACAAGATGAAATTTGGTTACTGACTTCTATCACACGGAAGGACAGATCTCTAAACCATTTTGTTAGTGGAGAAATGATAATCTGACTGTTGGTCTCACACATCATTCTGCATGGTTTAACATTTGGATAATATCACAAACGAGCGTATGATTTTCCATATCCTCTTTTAATCTTTTGGGGGGCCGCATTTTACGCATGTCATAATCTGAGTTTGTGTCACTGACATGAACTAAGCCTGCTGAAACCATGCGAGGACTCGCAAGTTTTCCAATGGCGCTCTCTCGTCGTTTGTTCCCCTCTGGAGCGGTGTATGGTCTTATGGAGTGCTTTGTCTGATTATAGCTGTCATCTGCATTCTTTCCTAAAATCTTTGCTCTTGATTTTACTTTTTTAAGATGTTTGAATGAAGTCACTGGAAATTCCTCGAATTTATCTGAACAATCCTAAACATTAAAATAAAAGATCAGATTAGTAAGTTAGATTTCTTAAAAGTACATTTAAAATTTACAAGGACTGAAATTTGTACTGACAACAAAGAATGAAAGTATCAAATGTGTCTTAGGCAGTCCACAAATTCAGATCTTACACCCAATGCCTCCCATTAGATACTACCCTCGGAAACCATGCCTCAGGGGACCAGCAGATGGTATTATGGCTATGTTGCTGGACTCCCATGTAGTCGACTGCAGTTCGAATCCCGGACCTGGTGGCTTAAACTCACGCTGGGCACGTGTGTGTGTGTGCCCAAGATCCCGAGAGGAGAATAGAGGAGAAGGGACTGTGGTGTGGCCATCCCCCCTGAGGGGTGATTTCTCGCTTCCTGTCTGTCTCGAGCGCACGCACCCTATAGCAAAAACCTCTCAAAAAAAAAAAAGAAAAGAAAAGAAAAGAAAAGAAAAAAAAAGAAAGAAAGAAAGAAAGAAAGAAAGAAAGAAAGAAAGAAAGAAAGAAAGAAAGAAAGAAAGAAACCATGCCTTAAAAAAAAATCTTATTGTTTCTGGGGACACCAGGTGACATGATGGTTAAGGTACCTGGGCACATGGCCTACTACATGATTCAAGTCTCAGTCTTTGGCAGCTTGGAAAACACTGGACACATGTGCATGTGTGCTCAAAATCCTGAGAGGAGAATGGAGGAAAAGGGATTGAGGCATGGCCATCCCCCTGGGGGGTGATTTTTCACTTTCTCTTTCTCTTTCTCTTTCTCTTTCTCTTTCTCTTTCTCTTTCTCTTTCTCTTTCTCTTTCTCTTTCTCTTTCTCTTCTTTCTCTCTCTTTCTCTTTCTCTGGCAAGTGCACTCGCCCTATAGTAAACTATTAAACAAACAAAACCTTACTGTTGCAAACGATCTGTTATTTCAAAAATAGATGGATGATATGGAGCTGGAAGCCAGAAAAACTTACAAGGGCTGTCCTCAGAGGTCAGACTCCTAGGCTAAGCTGGCCAGCCTACTTGGTAATTCTTCTCCACCAAAATACTCCCTGCCAGCTCCAAATGTAAATCACAAACGTTTCGTATTTTATTTTCATATCATCCAAACTTTGATCATTCATTCTTTAAAAGTTAATTCAATAGACATCTTTAGTATACATACATGTGGAGAGAGCAAAAGAGCAGTAGCCAAGAATATGGTTGTAATATTTAAACCATCTTTTTTAATCATAAAAACATTTTTATATACATTCTGAGAGTATGTATATAAAAGTAAAGTAAAATATTTGGAAAAATAATTGGAAGAATATACACTAAAATAATAAAGGAAAGGTAATTTTCCTCAAACTTCCTGCAACGTGGCTCTATTTTATCATTTAAATATAATAATGTACAAGAACTCCTACAAGGGTTTGAAGCTGTTAATTTTTCTCAGATTCGCGTAAGCTAGTTTCCTCAGCTGTTCCAGCTGTCATCCCTTACCTCCTCGCAGAGATAGGCGTCCCAGAAGAATGGGCTGCTTTGATTTGGAGACAAGGAGGGAATGGATTAATAGGACAGGAGTGCCGGGAGAAGGATGGATAGGTCTGATAAGAATTAGAGCAGCCAGAAAGGAAAGAGGTACAAAAAAGAAGGTGTCAAGCCTAAAGACCAATTCTGCCTACTTTACATTTCTGTCTGGATTTTGGGTAAGCAAGGAAACATTCTTCCTCTTCCCTTTCCAGTACATGGAATGACTAGGCAAACCGCATCTGTAAGGGACTTTCTGCTGCCTGAGTAATAATTTTTCTTTGCAGCTGATATAATTGATTACTGGAGAGCCAGGGGAAGCATGGTTACTTTTCTGGGTGCTCCTGCAACTCGATTTCTCTCTCCTGTTTTGATTCCTTCGATTCCTAGATTTTAAAAAATAAGGGACCAGCAATTAGCATAATGTCTATGTCACTGGACTCTCACGTAGTCGACCTCAGTTCGCGTCCCGGACCCCGTGGCTTAAAACTCACGCCGGGCGCGTGTGCGTGCATGCCCAAGATCCCGAGAGGAGAATGGAGGAGAAGGGATTGCGGCGTGGCCATCCCCCCTGGGGGGTGATTTCTCGCTTTTTGTCTCTCTGTCTCTCTCTGTCTGTCTGGCGAGTGCACGCGCCCTATAGCAAAAACCTCTCCAAAAAAAGAAAAAAAAAAAAGATATGTCTTTCTAATCAGTGGACAAATGCCCTCTTACCACTCAGTTCTCTTCTGTCAACTTTACTAGGAGACAAGCTTAGGAATACTTTGTTTAACAGAAGGAAATAAAGATAACTCTAGATCCCTTGCCTGCTTTTAGGATAAAGGTTCTGAGATTCTACATGATCTTACACCATTCAACATAAATACAGTTGATTTCATTTGAAAAAAATGGTATAAAGATGTATTCGTCTAAAGGAACTTTAGACTAAAGTCTTTTGTCTCCAACAACTATGCCCTCATGTTCTATGTCCTTTTCCTGGTATGTACAGACACATACATACACACATACATGTGTACAAGAACATACATGTACACATACACACCCAATCCTAAATAGATGAATTTTTATTAAAAACAAAAACCTGAGAGTATAAGCTATATGCTACTTACCCTGCCCCTGCGTTGCTAATACATTAGTTTCCCCTTATCTGTAGTTTTGCTTTCTGAGGTTTCAGCTACTCATAGTCAACTACAGTCTGAAAATATTAAATGGAAAATCCCAGAGATAAACAATTCCTAAATCTTAAACTGTGCATCATTCTGAACGGCATGATAGAAACCTCATGCTGTGCTGTGCCATCCCACTCAGGGCATAGCCATGCTGTCTACGCTACCTGCACTTGGTAGGCAGCTGGGCTGCCAGATGGGGGTAGGGGGAGAATATATAGGGATATAAAGGGTGTGGCACTGTCAGGCATCCATCTGGGGTCCTAGGATGTCTATCCCACAGGTAAGGGGAGACTATTGTGAACCCTTAGCTACACAATATAGACTATATATAATTTACAGTACAGATTGGGTTGCTGGGAAAGTCATGACAAATTTTTTAAGTTTTCTTTCTTTCTTTCTTTTTGAGAGGTTTTTGCTACAGGACACATGTGTTCGCCAGACAGACAGAGAGAGACAGAGAGGCAGAAAGCAAGAAATCACCCCCCAGAGGGGATGGCCACGCCGCAATCCCTTCTCCTCCATTCTCCTCTCGGGATCTCGGGCATGCACGCACACGCGCCTGCCGTTGAGTTTAAGCCACCGGGTCCAGGACTCAAACCACAGTTGACTACATGGGAGTTCAGCAACATAGCCATTACGCTAACTGTTGGTCCCATTTTTTAGATTTTCTATGCAAAAATGTGTCATGACTTCCCCGAGGACCCAATAATATTTATCCTCCACTATAAAACTGATGATTTACTGTTGAAAGTAAATTCAAAGTCACTATCTTGAAAATAGATTTATTTTTCCATTCAAAGAATTATGCACATCGAATGATCAATTTCATATTAGTTTTAGAATTCACAAATTTTCCCAATTATAGGTCATGCTTGTTATACTGTACTAACAGGGAAGAGCAGTGGTCCCCAAATTCGAGTAAGTCCCTTTCGTTCCTATACTTTCACTGTTCCTTACAATGGTCTATAAAACATCCAGGAGAAGATTTACCTTCCTGACTGTTTTACCTTAATATTAAAAAGAGACTCAAATTCCCAAGTTTCTCAGCACGCGATATAGCAGAGGGATGGTGGTAAAAGAAGAAAAGAGCAAAAGTTAAATACAAGTTTTGCAATTCATTATCTAATAGTTTAGGAATTGTGCATAACCCTAATTCTTAGCAAATTAATTGGAACATAGTAGGAACTTTTTATTTGTTTTCTAAAAGAAAAAATCCAACAAAGAGGAACTATATAGAGTTATATCTCTGTGAAAAGCAAATCTGTCATATTTTCAGAGTATATGGCTACTGACAATGGTTGTACAGGTTGCATATCTCCATAGTCCATGAGTAATTTTAGTCTGGGCTGAAATCCAGCCAGTTTTCCACAGGCTGGCCTGTATGCCTTGACTCTAGGCTGTACCAGTCTGGAGAATCTGCCCAGAGGAAAGGGAATAATTTTCTAACTCATGGTCCACAGAGGGTGCCCTTTATCATACACAGGCAGTAAGTGTGTGAGTCCCCCTGATTTAGTGACAGTATTTTGAATTAGGTGTGATGATATTTGAATTTTAGAAGAATTTTTAAATTTGGAGTTCTCTATATCTTGAGGCAATTAAGATCACACACACACTTGCATGCAGACATAAACACCCTATAGTAAATTATTTACAGAACTTTGCCAAATGCAGAAGTAGAAGTCAGAAAATCATGATTACATGTATAGTTCTTCTTGCAGTCCAGTGAAGTAATGTCTTAGGAACAGATTTCCTTAGATGGATTCTTGTGGCAGGCAGTGTGGTTGGTAAGATCCTAACTATCTTGTTAAATGACTTTTTTGGTTTGGGGACATGGTCTCTTTCTTTTCGAATCTTAGGTTTTAGATTTTCTCTCGTCAGTACTTCTGGGAAGAAGAATGGCTTTGAGTTTTTCTCATCTTCTAGAACTTTATATTTAAACGACTGCAATTCGGGGACCCTGGCACATTTTTCACAGAAATTTTCATTTGGTTTTATAGAAGGAGTGTGCATTTCTTTTTTGTACTGTGCAAATGTTACTAAATGTTTTTTATTGTTGTTGTTATTTCCTTTCAGTCTCTGATAATACTGGTCTTCTAGTTTTGGTTTCATTCCCATCTCTGAATTGATAGGGTGTAAACTCTGCCAGGAAGGGAAAGGGAGCCTGTTTATGTATTCTTCATCATCCCTCTGCAGTGTACAATTATACTGTGTTCTTATACACGGTGATAACACTGCTTCAGGTTTTTCCTGAACGGTCCATTTATAGATGTTAATGTGCTCCTGTTTTTCCAGGGACTTCATTTTCAGCATCCTTTCAAAGCAAGCTTTTGATTGAGTTATTTTTGATTTACCACCCCAATTGTATGGGTCTGGTATCTCTGTTTTATATACAGAATTTTCTGCACAAGAAAGCTGCATGAACCCATGGTCTCTCCTTTGATTCTTAAGCAGTGTATCTGGAAGCCTTTCTGGTGGTTTAATGAATGGAATTGCCTGGGTAACTTTGTTGGAAGAAGGTTGAACTTTTATTAAAGTTACTGTTTTAGGTCCTTCTCTTGGGAAGTAAGTGTTCTGTTTCCTAATTACTGATGGATTTTCTTTTAAACTGTGTAAGGAAAAATATTCCTTTTCTTCATTTCTGATCAATTCTGTTTCTATAAGTGTATCCACAGGAACCCTTTGCAAAGAGTTCTTTTGAAAATTTTTTGAATAGTTATTTTGCTTTTCTGAATGCTTCTCCATAAAGTGATTTTCATCTCTTAATTCTGAATCTGTCTTTATACATTTTAATTGTGTGGGACTAGAATTAAGAAAACGTATATGCTGGTTGATCCCCTCTAATTGGCTTTCTGTCATTACTCCTGATTTTGAAAGTTTTTCTATAAAGAGACACTGGAGATGTTTGCTTAAATCAGCTTTTAGATTTAATAATTCATTTTCTGATAAAGCTGAAAGACAATTCTGTAGAGATTTACTTAAAGGATATTTCATGTTTATTTCAAGCCTTCTACCAAAACTCCCCGTTGAAATATCTTGTCCTAACCCATGGAAAGGTATTGAGGAACTTTTAGTTCTTAGAGAAGATATGTTTGAGTGTATAGTCTCAGATTCTGTCTCATTAAATAAACTGCTTTTTGAAAGGTTTTTTAGGAAATAGTTTTGGAGAATATCATTTAAAAAAGATCTTAGTTTTATTTCTAAATGTTTATCTATGAAGTGATGATTAAAATTATTTATAAAAGACATAATTTCTCTTATAGTTTCTGAATAT
>JAKSZU010000001.1:41827337-41832337 GCA_026018925.1 Tupaia tana | reverse complement strand
CACACCCCCTCCCCCCCCCCCCCCCCCCCCGAGGGGATGGTCACGCTGCAATCCCTTCTTCATTTTCCTCCCGGAATCTTGGTCACATACTCAAAAGTACATGGCAAGAGTTTCAAGTCACCGTGTCCAGGACTTTAATTGTGGTTGGCCATGTGGGAGTGCAGCGACATAACCGCTACACCATCTGCTGGCCCCTGTAATCTGATTACTAATGGTTATAAATGCTTTTAGATAACAAATAGCAGTTTATATTATATCGAGATAGCATTTTCAATGATTCTCAACATGTCATTGTTAAATGAATAGTTAAAACTGCTTGAAGAAACACTCGGTGGTAAATCAATTGTACAGTAGTTCCCCCTTTATCCATGGGGGATACAAAGTCTCAGTGGATGCCTGAAACCATAGATAGTAACAGATAATACCAAATGCTATATTTTCCCTGTACATACATACCTATGATAAAGTTTAATTTATAAATTAGGCACAGAATGAGATGAACAATAGCTGTATTAATATAGAATAATTATAAAAATCTACTACAGTAAAAATTAAGTGATTATGGGCTTTCTCTCTCTCTCAGAATATCTTATTGTCCTGTACTCACCTGCTTTTGGACTTCAGTTAACTGTGGGTAACTGAAATCATGGAAAGTGGACTACGAGTAAGGGCATAGGAACAATCACAGAATCACAGAACCATTGGGTTTTTAGAAATGGAGGCATTTTAGGGACCAGCAGTTGGCGTAATGCTATGTCACTGGACTCCCATGTAGTAGACCATGGTTCGAGTCCCAGACCCGGTGGCTTAAACTCACGCTGGGCGCGTGTACGTGCGTGCCCAAGATCCTGAGAGGAGAATGGAGAAGGGATTGTGGCGTGGCCATATCCCCTTGGGGGTGATTTCTCTCTTTCTGTCTCTCTCTGTCTGTCTGGCGAGCACCCACGCCCTATAGCAAAAACTCTCAAAAAAAAAAAAAAAAAAAAAGAAAAAATGGAGGCATTTTAGAGTCAGTCCAGTCCTAGTCCTTATTTTACATGAGAATCTGAAGCTGAAGTGTTTCTTCCCCCATGTTACCCAGATGATTAGCCGCCTAATCTTATGTGCCCTAAATTCTTCAATCAAGATCACAACGAGAGACTGGGTGGTTTTAGAAGGACCCTGGTGTACGTCCACACTGCCGACTCATCCAGACCATTAGATCACCTAGTCATTCGAACCGCTTTCCTACACATCATCTCCTTTAGTCCGAAAGGGTTAGTTAAATACCAAATTAATTAAAGTAATGATGTAACAAATGCCATTTTTATAAGAAATGCTTTAGAATTATTTTAAAGTTCATTACTCTTAAGCAGTTAATAACGTGATCCTATTCCTAAATCTTCAATGGTTTCCCACTTTCGCTGTCATTCACTGCTCTCACACACTGGCTCTTAATTATCACTGTGACCTTCCCAATAATCCCTGTTGCAATTCCTCTACTTCAAATGTATGTAACCCTGAATTCTTTAAATATATTTTGTATTTTCACACCTGTTTTCTTGGTCATTGAATTTCCCCAAATCTCCCTTTTAAATATTTTCATTTATTGGGCCAGCAGGTGGCATGGCAGTTCCCACATGGCCGATTCTGCAGTTAAAGTCCCAGACCCAGTAGCCTGAAAAGTATACCGTGTGTGTGTGTGTGTGTGTGTGTGTGTGTGTGTGTGTTTCCAAAATCTCAAGAGGAGAATAGAAGGGATTACGGTATGGCCATCCCCCCACCCCCCACCCCGGGTGGGAAGGTGTCGTTTCTCACTTTCCTTCTCTCTCTCTCTGGCAAGCACACACACCCTATCACAAAACTTTTTTTTTTTTTTAAATTTTTTTCTAATTTGCCGGTGCATTTGTGTGATCTTGTGGAGGGATGGCAATCAGCCCCGTTCTCCCCGAATTGTGACAATCACCCTCCCTGCAATCCTATCTTTTCCATCTCTCCTTCTGAGATTTTTGGGCATGCATATGAACCAGGCGTGTCTCTTCAGGCCCCCAGTGGGGACTGAACCACACAGATGGCCAAGTGGAGCCCAACCACACCCCAACCACTACAATACAATCTGGTCTCATTTCCAAATCACTCTTAAAAACCGTTTTCAAGTTCTAACATTTGAAAGTTCATTGAACTAAATGAATTTAATGAAATAATTTTTTTCTTTTTCTTTCTTTAGGTTTTTGCCACAGGGTGTATGTGCTTACCAGAGAGAGAAAGAGAAAATGAGAAATCACCCTCTACGGTGTACCATAATGCACAGAGATGTTTAGAAAAACTACAGAAGGAACTGTCACATCACAATTCCTTCTCCATTCTCCTCTCAGGATTTTAGGCACCCACACACATGTGCCTGGCTTGATTTTCAAGCCGCCAGGTCCAGGACTAGACCAGAAACATTCCCACATGGTTGGCCATATGGGAATCTAGTGCTTAACCACCACACCACTTGCTGGCTCCCTTAATAGAAAATTTTTAAAAAATAAATAAAACATGGGACCAGCAGTTAGTGTAATGGTTATATTGCTGGACTCCCATGTAGCCGACTGTGGTTTGAGTCCCGGACCCGGTGGCCCGCCGGGCGTGTGTGTGTGTGTCTAAGATCCCAAGAGGAGAATGGAGGAGAAGGGATTGTGGTGTGACCATCCCCCCTGGGGGGTGATTTCTCACTTTCTGTCTCTCTGTCTTTCTCTGTTTTTCTGGCGAGCTCACCGCCCTATAGCAAAAACCTCTCCCAAAAAAAACATAATAAAATAATAAAAATTTAAAAATGAATAAAACATGATAGAGAAGTAGAAGAAAAAGTAGTTGAAAAATATTTCAGGCTGGGTCTGCAGCACAGTGGTCAAGTGCTTTATGTCAAACGGCCATCTTACTTGGCCAACTGGTTTCGGTCCTTGGCTAGAAACTTGAAAAACATATCAGTTGGGTGTGCCCCAAATCCTGATGTGATAAAGACTCTCTGTTGAATGTACATGCCTTCTGGCAATAATATATATAGAAAGATATGATTTCATCTTTGTAAAAGGAAAACAACTCTTCCCTAATATAAGCATGAGGGAATGTGTGAATGGATTCAAAATGTTGACATTATTTTCTCAAGAGTGTAACTATAGAAGAGGAAGGAAGACATCATTAACTTTTCCTTTGTATAACACTATATTAAGAATGGTATGAATATATAATATTTTTGTAAACAGAACACTTCAATGAAGTTTTTTTTTTGAGAGAAAAGAGAATTTTGCCATTGGTGCCCATGTGCTTTCCAGAGAGAGAGAGACAAAGACAGAAAGCAAGAATTCAACCTCCAGGAGGAATGACCACACCACAGTCCCTTCTCCTCTCAGGATTTTGGGCACTCACACACACGCACCTGGTGTGAGTTTTAAGCTGCTGGGTCCAGGACTCAAACTACTACGTGGCAGTCCAGCAATGTAACCACTATGCCATCTGCTGGTCCCAACAAAGTTATATTGTAGGAAACACTCTAGGCATTCATTTTAGGAAGTTAGGAAAAGACAACAAACCAATACAGGTGCCTCAGGATGCCGGACTGAACACATGGATCTACTCTCCTATCTCCCAAGATTCCAGTGCATTTGACAGAAAACATTATTTCAAAAAGAAAGAACTTTACTTTGCCAATATTGGAAATCGGTTAGGTAAAATATTAGGATCCAGAAAGTCTGAGAAACTCCAGGAAATATAAAAGCAAATGGGGTTAATTTAATGGGAGAAACTCAATCAGGAAAACCAGAGCATCGAACATTAGAAGTTAAAGCATTTGGGGCCAGCAGGTGGCATGATGGTCAAGGTTCTGGACTCCCACATGGCTGACCATGATTCAGGTACCAGACCTGGAGGCTTAAAACTCATACTAGGCACTTGTGCGTGCGTACCCAAAATCTGGACTGGAGAATGGAGGAGAAGGTATTGTGGCATGGCCATCTCCCCTGGAGAAGTGATTTCTCACTTTCCCTTTCTCTATATCTCTCTGTCTCTCTCCTCTCCCAAGAGCACATGTGCCCTAAGACAAAAACCTAAAAAAAGGAAAACAAAAGAAATTAGATGCACTTGAAAAGCAAATTCACAGTCAACCTACACAGAGAGAATCAGATCATGGGGTGATTTTCAAAGAGTTGCATTTGTAACAGCTGCGCTACTTGGACCCTCTTCCTCATTGCTTTCTTGGTGCACACAAAGCATGCACTGCTGGTAGCATCGCCTCTCTTTCATTGGCTCTCTCTCACCCACCAAACATCAAAACGGTTCTATAAAGAAAACATGTCATCTTCCCTGGTGAAGATCTTTTATGAATTTGGAACCTTAATGGAGAAGTAGAGTAGAGCTTGCTGAAACTCACACTTCCACAGCAGAACATTGAAGGGGGATAAAAAGGACAGAAAGACCCACCCATGACAGAAACACCTTGATTTTTTGGAACTGTAAAGTTCCCCAGCCACCTGCCTGCCCTCATCCATCTCCACAACCTCTCCAGGGAAGCTGTCTATCACATCTACAAAGTACACCTATACAATCAACATCTTCATACATATAGGACAAACCAACAAAGTTCACTAGGTAGATTAGGAAAGTCAATACTTATCTTTTTTTTTTTTTTTTTTTTTTTTGAGAGAGAGGCCTTTGCTATAGGGTGTGTGTGCTCACCAGACAAACAGAGACACAGAAAGCAAGAAATAATCCCCCAGGGGGAATGGCCAAGCCGCAATCCCTTTTCCTCCATTCTCCTCTCAGGATCTTGGGCACACACGCACACGAGCCCAGCATGAGTTTTAAGCCACCGGGTCCAGGACGTGAACTGTGGTCGACTACATGGAAGTCCAGCGACATAGCCATTACATTAACTGCTGGTTCTGGAAAGTCAATACTTATAAGTGAAAAATCAGTAAGAACAAAAAGAATAATTCCATATTAATGGAGATGTTTCTGAGGAATATAGGGATAAAACTTCC
>JAKSZU010000001.1:41704837-41824837 GCA_026018925.1 Tupaia tana | reverse complement strand
ATAGCTTATTGCAGACATTAATGGTATTTTCTAGTGCATTTCTTTAATTTCAAGAAAGATAGTTTTAGTTTTAATAGCTCAAAATAAAAAATGTTAAGAGAAATTTGCTGAAGGCTGAAAGCCAGGAAAAAGGTTAGGATTCAGTTCAAACAGTAGGCAGATAAACCTATCAACAGTACAAGACAGAAATCCTTAAATCTGGAAAACAAAGCATAGAAGAAAACCAGTAATGTTTTAGTCAAAAGTCAAAAAAATTCTATTTCACCGGTCCAGTCTCATATAATTAATCTCTCTTCTGTTGAATTTGCAGTGTTGTTGTGGCCCGATCTTGCCGTTTAAATTCTGGAAGTTAACATTCAACGTTATTATTGATCTTTCAGGATTGTCCATCAAGTTGGCCATTCTCTTGGATGTTTTTTGTACTCTTATTTCTGTGTGTCTATCTTTAGTTTCCTTGGTATAGCACTCCCATTAGAATTTCTTTTTTTTTTTTTTTTTTTTTTTGGAGCGGTTTTCGCTATAGGGCACGTGCGCTCGCCAGACAGACAGAGAGAGACATAGAGACAGAAAGCGAGAAATCACCCCCCAGGGGGGATGGTCACGCCGCAATCCCTTCTCCTCCATTCTTCTCTTGGGATCTTGGGCACGCACGCACATGCGCCTGGAGTGAGTTTTAAGCCACTGGGTCCGGGACACGAACCACGGTCAACTACGTGGGAGTCCAGCGACATAGCCATTATGCTAACTACTGGTTCCTTCCCTTTAGAATTTCTTGAAAAGCTGATCTGGTGTTGGAAAACTCTTTCAGGTTTTGTTTATCTGAGAATGTTTTTGTCTTTTCCTCCCATATGAAGGATAATCTTGCCAGAAATAGTATTCTTGGTTGCAATTGTTTTTTTGCTTAACACTTTGAATATATTTTCCCATTCTTTCTCTGCTTGTATTGTTTTCGAGAGGTCTGATGTTAGCCTGATGGGATAACCTTGAAAGTACCTTGACATTACTTTCTTACCAACTTTAATATCTTGTCTCTGTCTGTGGCTTTGGTCAATCTGGTTATCATGTGCCATAGAGAAAATCTTCTTGGGTTGATTCTGTGTAGGGTATTAATTCTTATATGTGCCTAGACATATATTTTGAGTACAAGTTTTACTTTCTCATAGCCAAGGGCAGGGCTCAGTTACTCTTGTTTTTTGGGAGTTTTTTTTTTTTTTTTTTTTTTTTTTTTTTTTTTTGGCTATAGGGCACGTGCACTCTCCAGAAAGACAGAGACAAAGAGTCAGAAATCAAGAAATCACCCCCCCAGGGGGGATGGCCACGCCGCAATTCCTTCTCCTCCATTCTCCTCTCGGGATCTCGGGCATGCACACACACGTGCCCGGCGTGAGTTTAAGCCACCGGGTCCGGGACTTGAACTGCCGTCAATTACATGGGAGTCCAGCGACATAGCCACTACGCTAACTGCTGGTCCCGAACTCAGTCACTCTTGACACAGTTTCCAGTTCTATACCACATCCAAAAGACTCAGGGTGTTTGCCAGAAACAGGAATTTAGAGGCATCATTCTCACATAGTGGATTGGGCTCCCTGATTTCCCACATTAAACAAACCATTGCTTCTTTTAAACAAACCATTCAGCCATTTGCCCCCAAACTTAAAGTGACCCAAATCCTCACCTCCAACATACAGTGCTAGTTGCCACACCTCTCCTCGCTCTCCCTGACTCTTCTTTCCTGCCTCATGTGGGCTGGGGACAGAGAACTGCCTCTCAACTCACTGTACCCTCCTTGCCTGGAATCTATAAGTAAAAATCCTTGAATTTATTTCCTTTTGTTGATGCATTGGATTTTCACATTTCATCTGAAGAAGCAGGACAACCCTAGGCTGGGTTTTCCCGGGATGCTAAGGGGAATGCAAGCTGGGCTCCACAGCAATGGTCGGGCAGGCATAAACTGGACACAGTTCAGAGAAGGGCCACAAGAGCATCTGCCAGTATAAGTAAATTTCCTGTGTGAGATATCACCCTGGTCATGGGTCAGACAGCGAGACATTAGATTATCTGCCAGGTAAAGGTACCCCGTGAAAGGCACAGTGTAAATATCCCTAATAGGGCAGGGTTCCTAGCTGCTCTGCTACTGGAACTGATGTGTTCACTTAAAGTTACTGGTCATAAAGTTGACAATGTTGGGACTGAGCTTGTAACTCTCAGAAGGCTGCCCAGAAACCTGTAGGAATTGGCTAGGACTGGAAAAATGCACGGGTGCCACTGGCACCTGTGGCAGTGACCTAAAATAACCTAGTGATGTGAAAGCCCAAAAAACATCTGTTCATCATGCTAAGTGAAGGGTCACATTCAGTGTCTCAAGGACACATTCGGTGCCTCCCAGATGCGTCAGTGCTTCAGGCATTTTTTTTCCCCTCAGGCATTCCGCTCCCTTCTCCCCATACTATTTTTCCATGAGACACCTTGCTCTGGCTAACTTTTATTTATTTATTTTTTAAAGAATTATTTCTTTTGTTATTATTGTTTTTCAATCTGACCAGAGAGAGAGAGGAGTGAGAAAGAAAGCCGCCAGGTCTGGGACTTGAACTGCAGTCAGTCACATGGGAGTCCAGCTCCTTAATCACCATGCTACTTATGGTCTTGGCTAACTCTTGTTTTTCTAAGTTTCTGCCCTCAGACATAAGGATTGTTTGACCCATTATTGACTGGTACCAGAACCAACAACAAACAGAATACATGGCAGACTATAGCAACCAGATATGACACCCAGTGATAACAATGAAACAACCAAGGACCTACAGATGTGCTGTCCCAGAACTGCCTTCACTGCCTGATCGCAGCCCCTTCACCCTTGAAAACCTAATAAAAGCTTACAGCTCCGAGCCTTCAGGACCAATGCAACTCTCTGCATCTGGCCCCTTTCCTCTCTTGGAAAGTGAATGAACCTTTTTTTTTTCTTTGCTTACTTTCTGAATCTATAAATTCTGTCATGGCCTGTGGCACTCTAACACTAAGGCCACCATTTTTTGAACATGCAGCGTATGAAGACATATGTAAACTTTCCGCACATGCCCACCAGAAATCCAACCTCCCTGTGTCAAAGGGTAAGTCAGGAAGTAGCCTTACCCTCCCCCAAACTAACAGACCCATAAATACTGAATCTACCCTAGCCTTCAGACAGATGGATTTGAGACTCCTTTGTCTCCCATTTTCTCAGCTGGCACCTGTTGCTTTGAATAAAGGCTTTTCTCTATATAAACTCTAGTGCCTTAGCTATTGGTTCTAGCACAATGGACACCTGAACTTAGATTCGATAATAACTGAGTGTGTTAACAGAATAGCAATTTAGCTGGGACCTCCCCAAAGAGTCTCTTTTCTAAGGAATAGCAACCCCATGCTGCCTTTTATTCCAATGCCTAAACCTACTTTTCCATATGTTTTATTTTGGTTTTGTAAATTTACTTTATTCATGATAGAATGTATATGTGTGCATATGAGAGAGAAAGAGAGAGAGAGAGAGAGAGATACATGCAATCCCTTCTTCCAGTCCTCTAGCCCATCACATCATGGGCACTTGCACACATGCCCAGCATGTTTCAGGCTGACCAGGTCAGGGACTCAAACCATGGTCACCAGGTGGGATTGGACTTCCCTTGAGCAGCACATTACATCTATGTCTTGGGATTGACCCTCTGTATATTTTGCCAGATTTTTTTTTTCATTGTTTAAGGCAGAAAGGTAAATCACATCCCTGTTAACTTCATTTTGAATAAAACAGAAGTGTGACATTCACTTTTCATGGACCACTTGTATATACTATTTGTTTCAGCAGTGCTTAATGTTTTAAATTTTCACAATACTATCAGTGAGATTTTCTTGGATTTTCTAATAGACTCAACCCATATAAAAGCATATAAGATTTAACTACTAATATAACGAAATATAAGTGCTAGAAACTTTGACAAGAAAATTATATGAATAAAAATGTATTTAAAATCTATTTTTCTTCTTCATAGTAAGAACTATAAACATTGTCTATTGGTTATTTAAATACAAAGAAATATTTTAAACATGTTAGCAAAAGCCTACAGACAATCATTAGAAACATAAAAATAATGTTTAATAAAATCAAGAAAAGATGTAGAAGGAAGATTTGAAGTATTACAGATGCTCTAAATTATTTTTATTTCAAGGTGTGATATCAATACATTGTACCTGGAGGTAAATCAAGTTGATAAATCAGTTTCAGCTACATAATATAAAACCACAGTGAAACTTACTGAAAAAAATATAAACGGAAATGTTAAAAGTAATTATTGAGGGGCCATCAGGTGGCATGGTGGTTAAGGTGTTGATCTCTTACATGGCCGACTGAAGTTCGAGTCCCAGACCTGATGGCTTACTTTCTCACTTTCCCTTTCTCTCTGTTTTTCTCTGTTGAGCATACATGTCCTACAACAAATTATTGGGTTGTTGCAAAAGTCATGATGTACTTTTCTATGTTTTTCTATGCAAAAATGTGTCATGAGTTTTCCAATGACCCAATTGAAAAATTTAAAAAATTGAATTCTTTTTTTTAAAAAAAGTAGTTACTGAGCCAGCCAATGACATGATGGTTTAAGGCAGCTGAATCACACTTAGCTGACTGCACAGTTTGAGTCCTGGATCCAGAGGCTTGAAAAATACACTGGGAATGTGTGCATGCATACCCAAAATCCCAAAATGAAGGAGAAATGGAGGAGAAAAGAGTGTGGCCATTACCAATGGGGATATATATATATATATATATGTGTGTGTGTGTGTGTGTGTGTGTGTGTGTGTGCACTATATATACTACATATAAATGTATATATAGTATATATTTTATATATATACTATATATATGTAATATATACAATACACATACTATATGTGTGTGTGTGTGTATATATATGTGTAGGAATTACATAAGAATATAAGATAGTTCAACATTAGAAAATATATTCATGTCATGCATTTTACATAAACAATTGTAGGAGAAAAATCATATTATTTTCTCCACAAAAACAAGCATTTGACAAAAGTCAACCCCATTCTTGTTTTTAAAATAAATCTAACAAAGTAGAGATAAGATAAAACAGTATTTTTCCATGTCACACATTGCATTTAAATTTGAAACATTAATGAAATATTAATTAGAATCTGGAACAAGAAAAGATTGCCTTTTCTCACTGCTACTATTCAATACTGCAAAGTTTTAGCCAAGATGAGAAATAGAGACAAAAGGTGGAAATATTAGAAGTCAGGAAACAAAACTGTGCTTAATAGACATGAGGATTACTAAAACATTTAAGGGCATTAGTCAAAATTTAGAATAAGAGAATATAGCAAAGTGGACAAACATTAGATCAACATACAAATATCAGTACTACACATACTATTGTATAACACCACACACAGACACTAACTATCTAGGAAATATAATCTTAGAAATACTTCATTAACATTTATAGTAGAAGGTATTCAATACTTAAGAATAAACCTACTCAGAAATGAGCATATGTATAAGAAGAAAACTATGAAAATTAATAAAGAAAATAATACATTAAATTTTTCTGGATGACAATTTTGTAAAGATATCAAATCATGAGAAAGTAATCTGTTTCTAAATTTGAGAATTATAGAACTTGCCAAAATGATTCTACTACCTCAGCAATAAAAAGTGATTTATAAGAATTACCAAGAAAATGATTTTAAAATAGCTAAATATGTTCCTTACCAATACTAAATTAATTTAAAGTTATAGTAGCTAAATTTGTATAGTAATGTGGTAGAAACAGAAAAAATTCTATTAATGGAACAGAATACAGAAGACTGAAACCGCCTATATACATAAGAAAATTAGCATGTGGCAATTAGCATATAAAATCTACATATGATAAATGTAAAGTCTCAAAGCAGTGGAAAAAGATGGTCTATATTATAATTAAGAAACCTATCTTGTCTTAAAAAAGAAGCATATATGGGCTGATTTAGATGGGTTTATAATCTTGTTCCAAAGAATAAAAGACTTTCATGTAAATTGGGAAAAATACAGAGTAGGAAAACAGTAGAAAGGCAGCAATGGAAGGAAATTTCTAGTTTGTATTGTTGTGTGAAACGGATTGTGACTATGCATCCCCTACTATTCAGGGGTTTTTTTTCACTTTCTTTTTATTACAGTAAAAAGCATATCATATTTTTTAAAAGAGGTTTTTGCTATAGGGCGCATGCGCTCGCTAGACAGAGAGAGACGGAGATACAGAAAGCGAGAAATCACCCCCCGGGGGGGATGGCCATGCCGCAATCCCTTCTCCTTCATTCTCCTCTCAGGATCTTGGACACACACACACACACACACACACACACGCCCAGCGTGAGTTTAAGCCACCAGGTCTGGGACTTGAACCACCGTCAACTACATGGTAGTCCAATGAAATAGCCATTACGCCAACTGCTGGTCCCAAAAAAGCATATAATATTGAGCCAACAGGTAATGAGGTCGTTAAGGCATTGGATCCCACATGATAAACTCCATGCTTTGAGTGCTAAACCCAGTGGCATAGAAATCACATCAGGCATGCGTGCATGTGTGCTTAAAATCCAGAGAGGAGGATGGAGGAGAAGAAACTGTGGCATTTTATTTTAATAAAATAATTTACATTTATATACACACACATCAAATTTGCCATTTAACCATTTTTAAGTGTACAGTTCAGTAGTGCTAAGTATGTTTACATTGTTGTGCAATAGATATCTAGAACTTTTTATTTATTTTTTTGGGAGAGGTCTTTGCTATAGGGCACGTGCGCTCACCAGAGAGAGACAGAGAGACAGAAAGCGAGAATCACCTCCCAGGGGGGATGGCCACGCCGCAATCCCTTCTCCTCCATTTTCCTCTTGGGATCTTGGGCACGCACGCACACGCGCCTGGCGTGAGTTTTAAGCCACTGGGTCCAGGACGCGAACTGCGGTCGACTACATGGGAGTCAGCGACATAGCCATTACGCCAACTGCTGGTCCCTAGAACTTTTTCATCCTGTAAAATTAAAACTTTGTATCTGTAAATATTAAACGCTAATTTCTCTTCTCTCCTCCCTGCAGCCCTTACCAGCCATTTCTCTCCTATTTCTATGGTTTTGACTACTGTGGAAGTGTTACATGAGTAGAATCATATAGTGCTTCTCTTTTTCTGACTAATTTTACCTATATAATATCCTTAAGTATCTTTCATGTTGTAGCATGTGACAAGATGCTTTCTTGTTTAAAGTTGCATAATGTTCTGTGGTGGGTTCATCCACTAATCTACTGAAAGGCATTCAGACTGTTTTCACTTCTGGATTATTGTGAATAATGCTGCAGTGAACATAGGTGTGTACATATCTCTTTGAGATTTTGCTTTAAAATTTTTTGGATATACATACAAAAGTGGGATTTTCTCGATCATGTGGTAATTGTATTTTTTTTAGGAATTTCTATACTGTTTCCATAGCAGCTGCATCATTTTATATTCCCACCAACAGTACGCAAGAGTCCAACTTCTCCACATCCTTGCCAATGCTTGCTATTTTTTGTTCTTTTGATGGTGGCCATTCGAATGAGGGTGTAGTAGTGACTTCTGGTTTTGATTTGCATTTCTCTGATGATCAGTAATTTTTTTAGAGACTTCATATGCTTGTTGATCATCTCTATATCTCCTCAGGAGAATTACCAATTTTTTAATTGAGTCATTTGATTTTTATTGTTTTGTTTAGTTGTAGAAGTTTCTGGATATTTTCATCCAAAATATCAGATATATCATTTGTAAACATTCTTTTCCATTTTATAAGTTGCCTTTTCACTGTTGTTTTATTTATTTTTATTAATTTTATTTATTTAATTTGTTATTATTACTTATTATTAATTTGACCAGAGAGAGAGAGAGAGAGAGAGAGAGAAAGGGAAAGTGAGAAAGCAAGTTGCCAGGTCTGGGACTCGAACCATGGCTGGTCATGTGGGAGTCCAACACCTTAGCCACCATGCCACCTACTAGCACTCATTGTGTCCTTTAATGCACAAACATTTTTAAGTTTGATGCAATCCAATTGTCTATTTGACATTTGATTTTGAATTATATGAAACTTAGACCTCTCAAGCCACTGCTGGATAAGAGCTTTACCAATTTTCTTATAAAAAGAGGTAAGATAAATATACCAAAACCATGTTCTATTTGCCACTTAAATGAAAATTCTTAATTGTGTTGCTTTGTGCAGAAAATTCTGTCATTTAAAAAATTATTTACTTTTTACTATTTTTATACATAGAAATTTTACGAATTTCATTTTATTTTAAAAGTTTTCATGATTTAATTTTTCTATAAATCTATTCAAATGTCATTTATGCATTTATTAATTATTTACAAAATAAATGGAGCATCTACTATAAGCTAGGCCTCTTCTTAAATACTAGACCTCGGTTGCTTTCTTCTTTCATTAGGTAATCCAACAATGGGGTAACATTTAAGTTCAATAAATTCTAACATGTAATATACCATTTAACTTTAAATATGGCAATGCATTTTATGATGTTTGCTTTAGAAATAATAAACTTCATTTTTAAAAAAGAAACGTATTGGCTCATTTAACTAGGAACTTTAAGTGTTACACATGGTTGTTCCAGAAATTCAGTATAAGGTGTCTATGATCCCAAAGAAGTTAAAAAAATATAAATAACAAATAGCATAGGATAACAAAGTATTATCCAAAATGTATAAAGCATTCTCACATATACATAAGCAGACATACAACCCAATTTGTAAATATAGGCAGAGATTATAAATAGTCAAATAACAAAACTACAAAAAGATATTAAATGTGAAAATTGTTCACTTTCAATAATCAAGAAAATGCAAATTAAAGTATCAGTGGATTATTATTTTGTGCATTGAATTAGCAAAAACTAAAATGTAGGTGTTAAATAATAGTCATTTTTCTACATTTTGGGTGCAAATGCAAATTAGTGTAACAGATTTACAGGGTAATCTGATAGTACCTATCAAAATTAAATATGCTCATACTCTTTGATTCAATTATTCTCATATTTACCCTATAATATACTTGTATAGGTGAAGATATTATAGGTATTACTTACCATTTGGCAAGAGCCTATTATGTTCCAAGCCCTTTTAAAGTTCTTTGAAATAGGTGATAGAATACTCATTTTGCAGATGAGAAAACCGAAACTCAGCTGTAAATTGCCCAAAGTTACATGACATGGAAGTAGAAGAATCTGGATTTGAACCCAGATATTCCTGCCTGTAAAATCCAAGCTCTTTTTACTAAATTATACTCATTCTCTTACCACCACCAAACACTACCTTTCATTGGCAGGTAAGATTTAATTTTCCACCCCTTCCCACCTTTTGCATCCTGACCTTTGGAGACATGATTTAGAGTTCAGAAAATGACAGGGTTTAAATAGAAGTTGGTTTAACTATATCCTGAAAGTGTTAATTATGAAGTGGCCCTAAAAATGTAAAGGAACTATTGAAAGACTGTCACCTGAATCAGCTATGAGTTGAAAGAGACGTTATCAGTCATTTCCAATTCAGATTAGTATTCCAGAAGTTTGCCTCAAAAAACTGCATTTCTTTAACAGACTGTCTACCTTAGTTCATAAAAAAAACTCTTCCTTTTAACTCCAAACAACTCCAAAGTTTTATTTTCCCATAGAATTCTGAAGATTTTTTTAACTTGTTTGTGACACAATTAGCTTACACAGTTAAGAATTTGTTCCAGAACTCTGAGATGTTTTCCTGTTGCCCTGGGTGATAGATTCTTTCAATCTTCTAAGTCTATTGAATGCGTGTAGTTTATGTTTATTTACCTACCTAATTTATCTTATTCCATTTAATTTAGTTTTCTATGTTGTGTACACGTTTGACTACCAGCCTTAAGAAAAACATTTAAGGTAAGTTTTACTTTTCTTTTAAAACTTAAATTAAACTCTTTTTTAAAATAACTGTAGATTCACATACAGTTACAAAAAGTAACAGAAAGCCCTTTTCCTCTTTTACCAGTTTCCTCTACAGTAACATCAATTTCAACCAGGATATTGACATTATACAGTTAAGATGCAGAACATTTCCACAAACATCTCTAGGTTCTTTCTTTTAGGGTCTTTTTAAAATTAATTTTGAAATTATTATTCATACATTACATTGCCATACATCATTTAGATTGTGAAGAGACTTTACCCAGCATGATATACACCTCAGCCCAGCCCAGTTGAGACTATCACACACATCCTCGTCAATAGATAAAAAACCTTATCTGTGTCCCACAAGTGTCTTACCTCTCCATTTTTCCTCCAAATTTCCTTTCCTATGCTCTTCCCCTCCCACACTCTCTTTCCACTTTGTCTCTAGTGTCCATTACAATTTTAATGCTTTTATGTTCTCCAGTCTTTCAGTCTTTACCATAGAGTGCGGACAGTCAGTATATGTTAAGTGGAGACATACAATGTCTCTCTTTCATAGCCTGACTTGCTTCACTCAGCAATAAATCTTCCATATTCGTCCACTTTCTATCAAATTCTAGGGCCTTGTTGTTTTTTTATGGCTGAATAGTATTCCATGGAGTATATGTGCCACACTTTTTCAATCCATTCATCTGTTTGTGGACATTTGGGTTGGTTCCATGTCTTAGCAATCATAAATAGTGCTGCAATGAAAATAGTTGTGCAAGTGCTTTTCCAACTGAGTGCTCTCCTGTCCTTTGGGGAGATATCCAGACATGGAATTGCTGGATCATATGATAGTTCTATTTGAAGGTCTTTGAGGAGCTTCATATTGTTCTTCACAGTATTGTTCTTTACATTCCCACCAACAGTGTAGGGGTGTCCCCCTTTCACCACATCCTCTCCAGCACTTATCATTATTTGTTTTTTTTAATCTTCACCATTCTGACTGGGGTTAAGTGGTGTCTCATTGTGGTTTTTGTATTATTATTATTATTCATACATTAAATCGCTATAAATCATTTAGATTGTGAAGAGTCTTTACCCATAGTCAAACCCATTTCCTTCCTGCTCCCCATCTCCTACTTAATGCCTGGAAAATACTAACATGTTTTCTACTTTTATCATTTTAAGAATGTTATATTAATATAACCATATAGCATAAACTGTTCTGGATTGTCTTTTTTTATTCATCATAATTCTCTAAAAATTTATCCAAGTTGTTGTGTGTCAATAGTTTGTGCCTTGTATTGCTGAGTATTATTCTATGGTATGGATGTACCGCAGGCTGTTTAATCATTCACCAGTTGAAGGACAGTGGGTTGTTTCCAATTTGGGGACACTATGAATGAGACTGCTGAACATTTGTGTACAGGTATTTTTTGTGAACATGTAATTCCTAATTTCTCTGAGATAAATGCCCAACAGTGAGATTGCTGAGCATATGGCAGTTGCATGCAGAGTTTTAAAAAAACTGCCAAACTGTTTTCAGGCTATAAAATTTTAAAATCCCACCAGCAATTTCTTCACATTTTGCCAGTATTAAGTTTCTATTTTTAATTAAATTGATTAATTTTTTAGAGGTTTTTGCTATAGGGCATGTGCTTGCCAGAAAGACAGAGAGAGACAGAGAGACAGAAAGCAAGAAATCACCCCTGAAGGGGGATGGTCACACCACAATCCCTTCTCCTTCGTTCTTCTCTCGGGATCTTGGATACACACACATACGTGTCCAGCGTGAGTTTAAACCACCAGGTCCAGGACTCGAACTGTGGTCGACTACATGGGAGTCCAGCAACATAGCCATTAAGCCAACTGCTGGTCCCTAATTTAATTAATTAATTAATTAATTAATCAATCAATTAATTGATTAATTTTTGTCTGCTTGTGTCCAATTGCTCCAGCACCAATTTTTGAAAAGGCTATCTTTCCTACTACTTAAAAAATTGGTGATAATTCTTTCATGGATATTTCATAACTTTCTCCAGTGAAACCAGTGGGCCTGGAAGTTTCTTTTTCTGGAGCTTTTAAATAACCAGTTCAATTTCTTAAATGGCTATAAAACTATTCAGCTTGTCTACTTCACTTTGGTTGAGTTAGGTAGTTTGTGGTTTTCAGAACTTAATTCCTTTCCTCTAATTTACCACACTTATACACACAGAGTTATTTGTAGAGTGCCCTTATTATCTTTATAATGACTGCAAGATCTACAATGATATAGTCTTTTTAATTCCTGATTCTAGTAATTTGTATCTTCCCCCTTTTTTATCTTT
Source organism: Tupaia tana (assembly GCA_026018925.1). Taxonomy (NCBI): domain Eukaryota; kingdom Metazoa; phylum Chordata; class Mammalia; order Scandentia; family Tupaiidae; genus Tupaia; species Tupaia tana. The sequence continues at coordinate 41,812,547 of JAKSZU010000001.1, read as the reverse complement.
GTCAGTCTGGCTAGAAGTTTACAATTTTATTATTTTGAAGAACCAGGGTTTTTGTTGTTGTTGTTGCTGTTGTTTCATTGATTTTCTCTGTTAATAGTTTTCCTGTGTTTGATTTCATTGATTTTGGTTCTTTATTATTTCATTCCTTCTGTTTGCTTTGAATTTACTTTGCTCTTCTGTTTCCTAAGTTCTTGAATTTAGTATTTTTTAATTTACATTTAATCATTGTATGTCTTTTCAGCATACAATATTGGTTCTCAAAGCATAAATGCATTACATGACAAGCAGAGCTTAGAGAATTGGCTTGAGACTATTCCTTTTCTGATGTGTACATGTAGTGTTGTACATGTCCCTCAGCCTTGTTTTCACTGTGTCCTACAAATGTGGATATGTGTACTTTCATTTTTACCGAGTTATCTCTCTATATCTATTTTATTCCATTTGAGATCTCCTATTTGACCCAAAACTATTTAGGAGTGTACACTTTTCTAATATCCAAGTGTTTGGAGGTTTTCCTATAATTTCTCTGATTTCTACTTTGATTCCATGTTACAAAAATGGAACATGGTGTCTTGGTCTATTATTGTGTTGCTAAACAGAAATACTGGAGACTGTGTGATTTATAAAGAATACGAGTTTAATTGGCTCATGATCCTGGTAGCTACAAAGTCCAAGAACATGGGGTTGGCATCTGGCCAGTCTCTGCTATATTACAACATGGCAGAGAAAAGCAGAAAGGTCAATAGACATGTGCTGAGAGAGAGACAGCATTGTACCTTTATAACCATCCCACTCTTGTGGAAACTAACCCCTCCCTGAGAGAGTGAGAATTCACACCCTCCTGTGAGATAGAATTAATATATTGTTAGGGTAATGCCCTCATGGTCCAAAAACCACCTACTAGGCCCCATCTTTTAAAGGTTTCCGTACCTCCCAAGGCTATTACACTGGGGACCAAGTTTCCAGTGCGTAAACCTTTGGGGGCAAACCACTATCCAAACCTTAGTACATGGTTTGTATATATTGCTTCCCTCTCCATTTAGGTCGTTTTAACTTCTTGACAGCAGTCTGAGACCCATTAGCCCGAAAGCCTATAAGCACTAAACTAAAATGTGGACATTGTTTTAAACATAACTTCAATAAGTATTTATTTATTTTTTTTTAGCTCTTTAGAGCCTACCTGGTTTTCATTCTCCATGAAGCAGTGCCTATTGTCTGCTAGTCATAGACAATATAAACCTAGAGATATGAAGACCTTATGCCTCTATTGCTCTTCAGAGTTCTCTGACCTAGAGTCTCCCTGCCAGGCTGCTGAGTGAAATCACGTCGAGATGTAACTTCCTCTCTGACATTCCTCTCTCTCAGGAATTTTCTTGCCTTCTTTCTCTTCTGAGTGGTGTCTCCCCCCCGCCCCCCGTGTTGTAACCTCTGGATAGTCTCAGTCGTAAGGACTCCTTGCTTGCAATCCTGTCAAGGTTTGTATGGGTATCTGCTTCCTCATGGTCATATCTCTTCCCTTAATCAGCTCCCAAATTCCTTGAACCCGTTGTATTTCATTATGATCAGAGAACATACTTCATGTATTAATAGTTTCAATCATTCAAAATTTGCCACACTTTGTTTTATGGCCCAGGATATGATAGATCTTGGTGCAGTTCTATAGTCATTTGAAAACAATGTATATCCTGCTATTGTTGGGTGGAATGCCAATTAGATTTTTTTGATTGATTGTGTTATTCAGGTCTTTTGTGTTCTTTCTTGCAGGTTTTCAACCTAGTTGTTCCATTAATTGCTGAGTAGAGTGTTAATGTCCTTGTCCATAATTGTGGATTTTATTTCCTCATTTGGATTTTGCCTCAGGCATTTCCTCTATTCTTTAGGATTGTTATGTCTTCCTTGTGGGTTGATTTTTCTTTTTTTCCCCCAGAGAGGTTTTTGCTATAGAGCATGTGCGCTTGCCAGAGAGGCACAGAGAGACAGATAGAAAGCAAGAAATCACCCCTGAGGGGGGATGGCCATGTGGCAATCCCTTCTCCTGAATTCTCCTCTTGGGATTTTGAACATGTGCGCACACAAGCCAGCATGTTTTAAGCTTCCAGGTCTGGGACTTGAACCATGTTCAGCCATGTGAGAGTCTGGTGACATAACCAGTAAGCCATATGCTGGTCCTGCAGGTTGATGTTTTTATTATTGGATTGTCAGAAATGTCATGATGCATTTTTGCATAGAAAAATACATCATAACTTTTCCAATGACCCAATATTATGCAACATTTCTCCTTGTCTCTAGTTTTCTTTGCACTTAGTCTAGTTTATCTGATACTATTTCAGCTATCCCTGATTTTTATGATTAATGTTTGCCTAGCATATTTTTCCTATACTTTTGCTTTTAAGATAATATTATCGTATTTGAAATTATTTTCTTTTAAGAAACTATTGGATTGTTGGAACTTTTCTTTTTTAAATGCACACTTTCATCTTTTAAATGGCATTTTTCACCATTTAAACTTAATTACTGATTTGTTGCAGCTTAAGTCTGCCATTTTGTTATTTTCAGTTTCCTCTATTTCTTGTTCAGCGTCTGACTCATCTTGGTGTTCAGATCTGTTCATTATCTTTTCTCATTCATGTTGTGATCTTCCTGGTTTTTGGTGTAAGCAATTTTCAGTTGTATCTTGGACATTTGAGATATTAAGAGACTGTATCCTTCTAAAATTTTTCTTGTTAAGCACACTCACCCTGTTGGCATGTAGCATGGGGGCCAGCTGGTGTGTATGCACATCCAATTGTCTACTGGGCCTCCCTGACACTATCCCAGCAAAAGTGAGGCACTGACTCGCATTGCCAGGGTTGCAGGCAGGAGGGGTAGATGTTGAGCTCCCCCCTTGTTTCTGCTGACACCCTCCCAGTGAAAGTGGGGGAGCCACTTGAATCACCTCTTGACTTTGAGGTGGGTATAAGATCATCTCTCCACTGGGCCCCCCGAACCCAGAGTGTGGAAGGATTGAAGCAGAGTGCCATCTAGCCTGCTTTTTACCAGATAGTTTTTCCCCGTTGATGCAAGGGGTGTGAGGTGAGGTTCAGCTTCCCTCTGGACCCTGCTGAGTGAGGGGGAACATGAACCTGCTCCTGACTAGGACCACGCTACACAGCCTCAGTAAGTCTTGCTACTATTAGGTGGGGATAGGGGCTCAACAGGCCACTGGACCCAATGACACTATGCCAGTGGGTAGATCAGCTCCCAGCTTAGTCCTGCCAACACTGTTCAGGCAGGGGAACTGGAGCACTGCCTGTTCCTCTGGGTGAAGATGAAAGATTGGTTGTTTCATGGAGAAATTAGAGTGTGTGACCCTTCCAGGAGTGGGGCTGGAGCAAGATGAATCAACTTCCTGCTTAGACCCACTGATACCATGTAGGGTGAGAGGAGGAGTATAGATTTTACATTGGTGTTTGACTAGGGCTGGGTGGGTATTACTGAAAAGAAAGAAGGTTTTTGTTTTCGTTTTTACTGTTAATCCACTCTTTTCTGGATCCTTTTGCTAGGGGAAGCAGGCTTTTCTTGGAGATTTTATGTATACATATATATATATATATATATATATATATATATATATATATAGTGTGTGTGTGTGCATGTGTGTCTATCCATGTTGGCAGTTTCTGGATGGAGGCTTTGACAGCATCCTGGTCAGAATATATGGGAACCAGTAAAGAAACTTAGGGAACTTGCCATCCAGCCCTTCTTCTAGTCTTATGATCCCCAGGCTGTCTGCTGTCTTCCCTTCATCGCTCAGAGACCTCACGCTTGTTTGTTATGTTGATATTTTTTTATTTGTAAGGGGGAGGACCTGGGAAGAATGGGACTATTTCATCTTGTCAGAACCAAAGTCCTTATTTTAAAATAAAACTTCTGAATATTTGTGGGTTCCTTTAGCACTGCTATTTAATTGCTCAGTGCTCTCCTAATAACTTTGCACTTCAAGCAACGGCAATGCCAGAAGACAAATTTGTACAGATAAGTTAGAATACCCTTAGGAAATGGGGGGAGAGCTCTTCTGGACTCCCACTCTGCTGGTTCACATAGGCTGTCCTTTCTCCTCTCTCATTAGCCACTGAGCCTCCCCGTAATGCCATGATAAATCTCTTTTCTCTTGCCTCCAGATCTTTTATTTTCCTCTTCTGCCCATACCGTAAAGTGATGAACTTTTGCATTAAAAAAAAATATATATATATATATACATATATATATATATATATGTATGTATATGTATATATACGTGTGTGTGTGTGTGTGTGTGTGTGTAAGTATCTGTGTATTTTAGGACTGATATCGGTATATTGGTAGCAGAAGTGGTCTTTGGGAAATATAGAAGCTTCTAACTAAGAAATACGACCATCCTTTGCAGTGTTGTAACTGAGAGCATATCTCACCCCAACCCGGTCTTGACTGTCCTGAATCTAGTCCCCTGGGGAGGAGGGGAGGGGTAGGAATGGCATGCAATTTTTAATATACACAGATGGCCTCCAGCTTTTTTTCATCCCTAGGGCACATGCACTGCCAGAGAGAGACAGAGGCAATGAGAGGAAAAGTGAGAAATCACCCCCAAGGGAGATGGCTACTCTGCCAATCCCTTCTCCTCCATTCTCCTCCTGGGATTTTGGGCATGCACACACATGTATTCAGTGTGATTTTCAAGCCACTGAGTCTAAGACTTAAACCACAGTCAGCCATGTGGGAGACTAGAGCCTTAAATACTATGCCACCTGCTGGCCCTGGCTTCTAGCTTTAACTGCTAGTGGTCTTGAAGGGTGTGGAAAGTGTAAAATACTTTGGAGTAGAAAAATATATTTAGGGTACATAGCCAGCCCTCCACAGGTATCCACGGGTTCTACAACCACAGATTCAATCAATCACACATGGAAAATGTTACCTTATTGCTGACGTAATTTGTACTGAATAGTTAGGCCTAAATGGTTACCTGGTTGCATCCTGTACTGAACGCAGACAGACTTTTTCTTGTCATTATTCCCTAAACAATACAGTAAAACAACTATTTACATAAGATTCACATTTTATTAGATATTATAAATAATCTGGAGATGATTTAAAGTATATGAAGGATGTGAGTAAGTTATATGTAAATAATGTCATTTATATAAGTGACTTCATCATCCACAGATTTTGGTTTCATGGGAGGTCCTGGAACCAATCTCTCATAGATACTGAGTAATGACAGTACTTGGAAGCATTTACCTAGCACTACCAACACCTTTGGGGAAAGTCGCAGGATAGACAGCAACTAAGTAGATAGTGTCTATTAGTGGTAATAGCAATACACCAAAATTCACATTGAAAATAGACAAAATGCAGCCATGAGGTAGCTACCTTGTACTATTGTGCCAGGTGTCAAAAGGTAGAAAGATAAGTCAGATAGATCCCTTGCCCGATCTAGTAAAAGCTACAGCTACGTAATCGGTTATAAAAAGATGGTCTATTGCTTTGGTGCTGCTATAGCTACTGTTTTTTTTAAGTTTATGTCTTCCTCAAATTCATATATTGAACCTAGTCCCCAAAATAATGGTTTCTGGAGGTAGGTCCTATGGGAGGTGATTAGGTTATAAGGGAAAATCTCTCACGAATGGAATCGCTGCCTGCTATGATTTGTGTTGCCCCAAAGTTCATGTGTTGGAAACTTGATCTCCAGTGTAGTGATGTTGAGAGGTGGGACCTAATGAGAGGGGTTTGGGTTATGGGGCACCGCCCTTCTAAATGGATTAATGCAGTTATTGTGGGAGTAGAATTTTTTTAAACAGAAATTAGTATGAGGAGTGAAGCGCTGTTGTAACAAATACTTTGTGGAATCGACTTTGGAATTGAATAATGAGTAGAGGCTGGAAGAGTTTCGAGGTACATGCTAGAAAGAGCCTGCATTTCTGAGAACAGAACTTCAATAGTGTTCCTGGTAAAGGCTCAGAAAGAAAGAGATGCACTGAGCCTTGGCTAAAATGGTAGCCATAGCCTTTACAGGTAAAGAAATGGCATTTGTGACGAGTGGATGGCTGCTGCAACAGACTACTATTTTGAAGTGTTAAACAAAGAATTGGTTTGACCTATAGTCAGATGGTCACCTGATCTATTACAATGATTAGACTCAGCAGAGTGTGGAGGATAAAATTCACATGTTGGTGTAATCCACATGCTGATGGACTGCATCAGCATCTACCTGGGACACAAATGGTGGGCTATTCAGCCTCTAATTGTGAAGCCAAAAGAATGTATACTGCAGATTATTTGCCAAGATGGAAAAACGATAGGTCTTTGTGCAGAAAGTATAGATAATTGTTTGGCCTGGAAATTTGGAATCCTTTGTCCAGGATTCCAGGACATACAACCTAGGTGGGGTCAGTAGTCAGTAGTTTTGTCCTTATAAAAAAGACCCCAGACATCTCCCTCATCTACCATAGGAGGACACAGCTAAAAGAGAGTCGTCTATAAACCAGGAAGGTGGCCCTCAATAGATAGTACATCTGTAGAAACCTTGATCTTTGACCTCCTAGCCTCCAGGATTTTGAGAAATAAATTATTTTATATTCTCATTGTGATTTCTGGTTTATGTATAATTATACATCTTTGTGGGGTACAGTACAGTTTTTCAAAGAATGCATACAGTTTGTAATAATCAAATAAAAGATAGAGACATGTTTATTATAATTGACACTGAACACTGTGTTATATTATGTTTATTTGATATGATTCTAAGTTTTTCATTTTTTTTGGAAGTATATATTGAATTGTCAACAACTTTACTGTGCTGTGGCACACCATTCCGTAACCTACTCCACTTGTTGACATGCATTCTTGGGTCTGTCCATTTTTTCTCCCAACCACCCCGACCCTTGCAGGTTCTGGTATCTACCATTGCTCTCTCTATCTCTATGCCACTGATCCTTCAGTTTCTGAGAGTGAGGTAAGTGAGGACATACAGTATTTGTCTTTCATAGCCTGTTTTATTTCACTTAGCTTTATATTTTCTAGGTTCATCCACTTTGGGTCAAATGGCAGGATATCATTGTTCTTTATGGCTGAGTAGCATCCCATTGTGTCTGTGTGCCATATTTTCTTAATTCATTCATTGATTGTTGGCTACCGAAACTGATTCCATGTCTTAGCTATTGTGAATAATGCTGCAATAAACACGGACATGCAAATATCTCTCCTGGTGGGAGTGGATCCTTGGTGCCCCCTTTCCATCAGCCACCCTCTTTCACATTCACAGTCAGGGAGATCCTGAGAAGGTGCACGGTAGATGGCAACAGAGAGGACAGGAAGCAGCTCTGGTTTCAAGACCGAGGAGTGGGGAGGGCTAGGGCAAGCCTGCCACTCAGTACGAGGAGAGTATCCAGTTTCCTTAGTCTCTTCTGTGGGGGAAGAGGAACGTGTACTTGCATGACAAGTTCTGTCCCTTAGAGTAGCCCTCCCACTTCACTGGTCATCTATATTTCAGATCATATAACGCTGCCTGGACTTGGGGGCCAGGGTTATATCTCTACTGCTCAGTCTAACTGGAGTAATCGCTGTAGCTGCCCGTGCAGGATAGGGGGAATTTTGGTGGCTTCTCAGAGATGTAAAATGTGCAACTATTGCTTCTCAGTGCAGGCGTCCCTTTAGTGGTTGCTCCGTTCTCAAAACAGTGCTGCTCTGCCCCTGCTTAGGTCCTGGGAGTTGGGATTAACCAGGCCAAGATATTCCCTGAAATTATACAGCCCTGTGGATCTCAAGAACTCCCTCTCACTAGATCTGGGGCCATGCTGAGTGCTGGGCTCCCAGGCAGCTAGGGGTGCCATCCACGGTGGCATCAGAGGCTGCTAGGCATCGCTTAGTCTCCCTCTCCCGGTGAAAGGGGACGTCTGTTGGTGCTGGCCTGAAGATCTCAATAAGATGAGTTTTGGGTTCTTTTCCTAATATTATTTCTCTTAAGTTTCCATGTTTCTGAAATTTTTAGATCTTTCCTTGGTGATTTCAAGTGTTTTTCTGTAGAAATTCCAGTTGAATTGTATCTGAGTAGTTATTTTATATTTAGATTGCTGAGGTGATGTGTGCTGGGTGGTTTCCATCAGACATCTTGAGCTATGCTCATGAACATGCTGTTTATGAGTTTGTGCTGTTTTATTGTAGCAGAGAACCAAGGCAGGTGGGTATGTGCAAAATCACCTTAGGTATCAATGTTAATATGGACTCAGGCCCAATCTCAAGTCAGCTGTCAGCTCATCTGAAACTTTCAGGTGCTACTTTGCCTACACCTACTATACTGTGTAAGTTTATCTCCTTTAGAGCAACTATTTTACTGTGCTATAATGGTTTACTCCAACTAAGCCTTTTCTTCTACCTGGGTATGAGGTCTTTGAAGTCAAGGGCTACATTCTTTTCATTTTCTTTTTATCCAAAAATGGCACAGCTTGGCACTTCTTCAAAAAGTATTTGACAAATGCGAAAACATCAGATATTGTCCCAGGTATTGGTAATGTGAGACACACAAACTCCTAGCTCTCAAGGTACTGACATTCTGGTGGAGAAGACTGATCAAAGGCCTGGTATACTGGCATTTAACAGAGATGGTTTATACTTTGCCTTGGAGTTTCTGAGTCCCTTAAAGACACTGGCTGCATTTTTCTGGTAAAATTTATTTTTGTCAAAATATTTTGGAGTATACACACAAACTCTCCAGTTCCCTAGCTCAACAATGCGATCACAGCATGAACTGCCTGAGTGGCCCATAGTTACTGCTATGAGGTATCACTTCAATTCAACCAAAACAATGCATGCTGTACGTGCAAGGTGCTGGATGACATTTTACATATATTATGTTATCAGATCACTCATTTTGGTTAAAAAAGCCTTTCATTACCCATCTCTCCCCTCTATCTCGTTATTTTCGGTCCCTGTTAAGTGCATCCTTCACAAGATGCTCCCAAGATGCCTCATGCAGTCACCTAGTATAACCGTACTGCGATCTTTGCTTTCGTTTCTTTCTGCTATATTCACTAATGTATTGACTTACTTTCTAAGGTCATGGAGGGCAGGAGAAAGTGGCTAACTATATGCCCTATAGAGTCCAATCCCAACTTCCTTAACTGATTGTGTGACCTTATGCTAATTAACTTTACCAAGAGACTCCATTTCCTCATCTGCAAACGCAAACCATAACAGTGCTTATGTTTTTTGGTAAGCACTAAATAAAATAATGCTCATTACAAAGCATGGGTGCTGGGGCCAGCAGGTGGTGTAGTGGTTACAGCGCTGGAATCCCATGTGGTCAACTGCGGTTTGAGTCCTGGTCCTGGCAGCTTGAAAATCACACTGGTACATGTGTGTGCATGCCCAAAACCCCAGAAGGAGAATAGAGGATAAGGGATTGCGGCGTGGCCAGCCCCTCTTGGAGAGTGATTTCTCACTTTCCTCTCACTGTCTCTCTCTGGCGAGCACATGTGCCCTATGGCAAAAACCTTAAAAAAAAGAAAGCTTAGTGTGGTACCCATTTTATACACACACACACACACACACACACACACACATATATGCACATAATCACATTAAATACTAGTGAGCAGACCAGTAGGTGGCACGGAGGTTAAGGCTCTAGGCTCCCACACAGCCAACCACAGTTCGAGTCCTGGATCCAGTACCTTGAAAATCACAACAAATAGATAAGTAACTAAATTTTTTTTAAAAAAAGAAATAAAATAAAATCTTTATATTAAAAAAAAAAACTAGTGAGCATGGGGCCTCTTATATTGTAGTATTTCCAGAAATGTTTCATGAATTAGTCCCCACTTAACCTCCATCTAATAAGGGAAGGGGTAGGTGACAGAATCCAAGTCTTCTGACTTGAAATCTTGTACTCTCCCTCTGACAACATGACATCTTAGAAATATCACACCATGTTCCCCCTAAATAAATGCTTAGGCCCCTAATCAGATAAAATTTTATACTATTTTTAGGTCCCTGAATCAGTATGGAAAAAGTGATGTAATCAATCCAGAGAACGTGATGTAAACATCAAAATGTTAAACATTTCCAGATGTTTTAATGGTTTATGGGTACAATTGGACTGAATATTAAAACTAGTAATATCAGGGCTGGCAGGTGGTGTGGTGGCTGAGGAGTTGAGCTCCCACATGACTGACTGTGGTTCGAGTCCCAGACCTAGTGCCTTGCTTTATCATTTTCTCTCTCTGTCTCCAGTCAAATTAAAATAATAATAATTAATAATTAAAGAATTAATTATATCATTCTTTAAAAAGAACTTTAAATATAAAATAAATGTAGTAATATCCTGGACAATTTGAGATTGGTGTGTGTAAAGTGACTAAACCTGATTGCATGGAGCCGAAGAAATTCTCATGGGCTCCACCTCTACAAAAGAGTATTAGCATGAGGTTCCACTGTCTTGGATTAAGGAGTCAGTTAAATTTTTTTTTTTTAAGATTTTTGCCATAGGATGTGTGCGCTCACCAGAGAGACAGAGAGATGGTCAGAGAGAAAGTGAGAAATCACCCCCCTCCCCCAGCTGCAATCCCTTCTCCTCCATTCCCCTCCTGGGATTTTGGGCATGCATGCACATGTGCCCGGTGTGAGTTTCTAGCCACCAGATTTGGGACGTGAATTGCAGTCGACCATATGAGAGTCCAGCGCTTTAACCACTATACCGCCGCTGGCCCTGGATTTAGTTAATTATTAAAAATTGCAAGGGGCGGGGGCCAGCAGGTGGTGTGGTGGCTAAGGTTGCTAGACCCCCACATGGCTGACTGCAGTTCGAGTCCTGGACCTGGCAGCTTGCTTTCTCACTTTCTCTCTCTCACTCACTCTATCCCTCTCTGGTCAAATTAAAATAAATGAAGTTAAATAAAATAATTCTTTAAAAAAAAATTGCAATGGGCAGAGCCAGTAGGTAGGTGGTGGTTAAGGTGCTGGACTTTCACATGGTGGGCCAGAGTTGGAGTCCTGTACCTGTTGGCTTGCTTTCTCACTTTCTTTCTCTCTGGTAAGTTAAAAACTAATAATAATAAATAAAATTAAAATATATAATTCTTAAAAAAAATTGCAAGGAGGCCCAGCAGTGATGGTATAACTTGGAGGCACTGCTGCAATGTGGCTGAAGCCATATAGGAAGTCCAGTTTTGATTTTCTGTCTAACCTAAACAGGCTGTGCATGGTAGCACACATTATGTTGTAACTAAACAGGAGGCTGAGGGAGGAGGAGCCAAACATGGCAAGACCATGTCAAAAACAGAAACAAAAATAAACAACCCTTGGTCCAGCCAATGGCATGGTGGTTGGGGTGTCTGGATTCCCTGGCCGACAGTGCAATTTGATCCCAGATTGGAGACTCAAGACACACAAACCTGAGGCATGTGTGTGCATGCCCAAAATCATGAAAGGAGCATGGAGGAGAAGGGATTGTGGTGTGGTCATCTCTCACGAGGGGGCGGGGGTGGGGCAGGAGGCAGGGGTTCTCTCTCTCTCTCTCCTCTCTCTCTCTCTCTCTCTTTCTGCTGTCTCTGGCTAGCATGCACCCTCTGGCAAATTGAAAACAAAACAAAACAAAACAAACCACCCTCTACCTCTTCCCCACTCCCTGTACACACTCTTACATAAATAATGAAAGGAAAAGCATTAACATTTCTGTTAGAGTTTAGAATCTTCTCCCTTGTTTGAGAATGGTTCTGGCCACGTGAGTGAAATATAAGACTTAGATCAAGTTTGTATTCTTTTTTTGTCTTTTAACTCAGTATTCCTCCCTGGCCTGATTCTCTTCCTAAAACAAAAGTGTTCCATTGCTGAAATACTTATTGCTGTTACCTTGACATAGCAGTTAGACAACAGAATCTTGAAAAATTTGTTTCAACGAAAGGAATTCAAAATGGTTAATTTCAAGTATTAATGGGCAGTTGAGATGAGGAGAATGGCTTCTTTAAAATCATTTATATCAGGGCTAGTGGTTACATTACTAGATTCCCACATGGCCAACTATGGTTCAAAGCCTGGACCTGGTGACTTGAAAAAAAAATCACGTCAGGTGCATATGCATGCATGCCCAAGATCCCAGGAGGAGAATGGAGAAGGTATTGCAGCATGGCCATCCCTTTGGGGGATGATTTCTCACTTTCCCTCTCACTGTTTCTGTCCATCTCTCTCCAGTGAGCACATGTGCCCTAAGGCAAAAACCTCTTAAAAACTTGTTTATATCACAATAGATGAGCAGACATAGTGAGGCAGAAAGAAACAGGCTCCATTATTTATCCCTTGCCACCTACCGTTGTCCACTTTTTAGGAATAGATGCATGTAACCTAGAAATAATAGGGCTTGAAACAAAACAGGGTGAATACATACTTACCCATATACAGTATATGAAGGCAACAATTATAACTTACTCAGAGGGGGGAGAGTAGGGGGAGAAAATTCCAAAATGGATTACAGCTGGGAGTGCCCAGAGACAAGGAGATAAGGCCAAACAGACATGCTCCCTTCTCTTGAGGCAGATACATGCAGGGCTTGCTGTTATCAATACTGCTGGAAACAGGTCCAGAAAGGATACAGTCCCCTACACAGACTTGGGGTGAGAGTCGCTTGAAACTGGAAAGTTCAAGGACCATAAACTTAAAACCAAGATAGACTGACCAAACTTTAGAATAGAACCTGCCATCACCTGACTGACTAGCATTATGATAAAAGTCAGGACCCAGTTCTCAAGGGGAATATAAACTCTAGGGAAAAGTCCTAATTGGCAATCATTTTCAGGGACTCGCCTCCCTGCTCAGGAGTTCTTTCTTCCTTCTCTTTCTTAATAAACTCTTATACTACTCTTTTGTTTGGCTGTGTCGGTAATTTTTTGTGAGCATGAGGCAAAAACCTGGTTATCTCACAGTCCTAAACATAGCACTGGGGTTGGGCCTGATCACAACAATATCTCATGTCAATAGTATGTGTTTTCTTGGTGGTATTATAGTTTGCCTATTAAGCAATAGCTATTTAGATAAACCAGAAGCAGTGAGTTAAATAGTGTAGCCTGCTAAAGTTATTGTTATATTTATATTGCTTTTTAATAGTTTATAAATTTATACTATATAACCCTAAGATAAATATGATGAAATTGATTTATAATAAATTCATAGATTATAATAATAAAGTACATACTTTCTTTTTTTTTTTTTTTTTTTTTGAGAGGTTTTTCGCTATAGGGCGCGTGCGCTCGCCAGATAGACAGAGAGAGACATAGAGACAGAAAGCGAGAAATCACCCCCCAGGGGGGATGGTCACGCCGCAATCCCTTCTCCTCCATTCTCCTCTTGGGATCTTGGGCACGCACGCACACGCGCCCGGCGTGAGTTTTAAGCCACCGGGTCCGGGACGCGAACCGCGGTCGACTACGTGGGAGTCCAGCGACATAGCCATTACGCTAACTGCTGGTTCCCAAGTACATACTTTCTTGATGACAGAATTCTATCAGTTAATGCTAATTAATTTAAAATAATCCAAAATGTTAACAATTGTTTTAAAATACATATCCATCTACTTACCGATTTTCCTTTTTTATTTGTGTTTTTGAGTCCATGAGTCCTATCATGGATTAATGCATCTTAAAAAGAGTAAAAAAAATGATTATATAAATAAGTTGTCACTTGTAGCATTTGAAAATCCAGAAATTGACCTAAAAGTGAGATAATGTTCAGCAATAAGAAAATAAGCTCTGCTTTCCTCCTATGCATTTACTTTTATTTTTAGGTACACATTGATTAGATTTGACATTGCTTACAAAGACTCTTCAAAGAAAAACTGGATCACTGATTTGGTTCATACACATCTTTTGTACTATTTTCAAAGTACTCAGAATTTCCATGTCTTGGTTGCCTCATTTGTAAAGCTAGGGTAATAGTGTCAAGCTTATTGGAAAATCAAATAACTATGAAAAGTAAATAAGTTCATGTATACTGAGCAGTTACAAAGTTCTGAAGACTAAAGCAATACAATGTAAGTGCAAAGAAGTATTGAAATATTTATTCTTGGTGTTTAGTTTAGCTCCTTCATTTAAAATTTTTTAAACTATTTTATTTATTTATTTATTTATTTATTTATTTATTTATTTATTATTTGTTGGTTTGGTGAGAGAGAGAAAGTGAGAAAGCAAGCCGCCAGGTCCAAGACTTGAACCATGATGATTGACTATGTGGGAATCCAGCACCTCAACCTCCATACCACTTGCAGGCTCCATTCCTTCATTCTTGAAATGAGGGAATGGGAGCTTTTATAAGAGCAATGATGGTCTATGTTCACAGAGCTAGTTAGTGACAAAGCAGGGATGGAATCTACTTTATACCCTCATTGATATTTTCTATTATTTTATAGAATAGTTTTCCCTGTCCATTGAGTAGTTGAAAATAATAGAAAAAGGAGTTCATTCTATCACATTTACTCCAAAAATTCACATGATTAGAAGAATCCAAAGGGTATTAAAACAAAAGTTTTATAGGCATCTGTCTTAGTCTGTTTTTGTGCAGCTAACAGAATACCTGAGACAGGGTAGATTTATAAGGAATAGCAATTAATTTCTTGAAGTTATAGAGGCTGAGAAGGGGCCAGGGTGAAGTGAGGGACTTATTGTGTCTTTCCATGGTAGAAGTTGGAAGGGCAAGAGAGGAAAAGAAGAAAAGAGAAAGAGGGAAAAAGAGAGCCAAACTCCCTCTTTAATAATGAACCCACTACCATGATAATGGCATTAATTCATTCACTCTGCCCTCCTGGCCTAATCACCTCTCGTTAGGCCTACTTTCCCAATTACTGTTGCACTGGGAATTAAGTTTCAATACATGATTTTGGAGGGATACATTCAAACCATAGCATTCTACCACTGACCCACAAAATGTATGTCTTTCTCGCATACTAAATGCATTCATAACATCCCAGTAGCCCCAATATTTTAACTCATTCCAGCACCAATTCAAAAGTCCATAGACAAGAGTCTCATCTAAATCAGATATGGGTGGGACTCAAGTCATGATTACTGCAGAGACTCTGAGCCTGTGCAATTAAAGAAGTTATCTACTTCCAAAATACAATGGCAGGACTGGCAAAGAACAGATATTCCCCATTCCAAAAGGGAGAAATGAGAAAAAAGAAAGGAGTAGTTGGTCCTGTGTAAGTCTAACACCGAACAGGGCAAGCAGCATCAAATCTTAAAGCTCCAGATAATCTGCCTTGACTCAGTGTTCTATCTTCTGGGCACACCGGGGTGGGAGTTTGGTTCTCAAGGACTCAAATCACCTGCCTTCCCCACATGAGCAGCTTTGATTGGTTGGAGTCTCATGACTACAACTCTTCCAGGCTGGCATTGAACACTGGCAGTTCTACAGATCTGGAGTCTCTGTAACACCCCCGATCCTGCAGTTCTGCTGGGCATTGCCCTACGTGGGATTCTGCAATGGCTTCATTCCTGCAATAAAAGTCTTTGCCTGAGTCGCCAAACTATCAATGATATGCTCTGAAATCTAGGTGGAGGTAGCCATACTGCTGCAGCTCACAAACTGCGCTCCAGAAGAATTAGCATCACATGGTTACTGCCAAGGCTTACTACTTGCACTCTTTTTTTTTTTTTTTTTTTTTTTTTTTGAGAGGTTTTTGCTATAGGGCACATGCGTTCGCCAGACAGACAGAGAGACAGAGAGACAGAAAGTGAGAAATCACCCCCCAGGGAGGATGGCCACGCAGCAATCCCTTCTCCATTCTCCTCTCGGGATCTAGGGCATGCACGCACACGTGCCCGGCGTGAGGTTTAAGCCACCAGGTCCGGGACGCGAACTGCAGTCGACTACATGGGAGTCCAGCGACATAGCCATTACACTAACTGCTGGTCCCATTACTTGCACTCTTTAGAGCAGTGGCAGGCGCTGGACCTGGGCTGGCAGACACGGGACCTTGGTTCGCAGGAGCTATAACTGAGATGATGGAGGGGCACTTTGCTGGAATGTGGAGAGCAGATACCTGAGGTGATGTAGAGTGTCAGATGCTCCAGTCCTGCAGGCACCTCTCTGGAAACCTTGCCTGCAAGGTCCTGGCTTGGCTCAAAGATCTATGAATTGCCTTTGGGGTCATTCTCCCATTCTCTTAATAGCACCTGACTTCCTTCTACGCACACTGATTTCTTCAGTAACTGATCAGTTGGCCAAACCCTTGGTTTGCTCTCCTAAACATCTTTTATAGGGCCAAGCTGCAAACTTTCCAAATTTCTCCATCCTGCTTCTCTTTTCATTAGAAATTCCATCTTTAAGTCATTTTTCTTCTCTTGTATGTTATCAAATGCAGTTAAAAGAAGTCACATAGTTCCTTCAATAATTTGTTTATAATTTTTTCTGCCAGATAGTCTAGTTTATCCCTTTCAATTCTGCTTTCCCTAAGACCCTCTGGCATAGATTCAATTCAGCCAATTTCCTTTCCACTTCATTACAAAGATGACATTTCATCCAGTTTCTAATTCCCTGTTCCTTATTTTACATGAGACTTCATCAGAATTATCTTTTCCATCCATATTACATTTCCATCCATCATTCTGACCATAACCACTTGAGTAACCCCTAAGAAGTTTTATGTTTTCCCTACACCTCTCCTCTTCTGAGTACTCACAAGAACCACCCTTAATGCTCTGCTTATAGCAACATGGGCTTTTCCTACGTTATTATCAGTTTCAAAGCTACTTCTACATTTTCAAGTGTTTGTTATAGCAACAGCCCCACTTCTTGGTATCAGTTTTCTGTATTAGTCCATTTTATGCTGCTATAACAAAAACCTAAGACTGGGTATTTTATAAGGAATAGAAATTAATTTAGTATGGTCTGGAGGCTGGGAAGTCCAAGAGCAAGGGGTCAACATGTGGTAAGGGCCTTCTTACTGTGTCATCCTGTGGCAAAGCTGGAAGGATAGACAAGGGCAAGCGAGAATGACAGACAAATGGAGGCCACCCCCACCCCGCTTATTTTTTTTTTTTTTTTGAGAGGTTTTTGCTATAGGGCGCGTGTGCTCGCCAGACAGACAGAGAGAGACATAGAGACAGAAAGCGAGAAATCAACCCCCAGGGGGGATGGTCACGCCGCAATCCCTTCTCCTCCATTCTCCTCTCGGGATCTTGGGCACGCACACACACGTGCCCGGCGTGAGTTTTAAGCCACCGGGTCCGGAACGCGAACCGCGGTCGACTACGTGGGAGTCCAGCGACATAGCCATTACACTAACTGCTGGTTCCCCCCCGCCCCTTATTTTAAAAGAGAGATTCTTGCTATAGGGCATGTGCATTTGGTGGAGAGGCAGTGAGAGACAGAGCAACAGAAAGTGAGAGATTACCCTGCCAGGGGAATGGTCATGCTGCGATCCTTTCTCCTCCATTGTCCTCTTGGGATTGTGAGCAGGTATGCACATGTGCCCAACATGAGTTTCAAACTGCTGAGTCTGGGACTTGAATATTGGTTGGCCACGTGGGTGACTCACCATCTAGCACCTTAATCTCTATGCTGCTTGCTGGCCCCCAAATACTGCCTTTTATAACAAACCCACTCCCATCATAATGGCATTAATTTTTTCACTTTGTCTTCATGGCCTAGTCAGCTCTGATTAGCTCCACCTCCCAACATTGTTGCATTAGGAATTAAATTTATAGCATATGTAAACCACAGCAATATTATAAAACAGGTACCCAAGCATCCTAATTTCCCTAAGTGTCTTATTAATCCTAAATGTTTTTCCAAATAGCCATTTATTTCCTTCTAGAATAAGCATGATTTAGACATATCTTACATTTTTCCTGTCATTAAAAATATTAGTTACTAAAACCCACATTTTTCCTCCTTGTAATTGCCAGAGGGCACATGTGCTTCACAGAGAGAGAAACTTTCAATGGGGCATGGTCATGCCACAATCTTTTTTCCTCTATTTCTTCATCTCATCAGGATTTTGAACAAACATGCATGGGTCTGATGTGTTTTTGAAGTCATTAGGGCCAGGTTCAAATCATGGTTGGCTATGTGCATCTGCCTCACAATATACTGTGATTAACCATTGAGGAACTGAACCAGCCCTAAAGCTGACGTCTTATGTTCAAAAATACTTCCTGCATTCTAGTATATGTTCTTAGAGCTGTTCATTTATAACAGAGGTATAAATACATGCATGGCTGAAAAATTGAATTTTAATCATGCTAACATCCTTCATTTCATCAGATTCTATTATTCAAGCTAAGGTAAATTTCTCATTGGGGGTTTTGTTCTAAAAAACCACATTTCTCAATTCCACATTTCTTAATTCCATCTGATTCTTTTTCTCAGAAGTCCGTAATCGCAAAGGGCACTATTCACCCAAAGGATGCTTGCATGTTACAAAGAAATGAGCTGCTTGCTCATTTTTCTTCCACAGCAAGTGCTCTGTCTTTGTTCATCTTTACTTTAATCCACTGCAGTCACTTCTGAATGAATGTGCAGTCAATACACACCTATGACTGCCACAGTTGTTACAATATTAAAACACACATACTAATTGGCAGAAAGTTTCTGCCCCAAGACGTCCAGGTGTCACTTAACATGCACCACCCTAGCTACTGTAATTTACTTAGGATTATCCCATTTCCCTCAACCCCAACATGATACAGCAGGGGACTCTCCAGAACTCTGACCCAGTATTATCACGTGATCTGGTCTTTCCACGTTCATGTTGTATTTGATTGTTAAATATTTTTATGATCACCTTTAGGTTTACCAGTATGTTGAATGTGTCTTCATTAAATCACTGAACAACTGCTAGAATTAGAAAAATCTCTTCATTAGATAGGGTAATGATAGACAAAAATTTTGGAAACAGAGATAGAGAAAGGCAACAAATGGTTTACTAATATATGGTATAATACATGTAAAATAAAAATTATCTAGGTGTCCATATTTTTTAGGCTACCTGTATTTTGCTTTGCTTGATTTCCCATTGATACTGTAATTTTATAGGTTTTTTTATGCCAATTATTTTAAAAAATGTGTAACTTAACTATAAAAAGGAAAGCATAATTATTTTATATGAGTTCATGAGCTCATGTTTTTGATAATTATTTTATATAAGTTCATGTTCCCAATTTTACTGAATAAATATTTTAAAATTGCAATAATTTATATACAGATAACTTACCTACAACACGAGGGAAATTTATAATTTCATGTTTACCCTGAAATAAAAACAGAAAGTAAAGAGGAAAAAAGATATATCAGCAAAATTTTTAAACTTAGCATTAATTGATGACTATAAATAATAAGATCAAATGTTACCATTTGACTATCTTACACAAGGAAAAGATTTCATTTGTGATTTAACCAGTGCAACTAGGAGATGGCGGGTGAGATGCATGCATGGCTGAAAAATAGTATTAGTGAGTTGTTAAGGTAGGACATGCCAAGCATTAAAAGAAAATACATAATATTACTTAGCATATCATTAACTTCATATACTCTAAGCCATTGGAATCAAAAACAATCATTTAAAAGATAAACAGGGCCGGTTTCATAGCTTAGTGGTTAAAGGACCTGGATCCTACATGCTGGGCATGGCTTGAGTTCCAGCTCCAACAGTTTGGAATACACGCTGGGTGTGTGACCACCAGTGCCCCAAATCCTGACAGGATAGAGAACGGGAAGAAAGAGGACTACAACATGAACACACCCCATTGTGGATTGCTTTCTCTCTCTCTCCTTTTCTGGTGAGTGCATGTACCCTCTGACAATAAAAAGTAGATATTTTTTTAAAAAGTGAAATTAAAAAAAAAAACCTACTATAAAATAAAATAGGCATGAGGCCAGCAGGTGGTGTGGTGGTTGAGGTACTGGACTCCCACATGACCAACCTCAGCTCGAGTCCCAGACCTAGCAGCTTGCTTTCTCACTCTCCTTCTCTCCGTTTCTTCCTCTCTCTGGTCAAATGGAAGAATAATAATAAATAAAAATTAAAATACATTTTTTAAAAGAAAATAGGCATGACACTATAAAAAATGGTGAAGTAGGATGTTCAAAAAATTGGTCCCTTCACTGAAATAAACGCATATTGTTGACAACTGACAAATCATCACAGAATTCCAGAATAAAAAATCTTGCAGCAAACAAGGGACTGCTCAATGAAGAATAAAGGGCAGGTGAATTTTGGTATTTATAGATGTCTCGGTAATGTCAGTGACTGACTACCGAAATAATGGAACAGACCACAAACTGATCAAAAAGATTATAGTCATTGTAAAAAAAGTTTGCACAAGTCACTAAACAAATAATTGCAGCTCTCAACAATTAATAACAGCAATCCTGGGAACCAGCAGTTAGCGTAATGGCTATGTCGCTGGACTCCCATGTAGTCAACCGTGGTTCGCGTCCCGGACCCGGTGGCTTAAAACTCACGTCGGGCACATGTGCGTGTGTGCCCAAGATCCTAGGAGGAGAATGGAGGAGAAGGGATTGCGGCATGACCATCCCCCAGGGGGTGATTTCTCGATTTCTGTCTCTATGTCTCTGTCTGTCTGTCTGGCGAGCGCACGCGCCCTATAGTGGGAAAAGAAAACCCAAAAAACTAAAAGAACAATTAATAACAGCAATCCTTGGGACCAGCAGTTAGTGTAATGGCTATGTCGCTGGACTCCCACGTAGTTGACCGCGGTTCATGTCCCGGACCCAGTGACTTAAACTTACGCCAGGCGCATGTGCGTGCCCAAGATCCCGAGAGGTGAATGGAGGAGAAGGGATTGAGGCGTGGCCATCCCTCCTGGGGGGTGATTTCATGCTTTCTGTCTCTCTGTCTCTCTCTCTCTGTCTGGCGAGCGCATGCACCCTATAGCAAAAACCTCTAAAAAAAAAAAAAAGCAATCCTTGAAGAAGAAAAACACATTTCCAGAGTTATACTTACAATTTTTATAATACCCAATATTCAATATTTTTATAATATAATTTTTTAAATACCCAAATTTCAATAAAAAATTTACAAGACATACATAAAAAAAAGAGAAGATTTGGCCCATTCACAAGAAAATAAATAAATTGACAGAAAAGCCGTACAGAATTCCAGACTTTTGGAGTCAGCAGATAGCATGGTGGTTAAAGCACTGAGTTCCACATGGCCAAAGAACAGTTCCAGTCCCAGAGAAAGTGGCTTGGGGAAAAAAAATTTGCACATTCAAAAAGCTCAACAAATTCTAATAAGGATAAACTGAAAGACAGGACCAGCAGTTGGCGTAATGGCTATGTAGCTGGACTCCCATGTAGTTGACCATGGTTCGAGTACCGGACCTGGTGGCTTAAACTCACGCCGAGTACATGTGTGTGCATGCCCAAGACCCCGAGAGGAGAATGGAGAAGGGATTGAGGCGTGGCCATCCCCCCGGGGAGTGATTTCTTGCTTTCTGTCTCTCTGCCTCTCTCTGTTTTTCCTGCGAGCGCACGCACCCTATAGCAAAACCTCTCCAAAAAAAAAAAAAAAAAAAAGACTAATCCCTTTTCACAAGAGTGAAAACTCATGAGACAGCACCAATCCATTCACAAGTGCACTGCCTCCATGATCCAAATACCACCCATTAGGCCTCACCTGTTAAATGTCTCACCACCTCCCAATGACACACGCTGGGGACCAAACTTCTAGAAAATTGTGAACCTTTGGGGGACAAACCATATTTAAACCATAGCATTCTGACCCACCACTACTAGAGGTTCATGTCTTTCTCACATACAATACAATCATTCCATTCCAATAGTCCCCAAAGTCTTAACTCATTGTAGCACCAACCCAAAAGTCCAAGTCCAAAAATCTTGTCTGATAGTCAATGCAAACGCAATACAGTTGTGAGACTATAAAATCAAGAAAACACATTAGCTACTTTCCAGATTCAATGGTGGAAAATATATAGGGTAGAAATTTTCATTCCACAAGAAGAAAAGAGTAACAGGTCCCAAACAAATCTAAAGCCCAGGAGGGCAGACATTAGATTTTTTTTCTAAGAGAGATTTTGTCTATTGGGCATGTGTGCTCACCAGAGAGACAGAGACAGACAGAAAGCAAAAAATCACCCCCTGGAGGGATGGGCATGCTGTAATCCCTTCTCTTCCATTCTCTGCTTGCTATTTGGGGCATGCATGCACATGCGCTCAGCATGAGTTTTAAGCTGCCAGGTCTGGGACTCGAACCATGGTTGATTACATGGGAGTCTAGCAACATAGCCATTATACCATCTGCTGGTCCTCAGG
The DNA here is from genome assembly GCA_026018925.1 of Tupaia tana. NCBI lineage: Eukaryota > Metazoa > Chordata > Mammalia > Scandentia > Tupaiidae > Tupaia > Tupaia tana. The sequence continues at coordinate 41,790,254 of JAKSZU010000001.1, read as the reverse complement.
CATTAGATCTTAAAGCTTGAGAACAATTGCTTTTGATTCCATGTCCCACATCCGCCAGTGGGAGTTGAACCCCAGAGGCCCTGAGAAGCCCTGCCACCATGACTTTGCCAGTTGCAGCCTATGTGGTTGTTCATGCTTGATGCTGGTGCCTGTAGCTTTCCCAGGTGGCTGTTGCTTGCTGCTGGTGGCTCCACAATAATGAGGTCTCCAAAAGGGACCCATCTCTGCAGTTCTACAAGGCACTGCCTTGGTAGACACTTTCTGCTCTGACCCCACATTTCTGCTTGACACTGCCATAATGGGGGCTCTTGGCAGATCCATCCATGTGACAGGTCTCTGCCTAATTTCTTACACTTTTCAGTGCACTTTCTGAAATCTAGATGGAGGCTGATTTCATAGCTGTTGCATTCTGGACACCTACAGAATTAGTACCATGTGTAGCTCCACAGGGACTTTGATGCTGCTGCTGAGGCCTACTGCCCGTGTACTCCAGAACAGCAGTTCAATCTGTACTTGGGGATGCTTGAGACACTGCTGCAGCAATGGGAGCCTCCAATGCTGCACTGCGAAGCAGGAAGCTCAAGGCTGCACCCAGAAGTGAGCCTGTCCCAGGCCATTTCCCAGAAACCATTCTACTTTCCTAGTACTTTTCACCGGTGATGGGAGGAGCAGTCTTGAAGATAACTGATGCCCTCAGAGCCTTTCTCCCATTGTCCTGCTTATTAACATCTGGTTCTCATCTACCAGTGCAAATATTTCCACAGCTGGTAGCTTGGCCACACTCTTACACTCTTAGTAATATCTGCCGAAGATGTTTTCTCACTTTTAACATGGTCAAACTGCAAGTTTTCAAATTTCTTCTACCCTAATTTCCTTTTCTCTCTAATTTCACTAAATGGAATTAACCACAATTATGCAGCAGGCTGAGCTCTTTGTTGTTTAGATTTTCTTCTGCTAGAGAACATACATTACCATTCTTAAGTTAGGCTTTCCACATATCTTAGGGAAAGGACACAATGCAGCTTAATTTTTTTCTACTTTGTCTCACCTACCCCTAGCACTGAACTTTGGATACCATTTGTGGGCTATTGATAAATAATTTTTCAGGCTACAGTATTAGATAACTCCAGATAGTCTACTGTGGCCCTTGAAATTTCTTGGTCATATTTCTAAACTTCCATGTCATTTGCCGTCTGACAAAGCTATGCAAAAGAAACTAAAATGGGGCTGAGAGCCAAGGTATGTGACAGGTCTTTCATAATGCTTTCCATCCACATGTATCTGGTATTGTTGACAATTGGAACATTCTACTTAAAATCGTGACTCAAAAAGATTTCTAACCCTACTGTTCTCATCTCCTCTAGGTCCACACTCTTAAGATTGAGTCAATTGGGTCATTGATTACAGCTCTTCCCAGAAAGAGATCATTTCATTTTAGCTATTCCCTGGGTAATGATCAGTGGAGGATTATAGAGATCTATTTTGAAAACTGAAATTTCACTGACTAGATCCAGGTGTGGGTCTATTTTTATTCTTACTCACTAGAATCTGGGCCTCTTCAGTGTCCTACAAGGGCCAATGTATGGGACATGATACATCTCTCTATGTTTTATAATGGTGCCTTTATCCCTGCTCAGACATGAGTCTTCTGGATGAAAGGTCTCAGTGACATTAGATGACTGAGGAAAAGGTAAAGTTATGGCTACTGCAAGAGGATATACCAAACTGATGATGGTTGAGGGAGAACAACCCTAACACCTCGGGAGAGAGCACTTCAGACTCCAGGACAAACAAGACAGGGAAGAATGATCTTGTTTGTTTTACCATTTTCCAGTGACCTCTTGTGTCTTCCTCATGAAGAAAAATACCTTGATGTGACTCTCGCAAACACTTCCAAGTCCCTTTGTTTACCTAATCATTGGGTCTACCATCTCCCATTAGATGAGTCTGACCAGGTTTGATCACCATTGCCTTAACGTTACAGAGATGTCTACTGGAAACGGAAGAGAATTGACCCAGTTCCTGTAACTGTCATGAAAAATACCTGTCAACACTTCCAGGTGCCCTCCTCACCCTCATTGCCATAGTTGTCACTTACTCATTCTATGGGGTGGGTTGAATGCCACCTAGATGGAAATGTGGACAAACAAAACACATTGGACTAACCTCATTCAGACAGTTTCTCCAAAAACAAGGACCAGAATCAATTTTTTAAGTTAAACTGGGAACCCCAAGGTTTACCATTTGTTTGGGAGGCTATTTTGGAAGCACTGTCAACCTCTGGTCCCCTCTCCTGCAGTTAATATGAATCATGTTTGAGGGGGTACAGCAATGTTAAGCAGTGCTTTCTGAGGGCACCATCTGTCTCATGTCTTCTCTCAGCATCTATGGCAGACTAACTTGTTAGCTTGCAAGATGATACAATGTCTGATCTCAACCTGCCATGCCTTTCAAGGTGGGTTTTTTTCTACTCTGGGGAAACCTTTAGAATTTTCTTTCTATTCTCAGTGTTCTAAAATTTCACTGATTAGGTCCAGATGTGTCTCTTTTTATTTATGCTCACTAGAATGCAGGCTCTCCAAGGGCAAGAAGTTTTATTTGTCTCACTGATATACACTTAATAATGTAACTGGCACGTATAATAAATACTGATCATTGAATATATAGAGAATTAATTAATGAATTTATCCTGCTTAGTCTTCAATGATATATTTGGATTTGAGATATCCACCTTTAGCTCAAGAAAAGCGTCTATTTTTTTCTACCCTCCATTACCTGTGTGCTTATCTATAGTTCTTTTTAAACAAATGTTTGACTTTCTGAAACTATCTTTGTCTTCCAAAGATTTTTTTAAAGATTTATTGATTTTTAATTTAATTAATTAATTATTATTATTCAATTTTGACCAGAGAGTGACAGACAAAGAGAAAGGACGAATGAAAAAGCAAGCAACCAGGTCCAGGACTCGAATCATGGTTGGTGATGTGGGAGTCCAGCACCCCAAACACTATACCATTTGCTGGCCCTGTTCTTCAAACTTTTATATTTTCTACCTTTTTGGCTATTTTTTTACATTATTTTTCTTCAATTCTTTCACTTTGCAACTTGGTCTCCAGCCACATTTCCTTCTTCCTCTTTCTTTTTCTTTCTTTCTTTGTTTTCTTTCAGAGAGAGACAGAGAGAGAAATAGAGAGAGAGAGTGGGAGGGAAAGTGAGAAATCACCTCCCAGGGGGAATGGCCGTGTTGCAATCCCTTCTCCTCCATTCTCCTCCTGGGATTTTTGGACACACACACACACACACACACACGTATTATTTTCAAGTCACTAGATCCGGAACTTGACTGTGGTCAGCCATGTGGGAGTCCAGTGTTAACCACCACACCACCTGCTGGCCCCCACACCATTTCTTACAATCAACTTGCCCATTTAATTTTTTCGGTAATCATAACTTTTAACTTTTCGGTCACTCTTATTCCCTTTGCTTATTTCTCAGTGTAGCTTGGATAACAGTTACTGCATACTTCTTAGAGAGGTCTTTCCTTGTTCGTAATTTTGCATTGAAAATGTATATAACATCATAAGCATAAAAAATTCAACATTTAAGAAATTTTTGTACTAATAATCTATGTACAAGTTCATAAAATCATGATCTTTACATTTGAATATACTGTTAGAATGATAATAAGTGTTATTCCTTGATATTATACATGTTTCTTTATTAAAGATTATATCCATAGCTTTAGTTCTGTAGCTCTTTACTATTTTTTCTTTAATAAAAATTTTAATTGTGGTGCTATCTCATAACCTTTAACAAGGGAGCCATAGGCTACACAGCCAATCATAGTTAAAATCCTAGTCTCAGCAGCTTGAAAAACACACTGGGCATGTGCTCATACCCCAAATCCCAACAGGATGGAGAAATGAAGACAAAAACAGTAAGTTGGTATGGTTGTAGTGATATCAGAAAAACTGAACTTCAAGACCGAAGGTATTATAGGTAAAAAGAATATTTTATCATAATACGAGGCAAATTCATCAGAATATATAAAAACTATCAATGTGTATGTGCCATAGTGAAGTGTTCACTTTTTACAAGGGTTCAGTAGCTCTTCATCCTAGTTACTCAAGGAAAGGACTACTTTTCCAAAATGGTGTATTGGTAGCTGTGTCAGAGAGGAAGAAGTTCCAAAATCCAAGAGGTGTCTTTGGGCAGAGGCTCCAATCAGTACAACATTTCAGAGCTCAAAGAAGTCATTCGGATGGCAGAGCCCCAAAGAGTGCATCATAACTTGCCAAAAAGCTTCTAACACAGCCTATCAGTTTGAACCTCACTGAAAGGATACTGATTTATAGGTTAGCCAATATTTAAAGTCCAATTAGAATGTCACTCATACCCAGAGGTCATTAAAAGGTGCTGGGCCTTCTTAATGGTGATGGTGGTGGCGGCGGCGGTGGCGGTGGTGGTTTGTGTGTGTGTGTGTGTGTGTGTGTGTGTTGGAGGCAGAGGTGAGAAGGATGACTACAGATTTTCTTTGACTTCCAGAAGGATTGACTAATGTAAACCTTCCCAGATGGTCCAAGTAAATGTCACCTGGCAAGTAGGCCTTTAAATTTCATCCCAGTTTATCAGCTACTCCTGCTAGTGGAGATGTGATAAGACCATATTTATGGCTGTTGAGACAGGCTTCTGACTTGCTAACCAAGAGGATATCATCTATAGAGTGAAGGTTTGGAACATCAGAGGATATAAACACTCATGCTCAATACTGTTCCACTCACAGGTGGCAAATGGTAGATGAGTATGTACTCCTCAGGGAGTACCTCATATGTATGTATGGGAATCAATCTTGATTTTCAGGTGTCAGAGGTATAACAAACATAGTGTTGGCAATGTCCAATGTAAAGTGAGTGCCATCTGGTTCTGCAATGGATTCGGTTAAAGTCACAATGTTTCTTTCCTTTACTATTGAGACATTTTTGGTATAGTGTACTTACCACAGAGACAGAGACAGAGAGATAGAAAGCAAGAAATCACCCCTCCAGGGGGGATGGCCATTCCACAATCCCTTCTCTTCCACTTTCCTCTCATGATTTTGGACACTCACACACGCATGCCCAGAGCCCAGAGTGAGTTGCAAGTCACCATGCTGGGGACTCAAACTGTGGTCAGCCATGTGAGAGTCCAGTGACATAACCATTACACCATCTGCTGGTCCAAAAGTCACAGTATTTGGAAGAGCTGATGTATGGGATCAACAACTGGATTCAGTTGGTGATAAAATACTGTACATCTCTAGCTCCACTAGCAAACTTCATTGGCTATACAGGAATGTTGTATTGAGATAATGTATCTCTTAATTTCCCTGCTGCCTTTAAGTCCTTGGTGAGAGTTGTGATTTCCCCTTGTCCTCCTAGGATCCTAAAATGCCCTTAGATTCTCTTTTGAAACACTGGGCCATCTGAAAAGGGACAGGAAGATAGGTTGGGTGGTAATTTACATGTCTCACTAGCACTTACATGTAGCTATTCCAATCTCTCTGGTACTTAAGGAATGAGAAGATCAAGCATACAACACAGTAATTTATACTATTGATTCAGATGTGGAAATAACAACAGTATATTCAGCTGACCTGGAGAGCCCCACCAACAGTTAAGTTAGTTACTTTCTCCATTGTGAACCCAGTCTAAATTCCCTAAGTTGAATACAGGTGACTTTTCCTTCCACAGGTCTGGGTAAGATAGTGACTTGGTCACCCATATAAAGAGGAGAATAAAATATTAGATCCCTACCCTTCCTGAAATATCTCAGCAAACTTGATGGGTATATATATAGAACCTTCCACCCCCTTTAGGGACAGGGAGACCTAGTCCTCACCTCTAATCATGATTTTCTTTGAAGCAACTGAGGTTAGAATAGAAAGGGGGGTAGTGCCATGGGCTACAGAGGAAAAACGGCTCCATAACATGAAACTAGACTTCACGTGTACTTTGGGGTTTGCGTTGTGTAGCTACAATTAATGGCTCAGCCAAGTGAATTTCCAAGGTTATCTCTATTTCTAGTCTTAATTATTAATAGTTTCAAGAATTCATTACATCTGTGAAAATAAAATATGGAGATTAGAAAACTAACTTCTAGGTGAAAAAAATTGAGTTAAAAAAGCAGTGGATAAAAGAATTTCAAGGTAGATTTCACATTCATGACTTTGGCTAGTGCGAAATGCAGTTAACAAAGACCATGTTTGGGGGAGATTATGTCATATTTCTCATCAGTAACATCAACCATTGTTCAGTGCTTTAAATTTCATGAATGGATTCATGGCTTAATGAAGACAATTAAATTCAAATGGATGAACAATGATATGCGGCTAGTGATGTTACCTACATCCCTCCGTGCCTTCTAATCCTATCTTCTGCAGGTGATAGAGGATTTAAAATAAAAGACTCATACAAAATTAGAGCTTGTTCCACTACTATACAGTGGAATCAATTTTGCTGCCCTCTGCCTGATATTTGGTATGTCAGAGCTAGGTGATAGATTCACTTTAAGGGGAACTAAATGATTTGCATTTCCTATGATCAGGTGATTAATTTTGACTAGTTACATATAGTGAGGCTCAGGAGTTACAATAAATTTAGAAATTCCAAAGAAAATATTTCAAGACCCTGCAGTATTTTTAACTAACTAACTCAACAAATATTTATAGACTCATCACTATTCCAGTGGTAAATAAGACTAAATTTTTACCATCTGGAATTCAAAGTCAAGGGGGCATGATAGAGAATAAAATGTAAACAAATGTGCAATATGATACCAGGTAATAAAACATGAAGAAAGAGAATAAGTATGGTATAGGATAGATAATTACAAGCACTCTTCACTTAATACCAAGTTCCTGTCCTAGGATTAGGTTATTGAGTGAATTGGTCCACAAATGAGTTTAAAAGTAGATGTCTCGTGGTGTGTCATGACACTATAGGGTATGTATTTTCCAACAGATATCACATGACACCATACTGGAATAATGTAACTCCATCCATACAAAAACATACATTAGGGACCAGCAGTTAGCGTAATGGCTACGTCACTGAATTCTCACGTAGTTGACTGTGGTTCAAGTCCTGGACCAGGTGGCTTAAACTCACGCCGGGCGCATGTGCATGTGTGCCCAAGATCCCAAGAGGAGAATGGAGGAGAAAGGATTGTGGCCTGGCCATCCCCCCCTGGGGGGGTGATTTCTCACTTTCTGTCTCTCTCTCTCTTTCTGGCGAGTGCACGCACCCTGTAGTGAAAAACAAAAACAAAAACAAAACAAAAACAAAAACAACAACAAAAAACATACACAGAAAGTGACAAGACACATTACAATGCAATAATATAAATCTGACATAATCATTTTTGTTTATTCTGAATACTACTATGGGTGCACAACAAAGTACAAATTTATAAACAAAATGTATGTGATTGTGAATGTAGTGATTCACATGTAGTGAATACTAACTGACTGTAGGAAAGAAACAGAGACTGAGAAAGGGAATTTCTGAGACACACAGACAAACTGAGGATTCCGCCAATAGTGGGAAGTTCCAGTGGTCTTGAAACAGGTAGGCCCTTAACTTAGGAGTAGCTGTATTTTTCAAAGAGTAGTTAGGGAAGGCCCTCTAACTACTATAAATAAAAGATAACATTTATTTATATTTTAAAAAAGAATTATTATTTTTTAATCATTATTATTTTTTAATTTGACTAGAGATGGAGAGAGAGAAAGTGGGAAAGCAAGCAGCCAGGTCCAGGACTCAAACCACTGTCAGCCATGTGGGAGTCCAGTGCCTCAACTACCATGCCACCTGCCAGCCCCAAGAGATAAAATTTAAGCAGAGACCTAAATGATGTGTACAAATGAACCCTGAGAAGATCTCGGGGAAGAGCATTCCCATCAAGAGAAAAACCCTGAGATGAGAGCAAGTTCAGTTTGTTGAAGAAATAGCGAAAAGAATAATGTTACTGGAGCAGAGTGAATGAAGACATGCTAAGACATGAGGACAGGAGGGTTCATAATACAGATAAATAGGGCCTTGTAGATGATGGTGAGGGTATGAATTCTACTCCAAGGATAAAAGGATACCACTGAAAAATTGAGCAGGAAAGTGACATAACTTAGATCAACATGTCTACAAAAGCAGTCTGGCTGTTATGAGAAGGCCAGAGGAGACAGAAGCAAAATTAGAAGCAGAAAAACAAAGGTGTACGGCAGCTGAAAGAGATGAGAGTAACTAATGATTTTAGATATATTTTGAATACAGAAATGACAAGACTTGATGGATTGCATGTAAGAGATGAAAGAAACCAAGAAGACTCCTAGGTGTGGTTTTCACAACTTAAGAGCTGCCATTTATAAGAATATAAGCTCCACAAGAGCGTTCTTTTTGTCTGTTTTATTCAATAACATATGTCATACATCTAGAAATGATGCTTGTCATGTCTATATGCTGAAGAGATTAAATGAATAGGGAACTTTAAGGGGTGGGGGGAATTTAAGCTGCAGGTGGAGAATTGGTGGAGATAAAATTAAAAGTTCTATTTTGGTCATTTACATTTGAAATTTCTTTAAGATATCTAAGTGGGGCAAGATGTCGCATATGTATAATCCTGAAATTTAAGGAAAAGGTCAGGGATATGAATTTGGGAGCCATTGATATACATATGATATTTATAGCTACAGAACTTTAAATATCACATGTAAATTATATTTCCCCTAGAAAGCTTAGAGAGAGAAAAAAAAAATAACACAAGGACTAGGACTAGAACACTCCCTACATTTAGAACTTGAAAAAGGAAACCTCCCTACCTACCAAACAGCCAGTGAAGAAAGGAGAAAATGATATTACAAAAGGCCAGTGGGGGAAAAAAATCAGTTTCAAGATAAAGGTTCAGTGCTGGCTCCATAACACAGTGGTTAAATGTTGTGTGTAGGAAATGGATCCCATGTGTGACTGGCCACAGTTCTATTCCTAGACCTGTTAGTTTGAAAAACATACTGTGTGCATGTATGTCCCTCAATCCTGATGGGGTGAAGAAATGGAGAAAAGATATTGTGGCATGACCATACTCTACTGTGGGGTGTTATCTCTCTCCTTTTCTCTAGTGACTGCAAATGCCCTCTCACAATTAAAAACATATATAAAGGTGAAATTATTTGTGCCAAATGCTGGTAAAACAGTCAAGAAGATGAGGGCTGAGAATTGCTAATCACTTTGGCAAAATTGTAGTCATTGTTAACCTTGAAAAGAGTAGATTCATTGGAGTGGTAATGATGAAAATGTGATTGAAGTGTGTTAGAAAATAGAATGTGAGGCAGATCAAAACCACAATGAGATACCACCTAACCCCAGTCAGAATGGTGACGATTAAAAAAACAAAAAATGATACGTGCTGGAGGGGAGGTTGTGAAAGAGGAATACTCCTACATTGTTGGTGGGAGTGTAAATTGGTTCAGCCAGTATGGAGAACAATATGGAGGTTCCTCAAAGACCTTCAGATAGAACTACCATATCATCCAGAAATTCCACCCCTGGGTATCTACCCAAAGGACAGGAGAACACTTAGTCAGAAGAGTGCTTGCACAACTATATTTATTGCATTATTCATGATTGCTAAGACATGGAATCAACCCAATGTCCACAAACAGATGAATGGATTGAAAAAGTGTGGCACATATACTCCATGGAATACTACTCAACCATAAAAAAAAAAAAAAAAAAAAAAAAAAAAAAAAAAAACAAGGCCCTGGAATTTGATAGAAAGCAGACAAATATGGAAGATCTATTGGCGAGTGAAGCAAGTCAGGCAATGAAAGAGAGACATTGTATGTCTCCACTTAATATATACCGACTGCACTCTATGGTAGAGACTAAAAAACTGGAAGACATTAAAGCATTGAAAATTGTTATGGACACTAGAGATGAAGTGGAAGGAGAGTGTGGGAGGGGAAGAGCATAGGAAAGGAAATTTGGGGAAAAAAATCGATATGTGTGGGACACAGATATGGTTTATTATCTGTTAATGATGACATGTATAGTATTCTCAACTGTGCTGGACTGAGGGGTATATCATGCTGGGTAAAGTCTCTTTGCAATCTAAATGATGTATAGTGACTGAATGTGATAATAATAATAGTAATAATAATAATAAATAAAGCAAAAGAGAAAAACTGAGTGGTTTTACAGATGGAAATACTAAGCTCGTGTTTTCTGGACATGTGTACATTTTTATGCAAAGATGATCCCATTAAATTAATGGAAATTCTGCACACATAGATACTTAGGAAAATCTGGCATATATATATATATATATATATATATATATATATATATATATATAAATGAGGCTCACTCAGTTCATCTCTTGCTGAATTTTTAATTCTGTCAGCTTTAAGATATTCAAGCTGAGGGGAAAAATGAGTTAAGGTGGTTTAAAGAGAAAAAAATTACCTCAGTCACGACTCGATTTTCATTTAGGGATACCTTTTCAAATTCAAGCTGTATATATGAAATTCAATTATTGAATATCAATATATGGTTTTTATAGTTATATATTCTTTATGGTTACTCATTCTAAATTAAATTAAATTTTACATTTATTATTAAATACTAAAGTTTCTCTCAGTGTCATCCTTCTAATAAAAATAGCCCAGGTTTTAAGAAGGAAAATAGAATGTGAGGAAGTGAAGAAAACAGTATATACACATTTTTTCTACAGTCATGAGCAGATATGTGGATTGAAGGCAGTTTGTATTTTAAAGGCTGATAAACCATAGCATGTCCATACGCTAAGGAGAGTAATTCAATAAATATGAGGAGAAGTAATTGAGATGCTATTGCTGGTTTTTGATAAAATAACCATTCTCTATACCACTTTGTTACTCACAATCTAAACCTTGCTTGTAACAGCAATGTATACAATCTAAAACGATAAATCATTATTGGCAATCCGTGAAATACTAATTTCTACTTCTGTCAAATACTAGTTTCCACTCTTTGAAGGCTGAAGACAGTCATGTGACTTACTTCTGGTCAATGAGACATAAGACATACTAGTGGACTTTTGTACAAACTTTTGTTTCTTTGCAAAAACAAAACAAAGGCAAGTGCAAAAGGAGAGCTTGATTGTACTACCTGCATATCCTTGCACTGACTTGATCTACACATGATGCCTAAGGCTGAAGCAAACATTTTGTGTTCACGGGGTGACACCATGAGGATAAAAAAGGAGAAAAATACAAAAGAGACTAGTTCCTGGGTCCTTGATAACATCATTAAGCCACTCAGCCAATGCCAGGAATTTCCCCAATATAATTTCTATTCATATGATAAAAATCATCACTTTTAAATATCCATTGATCAGATTTCATGTTACTTCAGGATGAAAGGATTTTTACCTGATACATGGGAGAAAAAAATAATTGAGTAAGCCAAGTCTTGAGCAGTTGGAAGTGGATAAAGAATGATTCCTGAATAGTTATAGAACTGGCCTTTAAAAAGAACATAATCGGTTCAATGATTTTAACAGTAAAAAATACTGGGTATATTTGTACACATTTGGCAGTTAGGCAGGATATGGGAAGACGAAATTGCTTCTTTTTGGTTTCTCTCTTGTTTAGTAAAAAATAAGTTAGGTAGGACCGGCAGGTGGCATGGTGGTTAAGGGTGCTGGACTCTCACATGGCTGACCACAGTTCGAGTCCTGGACTGGGCGGCTTGCTTTCTCACTTTCTCTCTCTCTCTCTCTGTCCCTTTTAATCAAATTTAAATAAATAAGTAAATAAGTTAAGTAAAATAATTCTTTAAAAAACAAGTTAGGTAATTAAGAGTAAGAAAGGGAGCAATATATTGGCAGAGGAAAATGTATAAGATACTAATGAGAAAATGGAGACTGACTTAAACATGGAAGAGTAGTGGTGGGTGTCTGGATGGGCTATTAGTTCTCCTGTATATTCATAAATTTAAAGTGGGGAAGCAATAAAATGGAAGACCAGAAATTTAACAGAGAGATTCAGGGAATGAGACAAAGTAGGCCTTGAGAAGATCTCATGGTGTAGAAGGCTATATGTATGTGCAAGGGTGTGCACACACTCAAGGGAGATGGGAGAAGACCCTGATATACTACCTGTTCCTGGCTCAATGTGAGGCTCCGGAAGGCAAATAGTAAAAGTCATGGTAAACTTACGAACTGCCTGAATCTTGAAAGCCTTCTGCAAGATACATACAGATCCATTGGCAAAAGGTGGAAACCTTACTGACTTAACGCATCTAATCACAGTCTCTGACCAGTCATTGATTGCTCAATTAGTTATAAATAACTGATGGAATGCCCCAAGGAAGCCATGCATGAAAGTAAAAAAATAACAATAATAACAATAAAACGATCTGCAGTGGCACACTGGAGAAAATTAGTCTGGAAAGCCACAAAACAAACAGAAAAGAATAAAAATAAGTCACTGAGAGTAGGGGACCAAAAGAAAGAGTTAATATACTTTATCACTTTAAATACCTAGTTTTCAACAAACACGAAATATGCAAAGAAATAAGAAAGTGTGACTTATATATAAGAAAAAAATGCAGTCAGAAAAACTTGCTCTGAGAAGGTTGAGATAGTGAATAAAGACTTCAAAGGACCTATTAAAATAGGTTTGAAAAACTAAAAGACACGATGTTTAGATAATTAAAGTATGATTCATCAAATAGAGAATATCAGTAAAGAGATGGAAATTATGAACAAGAAATTGGAAAGACTGGATTGAAGAATAAAATAACTGAAATAATTGACTAAAGGGGCTCAATAGCAATTTTGAGATAGTGAAATAAAAAATCAGCAAATACTAAGAAAAACTGATATGTTTACAATGTGAAGAACAGAAGAAAAATAATTTTAAAAATTACAGAGCTTTAGAGAGATCTATGGGATATTATCAACCCATATATTAGCATACCAACATACATGGAATAGGAATCACACAAAGAAAGGAGAGAAAGTAAGTAAAAGAAAACATATTTGAGGAAATAATGGCTGACAAGTTCCCAAATTTAATGAAAACAATTTAATCTAGACATTCAAAACACTCAGTACACTTCAAGTAGGATAAACAAAAAGAGACCCACATCTAGACACATCATATTAAAACTGTTGTGGGCCAGCAGGTGGTATGATGGTTAAGGCACTGGATTCCCACATGGCTGACTCTGTGGTTCAGGTCCTGGACTTGGTGGCCTGAAAATCATGCTGGGCACATGTGCATGCATACCTAAAATCCTGAGAGGAGAATTAAAGAGAAGAGATTGAGGCATAGAGATACCCCTAGGGGTGATTTTTCACTTTCCTCTCTCTCTCTCTCTCTCTCTCTCTCTCTGGCGAGCACACGTACCCTATAACAAAAAATCTAAAAACAGAAAAACTGTTGTAAGATAGTTTGGAGGAATACATTCTAAAGATCTATTGTACACCAGGTAACTATAGCTAATAATAATGTAATGTATATTGAAAATTGCTAAGAAGCTGCATTTTAAATGCACTCATCATTAAAAAAATGTTAAGTATGTGAGGCAATACATATATTAATTAGCTCAAGTTAACCACTGATGATATATATATATATATCACAGTGTTAAGCTGTATGCTATAGATATGTACAATTTTTACTTGTCAAACCTTTAAAAAGTTAGGGAAAAACCTATTGAACATCAAAGAGAAAAAATTGAAGGCAGCAAGAGAAAAACAGGTCTTTAAGAAAATATTTTTTAGAATCTTTTTTTGCTATAAGGTGTGTGCACTTGCCAGAGAGACAGAGAGAGACAGAGAGACAGTAAGCAAGAAATCACCCTCCCTAAGAGTGATGGCCATGATGCAATCTCTTCTTCTCCACTCTCCTCTCAGGATTTTTGAATCTATATGCACATATGCCCGGTGTGAGTTTTAGACTGCCTGGTCCGGGATTCAAACTGCAGTTGACTATGGGGGAGTACAACAACATAACTATTATGCCATCTGCCAGTCCCTCTTTAAATTTTTTTAATTTTAAAATTAACATAATAATTGTACACATTTGGGAAGGTTCAATGTAATTTTTCAGTATAATGTGCGATGATTGAATCAGAGTAATTAGTATACATATCATCTCAACCATTTGTCATTACTTTGTGTCAGGAACATTCAAAATTCTCTCTTTTAGCTACTCTCAGATATACAGTAAGTTGTTAACCACAATCTCCCTACTGTATTTTTCTAACACTAGACATTGCGTCTCCTATCCGTAATTTTGTTTTCATTGGGGCCAGCTGGTAGCATAGTGGTTAAGGCACTGCACTCCCACATGGCTGACCACAATTCAAGGCCAGGACTTGGTGGCTTGAAACTCATGCTAGGCATGTGTGTATACATGCTCAAAATCCTGAGAGGAGAATGGAGGAGAAGGAATTGTGGTATGGCCATCCCCTCAAGGGGTGATTTCTCATTTTCTCTCTGTGTATCTCTGTGTCTCCCATGAGTACACACATGCTGTAGCAAAAAATCTCTTAAAAAGAAAGTTTCCATTAATCAACACTCTTCTCTCCTCCCTCTATCTTTCCCAGCTATTAACAGTCTTCATCTCTCTACTTCTATGTGGTCATTTTTCCAATTTCCAATATAAGGGAGAACTTGAAATATTTTTTCTTTTGTGCCTAGCTTATTTATTAATAATTAAAAATAATGCCCTCCAGGTGCATCCATTCAACTACAGATGGCTGAATTTCATCCTTTTTAATGGCTGCATATTCCACAGTTTCTTTATCCATTTGGTGATTGACACTTGACTGATTCCATATTTTGGCTATTGTGAATGGTGCTATAATAAACATTGGAGTGTAGATATTTTTATGATATACTTATTTCCTTTCTTTTGGATATATGCCTTGTAGTGGGATAGTTGAATCATATGTCAGTTCTATATTTCATTTTTTGAGAAACTTTTGTACTGTTTTTCATAATGGCTATCCTAACTTACATCCCCACCAACAGTGTAAAAGAATGTCCCATTTTATGCATCCTTGCCAGTATTTCTTTCTTTTTCTCTTTCTTTCTTTTGTTGTCTTTTTTTATATTAGCCATTCTCTCTGAGGTGAAATAATATCCCATTGTGGTTTTGATTTGTATTTCCCTAGTGATTAGTGATGCTAAGCACATGTTCTTTGGTCATTTGTATGTCTTCTTCTGAGAATTGTTTATTCAGGTTGTATTTGTTTATTTATTTTTAAGATTTTTACCATAGGACACATAGAAACAGAGAGGGAAAGTGAGAAATCCCCTTAGCAGAGGTGGGGGTGCTGGTGAGTAATGGCCATGCTATAATCCCTTCTCTTTCATTCTCCTCCTAGAGTTCTGGGCATGCACATACATGCACCTGGAGTGATGTTCAAGCTGCCAGGTCCAGGACTCAAATGGTGATCAGCCAAGTGGGACCCCAATGCCTTAATCACCATGCTACCTTCAGGCCCCTCAGATCATACTTTAATTGTTTTGTTGCTGAGTTATCTGAGTTACTTGTATATTCTGGTTATTAATTCCTTATCAGATGTATAGTATCCAACTATCCTTCCATTCTGTTGGTTGTCTTCACTCTTAGTTATTTCCTTTGCTGTGTAGCTTTTTAGTTTACAACAATCCCATTTGTCTATTATTGTTTTTGCTGTTTATGCTTTTGAGGTATTATTCTTCAAGAACTCTTTGTGGATACCAATTTCCTGGATACTTTCTCATATGTATTATTCTAGTAGCTTTGTAGTTTCGGGTTGTATGTTTAAGCCATTAGTCCATTTGTAATTTGTTTTTATACAAAGTGAGATTACAGGGTAGTATGTTTCCAGCTCCATTCTCTTTACTCAGGATTGCTTTGGCTACTTGAGATCTCTTCTGATTCCATATAAATTTAATGATTTCTTCCTATTTCTCTGAAGAACATCATTGCTATTTTGATAGGTGCTGCACTGACTCTGTAAATCACTTTGGTAGTAAAGTAATTTGAACAATATTGATTTTTCCAATCCATGAACATGGGATGCCTTTCTGTGCATGCATACACACACACACACACACACACACACACACACATGTCTTCAATTTCTTTCATCCATGGTTTAAAGTTTTAATTACAGAAGTTTTTCACCTCCTTGTTAAATTATTCCTATTTCACTTGTAGCTATTGTACATGGAATCCCTTTATTTCAGCTATTTCATTATTGGTGTATAAAAATGCTACTGAGTTTTTTAATGTTGATTTTTTTTTTTTTTTTGAGAGGTTTTTGCTAGAGGGCGCGTGCGCTCACCAGAAAGACAGAGAGGGACAGAGAGACAGAAAGCAAGAAATCACCCCCAGGCGGGATGGCCACGTCACAATCCCTTCTCCATTCTCCTCTCGGGATCTTGGGCATGCATGCACACGCTCCTGGTGTGAATTTAAGCTGCCGGGTCCAGGACTTGAACCGCGGTCAACTATGTGGGAGTCCAGCGACATAGCCATTATGCTAACTGCTGGTCCCGATTTTTTTTTTTTTAAGAGAGATTTTTGCTCACTGGAGAAACAGAGGACAGAAAGTGAAAAATCATCCCCCAGGGGGGATGGCCTTGCTGCAATCCCTTCTCCTCCATTCCCCTCTCAGGATCTTGGGCACATATGCACATGTGCCTTGCATGTTTTAAGCCACTGGGTCTGGGACTTGAACCACAGTCAACTAATGGAAGTCCAGTGATGTAACCATTGTGTCATCTGCTGTTCCCTGTATGTTGATTTTGTATCCTGAAACTTTACTGAATATATGAGTTCTGAGAGGCTTTGTGTCTTAGAAATTTTGTATATAAAATTATATCACCTAAAAATAGGGACAAACTGATCTCTTCCTTTTAAATTTGGATTCCATTATTTCTTTCTCTTGCTTAACTGACACAGCTAGGACTTCTGGTATGATGTTGAATAAGAGTGGTAAAAGTGAACATCCTTGTCTTGTTTCAGTTATTTAAAGTTTTCAGCTTTTTTCCATTAAGTATGATATAGTTGTGAATTTGTCACATATGGCCTTTATTGTGGTCATTCTTTCATCCTTGGTCATCCAAGGATGTTGGGTTTTGTCAAATGCTTTTTCCATACCTATTGAGATAATCATATAGTTTTTGTCCTTCATTTTGTTATACTGTATATCACATTTATAAATTTGTATATGTTGAACTATCCTTGCATCCATGGGATAAAATTCATGGTGTATAATCTTTTTGATGTACTGTTAAAGTTTAATTGTTAGTATTTTGTTGAAAATTTTTGTTGAAAAATTTTACTATGTTCATTACGCATATTAGTCTGTAGTTTTTTTTCCCCCTAAACATTCACTATATTTATTTTACTAAATATTATGGTTTAAAAAAGCACAAACCAGAAAACTTTTACTTAAAACAAGTCCAACCAAGTGGATGAGGTTGACTTCATCCCATCCTCACCTTTTATGTATATGGAGGTGGAACCATACTGAACAGTGAGCACCCAGGTACTTTGCCTTTCCTGTTGAACATGAATTAATTTCTTTGACCATAAATGAACTTCTCTGAACCAAGAGAGCCAAATAAAGTTTTACAAGATACAGGTGCTTTAGCTTTTCCCAGCTTTAAAAATAAGGCAAGTGAAAAATATTTAATAAAAGTAACTGTAACAGAAAAAGCTTTAAGTATTCTACCATTTATTCTAATAACTTACACTCAATGCAAACAGCATCAGACAAGTAAACATACAGAAGTTTAACTGGGGTTAATGGTTATATTTGTAATTAACAAATCTAATTTACTACAATTTGAGAAAAATGGTCATTTGAACCCAACTTAAATATATGCCAATAATGTGCATTAAATTTTATGTACCTACGCAGCAGAGTAACATCTGAAAGCTTTTCTAGAGCATTGTGTTAGTGAGAAAAGTAAAGGGTACTTTTATTTCACAGTATTGGATTAAATAAAACAATTACCAAAAACAAAAACAAAGCAATTGATTTAAAAGGAAAAAAAAAAAGTATCGATGATACTTTTTTTTGGAGAGATTTTTGCTATAGGGCGCATGCGCTCGGCCAGACAGACAGAGAGACAGAAAACGAGAAATCACCCCCCAGGGGGGATGGCCACGCCACAATCCCTTCTCCTTTATTCTCCTCTTAGGATCTTGGGCATGCACGCACATGTGCCCGGTGTGAGTTTAAGCCACCGGGTCTGGGACTCAAACTGTGTTCGACTACATGGGAGCCCAGTGACATAGCCTTTATGCTAACTGCTGGTCCCCCAATAATACTTTTTTTTAAATCCCCACTTCTTGGGGATTTTGCCTTTTTTTTTCCTACAGGGTGCATGCTCTCATTGGAGAGATAGAAGCAAGAAATCACTTCCCGGGTGGGGGGAGGGGATAGCCAAACCACATTCCCTTCTCTTCCATTCTCCTCTTGGTATTTTGCACATGCACACACCCAGCATGAGTTTCAAGCCACCAGGTCTGGGACTTGAACCATCCTTGATGTGGAAGTCCAGTGCCACCTGCTGGCAGGGGATTTAACTATCTTTCAGAGACATATCACTATTCAGAAGTGCAGAAGCAAATTCACATAAATAAAACAATGTATCTTCACTAGCTTCAGCTTCAGACAATGGTTCCAGACAAACAAGCTTACTTTGTGTTGGTTCTTGGTCCAACAGACCAAGATAGTTGATAGCTATTCAGAAGCGATCAACCTCTATAGGTTTATCTACAGAGGACACAGTTTCTGATGATGCTGTTGTATTAACCTATTCAACATTGGAAGCAGGGTTCCCATCGAGAAATGCAAGAAGTGGAAAGGTAGTGTACAGGATAAGTGGTTTATCTTGTTTGGATTCAGATTTTCTTCCCTCTTCTGAAACTGACTGAATTATGTTGTTCTTGGTAGTTTCTAATCCTTTATTCTCAGATTGTATATTGCTGATGTGATCTATGGGATTCATCTGGACAGACCAGTGAATAGATCTGGATCTATGCCAAACTGTCTTCTTGATAGTATGGCTTGGAAGACTTCTGAATTGCAATCAATACTGTCAAGATAATCCAACAGTTCAACCTTCCCAAGAGATGAATGTTATAATTCAAAATGGAATCCATCACAGTTACAGGATAGCCTGTGGTCAGACCAGATGAGCCATTTAGCTGTACAGCACAAGACATGGGAGGCTGGTGCTACTGCTGCCAGAACTTAGGGATTCTCTGGCTGGTTCACTCTGCTCTCCACTCTGAATGACAGGTGTGTATTCGTGTTCATTGTCATCTTTCTTTCTTTCTTTTTTAGAAGAGGTTTTTGCTATAGGGCGTGTGCACTCGCCAGACAGACAAGAGAGAGACAGAGAGACAGAAAGCGAGAAATCACACCCCAGGGGGGATGGCCACGCTGCAATCCCTTCTCCTCCATTCTCCTCTCGGGATCTTGGGCACGCACGCACACGCGCCCGGCGTGTTTTAAGCCACCAGGTCCGGGGTGCGAACCGCGGTCGACTACATGGGAGTCCAGCGACATAGCCATTACGCTAACTGCTGGTCTCTCATTTTCCTTGTCATCTTCAACAATGATTGGCTACAATTGGAGGATTCCTCATTAGCTTCTGAAATAACTGGGATATTTTCTCCGTGTACATTATTGTCAGTAACTTATAAATAATAATGTCATCTGCAATCCATTCCTTTGGCTTTAAACCTTCAATCCTACTGTGTGAAACTTTACAATGGTGATTATCAGCTGGTTCTTTGACCACCTGTTGAAATAGATTCTTCTTTTGGGCTCTATTAGTGCTTATAAGTAGAGGCCTTTTATATTTTAAACTCACAAACTTGTTATTCTGAACCAATCTAACAATAAGCTGGTCAATCCTTTTTTATTTTTATTTTTTCTTGAACCACTTACTTAACTTTAGAAGTTGAACAACTTGTGAAATAAAGTTTTGCTCTACATCAATGTTAGGTTTTTTAAGTAGTTTTACACTGTTATTGTATGGACGTTGTAAAATGAAGCTCATTTTTGGAGATAAGCATGTAGTTTTTCAGTGTAAATCTGAACTCGTGCATGGAATATCAGAAAGATCTTTGAATAACTTGTTGCTGTTGTGTATGCTTTGCCTGTAACTCTGATACCTCCTGCCAAAGGAATTTATTCTTACCTTTAGTCAGAAAGCATGGACTCAATAGTTTCTTGTTTCATTTGAACCTATTGAGTACTACTTAACATTTTTGTTAGATCTTTCTGGCAAATTTTATTTTCTTCTGGTCTTGAAGATGAAACCTTTCTTATATATTCTCCAGCAAATCATCCTGGTCTTGTTTGAAGTAAGGATACTGAAATTCAACAGGACCATCTATTTCCAGTTTACAATTCCAGAGTCAATATGTACTACTTTACGGAAACCAAACATATTCAGTTGCCTCACAAAGCTTGCCATGTTACTAAGCTTAAAGTATTTGGGAAGAATTTCTCTTCCAAACCTTTGTTCATCCAAGACCAGAAAACTTTGGCCATTCTTGTGATGAACTTGTTGGTGTGGATTTCTTCCACACGCATCCACAGAAAGTCAGTACATTGAAACTCTGCTTTGTTAACGAAGGCGAGGATTCCAAATTCTACACCCAAATAAGGCAGTGGCAGCAGTGGCGGCAGTAGTGGCCTATAGTTTTCTTTTTTGGTTGGGTCTTTGGTTTTGGTATTAGTGTAACGTTAGCCTCACAGAATGAGTTTAAGAGGGTTCCTTCCACTTCAGTTTCTTGAAGGAGCTTGAGAATTGGTATTAGCCCTTATTTAAAGGTTTTATAAAATTCAACAGTAAAATCATCTGCTCCTGGGTTTGTCTTTCTTGGGAAACATTTGATTACTGATTCACTCTCATTTGTTTTTTTGTTTATTTGTTTGTTTTGAGAGGTTTTTGCTATAGGGAGCGAGAGCTCGCCGGAGAGACAGAGACAGAGAGACAGAAAGCTAGAAATCATCCCCCAGGGGGGATGGCCATGCCGCAATCCCTTCTCCTCCATTCTCCTCTTGGGTTTTGGGCATGCACACACACACACCTGGCGTGTTTAAGCCTTCAAGTCCAGGACTCGAACCACGGTTGACTACATGGGAGTCCAGCGACATAGCCATTACGCTAACTGCTGGTCCCAACTCTCATTTGTTATTGGTCTATTAGGGTGTTCTAATTCTTTCTGGTTTAGTCTTGTAGTTGTATGTGTCTAGGAATTTACCAGTTTCATCTAGATTTTCCAACTGGTTGGCATGTAGTTGTTCACAACGGTCTCTATCATTTGTATTTTTGTGGTATCAGCTATAATGTCTTTTTGTTTCTGATTTTACTTACTTGGAACTCCTCTTTTTCTTAGTCTAGCTAATGGCTTGTCAGTTTTACTTTCCCAACTTTTTTTAAAATTTTTGTTGTTCTCAAGTTTGTTTCTTCTCTGATCTTTATTATTCCTTTCCTTTTGCTAATTTTGGAATTAGTTTGTTCTTGTTTTCCTAGTTCCTTGAAGTGAGCGGTTAGGCTTATTTGAAATGTTTCCTTTTTCCCCTTTGATGAAGGCACTTATTATTATCAACATCCATCTTAGAACTGCTTTTGATATAGCCTATAGAGTTCAGTATTGTGTTTTCACTGACATTTTTCTCATAAACTTTTTATTTTCATCTTGATTTTTTTCATGACCAAAGTTTTTTTACTATTATTATTTTTAGTATTCATTCCAATAACTTGAATCCACAGATATAAGCAGTATATAACCAGAAAGTTACAAGTAAACACAGATAACACATGCAAATTTCTGTTCACAAAGGTCACATGTACAGGGACATGAATTAGAAGTGTGCATCTAAAATTATGGCCAAATTGTTTTTTAAATGCAGAAATGTAAAATTACATCTTGAAAATATGAAGAGATGGTCTACACAGTTCAAAAACCAAACGTTGCTTATACCAGAGATGCGTGACAGCTACAAGATTCAAGTGACATGCAGTAAGATCTCAAAAAATTAATACCAGTCAAAGAGAATGGAATATTTTTTACATTTCACTGAAAATACATTGACTACTAAATACAAAATCTAGCAGGATCTCAGGGGAAAAAATTACAAAATCAAAAGTCAATTACTTAATATTTCTTAATATTAAGGACCTGGAGGCTTGAAACTCACACCAGGTGCATGTGCATGCATGCACAAAATCTTGAGAGAATGGAGGAGAAGTGATTGTAGCGTAGCCATCCCCCCAGTGGGTGATTTCTCTCTTTCTGTCTCTCTGTCTCTCCAGCAAGTAAATGTGTCCTATAGCAAAAATCTCTTAAAAAAAAAAAAATCCATGATGTGAACAACTCTGCTAGTTTCCACTGTGCCTTTCTGCATATGTCTTGGTCCTTGTAGGTTGCCATTTCCAGCAACCAGGTTTCCTCTTATCCAAGTGCTGGTCCTCCAAGATGAAATGAGGGAGGCAGAGGTCCCAGAATTCCTGGTGCCAGGTTTATAGACTGATATACCATGAACGGATCGCCCATTTTAAGAAGCTGGCATCGACAACTGTGACTAGCTCTACTGGTAGCTCTACTCCACTCCAAAGGGAAAGGGAATCATCTTAATTTTTTTTAACCCAGTAGTCATTCATGAGCATAGTATATAGCTTCTGTGAATTTATATGATTTCAAACATTCCTCTTGTTAATGATTTCTAGTTTTATTCCACTGTGATCAGAAAAGATAATTAATGTAATTTTTATTTTTAAAATATTTTTGAGTTTTGTTTTGTTGTACCACATGTGGCCTATCTTAAAGAATGACCCATGAGCCAATGAAAAGAATTGCATATTCTATAGTTGTTGGGTGGAACATTCTGTAAATGTCAGGTCTATTTGGCCTATGGTTTAAGATAGTTTAAGTTCAATGTTTCTTTGCTGATTTTCTGTCAAGATCTGTCCAGGCTGAGAACAGAGTGCTAATGTCTCCAGCAATTATTGTACTGGTGCTTACCTTTCCTTTCAGTTTTGGTAATAATTGTTTTATATAAGTACTCCTTGTTGGGCACATATAAATTCACAATTGTTATATCTTCTTGCTGAGCGGATCTCTTTATCACTATATTATGGCCTTCTTTATCTCTTTTTATAGTTTTTGAATTAAAGTCTATTTTATCTGATAGCAATATACCTAATCCTGCTTGCTTTGGCTTCGATGTGTATGAAATATCTTTTCTCATCTCTTCACTTTCAGTCTATGTCTATCTTTACAGATGAAGTGCATTTATTATAGGTAGCATATACTTAGATTTTGGTTTTGTTTATTCATCTTGCTAGTCTACATTTAATTTTAATTGCTAGAGAGCACATATACTCACCAAAGGCAGACAGAGTCAAAGAGAGAGAAAGCACTCCCCAGTGGCACATGGTCATGCTGCAATCTCTTCATTTTTCCATCCTCTCAGGATTTGGGGCATACACCCAATGCGTTTTTCTTTTTCTTTCTTTTTCTTTATTTCATTCTTTTGTCTTTCTTTCTTTCCACTTTTTTTCTCTCTCTTTTTTTTTAAGAGAAAGATTTTTGCTATAGGGTGGTGCACTCACTAGAGAGACACAGAAAGAGAAAGTGAGAAATCACCCCCAGTGGAGATGGCCATGTTGCAATCCTTTTTCCTCTGTTCTTCTCTCAGAATTTTGGGCATGCATGTATGCATGCCTGGTGTTGAGTTTCAAGCTGCTGGGTCTGGGACTTGAACCATGATCAGCCATGTGGGAGTCCAGCACCTTAATCACTACAGCACCTGCTGGCCCACACCCAATGTGTTTTTTCAAGCCACCAGGACTGAGATTCAAACTTCAGTCAGCCATGTGGCATCCAGCTCCCTAACTGCTACACTACAGGGCTGGCCCATAGTCTATATCTTCTAAATGGGGAGTTTAATCTGTTTACATTTAGGGTTATTACAGATAAACTAGAACTTGCTCCTTTCTCTTTTATTGTCTATGATTGTGGTTTGGTGATAAATTCTTTGTGTATATAGCAATAGGGTTTGATTCTTTTTTGCTTTCCATTTCTGTATCTAGTCTACCAATGTGTGTGTGGTTTGGTTTGGTTTTGTTTTTTAAGTTTTTTCTATAGGGCATTTGTGTTCACCAGACAGAGAGAGAGAAAGAGAGCGAGAGAGACAAAAAGAAAAGGAAAGTGCGAAATCACCCACTAGGGGGAATGGCCATGCTGCAATCCCTTCTCTGTTGTCCTCTTGGGATTCTGGGCATGCATACACATGAATCTGGCATGATTCTAAAGCCTCCAGGTCCAGGACTCAAACTGTTGTTGGCCACATGGGAATCCAGTACCTTAACCACTAAGCCACCTACTGGCTCCCCTTACCCCATTCCATGTTGGTAGTTATTGTCCTTTTGCTTTCCAACATAGGCCTCCCTAAAGGATTTATCATAAGGCTAGTCTAGTAATGTTCAATTCCCTCAATTTTAGCATATTTGGGCTTTATTTCTCCTTGTGTTCTGAAAGATAGATTTGCTAAGTATATTATCCAAGATTGGTAGTTTTTTCTTTTAGTATTTTGAATATTTTATTCTATTCTATTCTCTCCAGGCTTGAACTGTTTCTACTGATGAGAATTCCGTTACATATAATTTTATACTTTCGGATAAAAACTTTGTTGTTGTTTTTGTTGTTGTTGTTTTTTATCATAGGGTGTCAAGAGATAGAAAGAAGAAAAGTGAGAAATCATCTCCAGGAGGGAGGCCATGCTGCAATCTCTTCTTCTCCATTCTCCTCTTGGGGTTGTATAAGAAACCAAAGTAAGATTAATATCAGAAAATATGGAGGCCAGAGGACATGGAGTTATACATTAAAAGCAATGTAAGGAACAAAAAACTGTCAACTACGAATTAAATCTCTAGTGAAACTATCTTTCAAAGATGATGGTTAGTGGCATGGTGGTTGAGGGCACTGGACTCCTACATGGCTGACTGTGGTTCAAGTCCCTGACCTGGCAGCTTGCTTTCTCACTTTCCCTCTCTCTCTGATCAAATTAAAAATAAATAAATAAACAAATAAAGTTAAATAAAATAATTCTTTAAAAAAAATTTAGTATGGGGCCAGCCCTGTGGTGTGACAAAGATGATGGTTAAAAAACATATTCCAGATAAAAAGAAAAATCAAGTCCAAACAAGAACATAACTTACTATTTCTTTACTGAATGTTAATTAAAGGTCTATTATATATCAGGTGGATTAGGCACTGGGAATACAATGTAGTATAAAAACTGATATCCATTCGGTTTATTGGAGTTGGGGTGGAGAAGAGAGACATTAATTTTTTAAAATAATTATTTATTTTATTTTTTAATTTATTCATTCATTTATTTTTTAATTTGACCAGAGAGAGACAGAGGGTGAGAGTGAGAGAGAGAGGAAGTGAGAAATCAGCCACCAGATTCAGGACTCGAACCCTGGTCAGCCATGTGGGAGTGTCCAGTGCCTTAGCCACCACGCCACCTGCTGGTCCCACATTAACTTTTTAATGACGTTAAAAGATGCAAATTAGAGCAGCAGTCCCCAGACATTTTGGCACCAAGGACCAGTTTTGTGGAAGAAAATTTTTCCACAAATGGATGAGGAGGGGATGGTTTATGTGACAGTGCACAATCTAAATCCCTCACATGTGCAGTTCACAATTGGGCTCATACGCCTATGGGAATCTAATGCTGCCACTGATCTCACAGGAAGCAGAGTTCAGGGATTAATGTAAGTGATAGGGAGCAGCTGTAAATAGAGATGAAGTTTCACTCACTCACCTGCCACTCACCTCCTGCTGTGTGGACCAATTCCTGACAGCTACTGGTCCAATCCATATCCTGGCACTTGGGGACCTCTGCTCTAGAGAACATGATCTATAATTGTGTTACAGTGAAAACTTAGCTGTAGATTCCAAAGAAGGTGACACTCAAAGTGAGGTCTGAAGTTGAAAAGAGGACAGAACATTCCACACAGAAAAACAGCATACTCGAGAGTCATGAGTTGGAAGGGTGCTTGATTCTTTGAAACATTTGAAAGGTAAGTGAGACTGGAACACAGAGACAAGGGATGAGGGAGAAGTAATACAAAATGAGGCTACCAAGGTAGGCAGCAACTGAGAAAAATGAGCCTTTATCTGACTTATATGATAAAAAGAGAAAGGGTGATGAGGGAATTTAAACTATGAGCCAATTGGTATTAAAATTAAACTCATAGAATAAAAGCTAGATAAGAAGGAAATGAAAGAAAATGAAAAGAGATGGAATGGAAGAAAGTAAAAGGTTCCATGGTAAAAGCTAATTTCATATAAGGATCTGCTCAACCAGTTTCAGAAGTAGAGTGAAAAATGATTGGCTTATCAGATATAGGCTGGGAGGTTTAAGAGAATCCAGCTAAAAACAAGACAATGAACAACAAAGAAATGTTCTCTGGCTTGTAGAGCATTCAAGTGGAACACTATTGGATAGAAGGTTCTAGAACTCAAGTGGCAGATTGTGCCTTATGTGTACATTTGGAATTCACCAGCATATAGGGGGTAGTTAAAGCCAAGGGACAGGTGAGGCAGAGGCATTGAAGGGTGGTAATATCTGTTCCTGGAATGGTCTAGTCAGTAGCCAGATCCCTCCACAGTTCAGCAAGTACTGTCATCCCATAAGACCACAGAACTACCCAAAATGTTGAGTTTCAGGTAGATTCTTTTCATATCAGATAGCTTCATACTGATGGTATGGAATCCTTACTACTGTTGAAAAAAAGGGGCAGGGCAATCTGAATTAAGTGGGTGTCCACTGCACAGAATGAAATGTGACCTAGTCCCTAGTAGACATTGCTAAAGAAGAATAGTTTCTCTTTGGCATTGTATTAGTTTCCTGTGGCTACTTTAACAAATTACCACACATTTGGTGGCATAAAATAATACTAATTAAGCCCAGCAGGTGGTATGGTAGTTAACACACTGGACTCTCACACGGCTGACTGTGGTTTAAGTCCCAGACCTGGTGGCTTGCAAACCATGCCAGGTACGTGTTGGCCCAAAACCTGACTAGGAGAACGGAAGAGAAGGGCCATTCCCACAGGGGTGATTTCTCACTTTTTCTCTCACTTTCTTTCTCTTTTGCCCTATGGCAAAAACCTTAAAAAATAATAATAGAAATTTATTTTCTCACAATTCTAGAAACCAGAAGTCCAAGATCAGTTGCACTGTGCTGAAAGCAAGGTGTCAGCAGGAACATTTTCCCTTTGTAAGCTCCAGGGAAGACTCTGTTCTCACTTCCTCCAAAATTACTGTAGCATATTGGCATTTCTTAGCTCCACATATCGTAGAATGCTTCCAAATTGCTCCGCCCCATCTTCACATTGCCTTCTTCTCTGTGTCAAATCTCCCTCTGCCTCTCTCTTACAATATGAGGATGTCTGGATTAGTATGTAGGACCCACCTAGATAACCCACTATAATATTTCCATCTCAAGATTTTTGTTGTGGCTTTTGCTATAGGGCATGTACTCCTGCTGGAGAGGGAAAGAGAGAGAAAGAAAGAGACAGAGACAGAGACAGAGAGAGGAAAAGTAAGAAATCACCTCCCAAGGGGATGGCCATGCAGCAATTCCTTCTCTTCCAGTCTCCTCTTGAGATTTTGGGCACAAATGTACACATGCCCAGCATGATTTTCAAGTTGCTGGGTCTGGGACTAGAACTGCAGTTGGCCATGTGGGAGTCCAGTACCATAACTTTCACAATATCTGCTGGCCCCTCCATCTCAAGATTTTTTTTTTTTGAGAGGTTTTTGCTATAGGGCGCGTGTACTCGCCAGACAGAGAGAGACAGAGAGATAGAAAGTGAGAAATCACCTCCCAAGGGGATGGCCATGCAGCAATTCCTTCTCTTCCAGTCTCCTCTTGAGATTTTGGGCACAAATGTACACATGCCCAGCATGATTTTCAAGTTGCTGGGTCTGGGACTAGAACTGCAGTTGGCCAGGTGGGAGTCCAGTACCATAATTTTCACAATATCTGCTGGCCCCTCCATCTCAAGATTTTTTTTTTTTTTTTTTTTTTTTTTGGAGAGGTTTTTGCTATAGGGCGCGTGTGCTTGCCAGACAGACAGAGAGAGACAGAGAGATAGAAAGTGAGAAATCACCCCCCAGGGGGGATGGTCAGGCCGCAATCCCTTCTCCTCCATTCTCCTCTTGGGATCTTGGGCACGCACGCACATGCGCCCGGCATGAGTTTTAAGCCACCAGGTCCGGGACGCGAACCGCGGTTGACTACGTGGGAGTCCAGCGACATAGTCATTACGCTAACTGCTGGCCCCCCATCTCAAGATTTTTAACTTAATCACATCTGAAAAGGCTTTGCCTTATAAGGTTAACATTTACAGGGGCAGCAGGTGGCATAGTGGTTAAGGCACTTACTCCCACTTGGCTGACTGTGGTTCAAGTCCCAGACCTGGTGGCTTGAAACTCATGCTAGGTGTGTGTGCGTGCATGCCCAAAGTCCTGAGAGGAGAATAGAGGAGAAGGGATTGTGGTGTGGCCATGCCCCTGGGAAGTGATTTCTCACTTTCTCTCTCTCTCTCTGTCTCTCTTTCTCTCTCTCTCTCTCTCTGTGTCTCTCTTGTGAGCACATGTGCCCTATAGCAAAAATCTCTCTCTAAAAAAAAAGGTTAACATTTATAGATTGTAGGGATAAGGATCTGATATCTTTGACTATCATTAATCATTCTATGACAGGATATTGAAAGTCAAATATATATTTATACATTAGTATTGGAGTTTTCAGCTCACTGGGGTGGAGAAGAAGAAAGGCATTGATTTTAAAATGCTCTAAACGCCCCCATCTAAAAACTTAAATTATCATGTAAGTCTGGTTCTACTGTGAATAAGCATATAGAGAGGCAGCATGGAGATGGTGAAACCCTGAGACTACTTCAAGAGAAAGGCTTAGTCACCCCAGGGGCCTTCCAACCATCCTGAATAAGGCTGTACACATGTTCAGGACCCTTCTTGGAGGTGATTCATTGCAGCAAAGCCCCCAGATGACATAGCCCCAACTGGCAGTGCATGGAGCAGAACTTCCCAGGTAAATATAGCCAACACAGCAAATTCTGAAAGGGAATAAAAATGTTTCCAGAACTGTTTGAATTGGTTTGTTTTGCAACTATAAGTTCCCAGACATGAGTTGCTGTTATAATTATAACCTAAAATGTGTGAATTTGAGGTGAGGTGGGGGCTGCATAGCAGGCAAAAGCTGAAAAAGCCTCCAGAAAACTGTTAGAGAATGCTGGACAGACATGAAGGACATTTTAATGGAAGCTGTTAAAATGGTGACCATTTTTTTTTTATATTGGAGGAAATTTTGACAACACTGTTCCCTGTGTTAACAAGTGTAAAAAAAATAGCCTTAAGTGATTAATTTTCTTTTTTTTTTTTTTTTTTTTTTTTTTTGCTATAGGGTGGTGCACTTGCCAGAAAGACAGAGAGAGACAGAGAGACAGAAAGTGAGAAATTACCCTCCAGGGAGGATGACTACGCGGCAATTCCTTCTACTTCATTCTTCTCTTGGGATCTTGGGCACGCATGCACACGCACCTGGCATGAATTTAAGGCACCGGGTCCAAGACTCGAACCGTGGTCAACTACATGGGAGTCCAGCTACATAGCCATTATACCAACTGCTGGTCCCAAGTGGTTCATTTTCAAGAACAGCTTAACAAAAGTAGCTTAACCAACTTGCTGATGTAACAACCCTAGAAAGTTCACATTCCTGAAAAGTTCCTGAATAAACATAACCCCAAAACAAGTCGCCCTTGAGAAATGACTTCTCAAGATGGTGGCTGGTCACCAGCCCTTTGCTCCTTTTTACTTCCCAGTTCTTCTCCCTCCTCAGGACATTTTACAGACCTTTTTCAGGGTCTTGTCCTGAGCCTGCATCTTAATACCTAATGGAATAATAAAAGTTAGGTGATATCCGGGAAGATTTATACCCCATAGTACTCAGCCCCTGGGAATTGGGGAGGAACTTGCACACCAGGGAATAAACCAACGTTGTAACCAATTTGGGCATGCCTGCCCATCAGATATTTGATCTTGCAAGACCACCATTAAAGTCTCACTTCTCTATACTTCTTATCTCTATGTCCATTCTTTGACATTGGACGGGTGAGTATGTTTCTTACACACGGAAAATAGAAAGCGCAATGAGCCTGAGTGTTTGGCTGAGATTTATAGGTAGAACGCCAAAAATTCCAAATGGTTTCTTTTTTAAAAAAATTTTTTTAGTTTTTGCTATAGAGTATGTATGCTTGCCAGAGACAGAGAGAAAGAGAGGGAAGGAAGTAAAAAATCACCTTCTGGGGAGATGGCCATGCTGCAATCCCTTCTCCTTTATTCTTTTCTTGAGATTTTGGGCAGACACACACACACACACACACACACACACACACACACACATACACACATTTTCCAAGCTGCTAGGTCTAGGACTTGAACCATGCACTCAATCATGGTGATTAACCATGCCTTAACCACCATGCCACCTGGCTGTCCCCCCAAATGGTTTCTTTCTTAAGAGTTGATGACTCTTAATAATGACCTTGGGGCAAAGATCAAATCCAGGGCATTGGCAG
The DNA here is from genome assembly GCA_026018925.1 of Tupaia tana. Taxonomy (NCBI): domain Eukaryota; kingdom Metazoa; phylum Chordata; class Mammalia; order Scandentia; family Tupaiidae; genus Tupaia; species Tupaia tana. The sequence goes on along the minus strand of JAKSZU010000001.1, from coordinate 41,759,531 downwards.
TAAAATGTGGTTTCAGGGTCAATATCACAAGGGTGTGGATGCAAGGTCTGTTATTAAGACCTCAGAAAGAATTTAAGTGGTAACTCATAGACCCACATAGCTACACAAATAATATTGTAAGATCCTTCATTGGGGACCAGCAGGTGGTGTGGTGGCTAAGGTGCTGCATTCCCATGTGACCAACTGCAGTTCGAGTTCCAGACCCTGCAGCTTTCTTTCTCACTTCCCCTCTCTCTTTGTCTCTCTCTGGTGAGTGCATGTGCCCTAAATCAAACAAAAACAAAACCCCTTGGGTGACATTTAGGCTCCCCCTGCTACACAGAGCAATTCTAAAATTCTTAAGGATACTGTGCTACAACACTTGATTCTCAGCCCAAGGAAATAGTCCAAAAAAATAGGGTCATGTCTAGAAGACATTTAGAGGTGTGACATTTGGCTAATTAAGACCATAATTTGATACATAGGAAATCCATGAACTCTTTTTAAAAATTGTTACTACAGGGAGCATGTGCTCACTAGATAGAGACAGAGAAGGAAAGTGAGAAAGCAATTCCCACCCCTCCCCAAGGCAAATAGCCATGCCGTAGTCTCTTCTCCATTGTCCTCTCAGGATTTGGAGCATGCAAACACATGTGCACCACCATATTTTTTAATCCACTAGTGGTGTGGGATAGCTTTGGCGATGTCCAGGTTCTTCGTGTTTTAGACAAAGAACTGAATGAAACACATCAATAGCAAAAGTAAAGGATAATTTATTAAGAAAAAGCAAAAGTACACTCCTGAGATGTGGGAGCTGATGCAAGTGGACAGAGAGAGGAAGAGGCTCAAAGGCTCTGGCAGTTACATTCTGTGAAGTTTATAATTTTTTTCAATCTAGATTGTGTCAGTTGCTCACTGGCTGAACCCACTGATTGTTCTCACACTGGGCCCACTAATTAATCTCATTGGCTATATGAAATCTGGCTTAGTCATCTAGACATACCCCACTGGAAATCTCCCCTACATTACCTTGGGCAAGGAATTTACTGCTCTGATCGGTTTTTCTATCTAGCCACGTAGGCAGATGCTCCAGCCCCCTTACCCACTTCCATTTTCCAGCTTTCTTCCTGCCTCGCTGGGTCTGGGACTCAAACAGTATAGTTGGCCATGTGAAATCCAGCCACCTTAACCACCGTATCACTAACTGGACCAAAAATCTTTGATCTTTAGCATCTTAGACTGAACAGAAGAGAAACAGTTTGAAATGAAATGAGGTGTTAGAACCCTCAGCTTCCTGCAGACAGGACATAGTCTGCGAAGCTACTCAACTACAAACAGAAGGTATTTCTTATAGCTAATGGGTGATTCAGAGGGTAGAACTAAAACCTGAGGTGAAAGCAGAAACTTCAAGAATTAGTATGGTCTGCTGACTACTATCTGCCTCACATTTTCCTCCCTCCACCTTTGCAATGTAAATGTCTATTCCAGTTTTCCTGTACCCGATTCATTCATCATTATATATGGGAGACAGGTGATCAGTCTCTTCAATTCACAGGTTTTAAGACTGGGAAGAAGGAGACTACCCCACCTGGACCTGATTTAGATGATAAAATTCTGTACTTCAAGCCTGAGCCTGTGCAGTAGTAGCATGGGACCAAGGACCTTGGAAGAGAAGTAAGTATATTTTACATGAATGACTTGGAGCTAGAGAGGGCTAGCTCCAAATATGGCCCCCAATAAATATCCCCCCACACAAGACTTACGCCATCTGCAGTACCCTCCCATCTTGAATCAGGACTGAGTCTAGGACCTGTTGTAATGATCAGAATGCAGTGGAAGAGACTCAAACCTGAGTCTTAAGAGGACTAAAGTTTCTGTTTTTATATTTTGGAAGCCTTCAGGCCCCACATAGAATTCAGCTGTCTTATTAAAAAGTCCAGATAGGGACAGCAGTTGGAGTAATGGCTATGTCACTGGACTCCCATGTTGTCGACCATGGTTCGAGTCCTGGACCCGGTGACTTAAACTCACTCCAGGCAAGTATGCATGCATGCCCAAGATCCCACGAGGAGAATGGAGAAGGGATTGTGGCATGGCTATCCCCCCTGGAGGGTGATTTCTCGCTTTCTGTCTTTTTCTCTGTCTCTTTCTGGTGAGTGCATGTGCCCTATAGAAAAAAAAAAAAAAAAAAAAACAACTCTCAAAAACCAAACCAACAAACAAACAAAAACCCAGATAGACAGACCACATGGAGAGAAAAGGGGATAATTCCTAAGATTACATAGAGAGAGAAAGAAAGGACATGCAAATCTAGTCAGATGTCCATGTGTCTACAGTCAAGCCCTTATAGCTATTTCCATCAAGGTATCAAACATTTAAGTGACCCATCATGAGTGGTCCAGTCCAATTAAACTCCTAGATGACTACCAATCAACATCCACCATTAAGTGGAACAGAGCTGACTAGCCTAGCACAGCCAATACTATAGAATCTTGAGAGATAATAAGATGGTTGTGTTAAGTCACTAAGTTTTGGAGTTACTTGTTACACAATAATAAATAACTCACGTATCAAATAAAAATGGAACTACCATATTTTGGAAGTCAGACCCAAGTATAATAAAATAATTAAAAGGTAAACTACAAACTATGGAAGAGTATGTGCCTAATACAAGTACTTAATATCTTTAAAATGAACAGAGGTCATTATAAAACCTAAACAAAATTCCCAAGTCTTCCGAAAGAAAAAATGGACAAAGGACATATCTATCTACTCATAGCAGGGAAAATCACCTGGTTAATAAGCATGAATAAGTTTTAATCATTGTTTAAGAGACCATTAATATTCAAGTGCTATTGGTGAGAATGTAAAGTACTACCATATATTGACATGCCATTTCTATGAATATATTAGATCATTACAGATCCAAATAAATAGGTAAGTAAAAAAATGTTAATTTCAAACTTAATGTCCAATAATACAGAAACGGTTTTAAAAATTATGGAATACTTATATTCGAGGACATTCTGTATCTTACAAATATTAAGAAAATTCAGGTAGCATGCTTATCATGTTAAGTAATAAAAAGCATAATATAAAATGATATATATATATATATATGATTTAGCTTTAATTTACATAGCTTGATCCACATTTTAAAAATAAGTAAATATGTAAGTATATGTACATAACAAATTGAAAGGAAATAAACTTGTTAAATGGAGCAGTAGAATTATAACTATGTCTCTTTTATACTCCTCTAAATTTTCTAGGACTACATTACTCTCGCACTCTGTTTAAGTTACACTGAATAAGTTATTCACTTAGTTGACAATGAGTAATTCCTCAGCTAGAAATATTTAATAAATTTACATCTTTTGAAATTTGGAAGGGAATTTAAATATGACCTAGTCTGATCTACTTTTCAAAAGACGAAGAAAAAGGTTTAGAAATTTAGGTGCTAGTTGAAGTAATTAAAAGCAGAGCTTTACTTAGAACTCAAATTCTTTGCCCTCAGATCTGTGGACCCTCTTATACTGCTTTATCAACTACCTAGAATAGTGATTCAAATAAGATGTAAAGACTAAATAGAGGACCTATCATTCTGAGAAAGGCTTTACTCTGGTATACCTTTAAATTTGCATTTAGATCATTCTGATTTTAAACAATAAAATTATTTGTAACAAGCAGGACATATGCTGTTTTCTGTGCTATAACAGTTTAATTAAAACTTTCCACTAATATAACTTCCCAGGCTTTTATATTTTCTTTTAGTTTACATTTAATTATTATACTTTCAGCTAAATTTCACACCCACTTTTTTTTTTGTATTACTGACATCTTAAATCACTTTGCTTTTTCTTCATAGTTTTTTTTTCCCCCCACAATACTTAATATAAGCAGAGAAAGAATATTTAATATACTTAGACACATTTTCACTTGAAGACATTTGGATGCATTTTCAATTTATTAGTAATTAAATTTGTTTGTGTTTTTCGAACAAATTATTTTGCTCTTCCTAGTTTTACACTTCTAATACAAGGGGAGACACCTTCAGTTCAGGGTCATTTTTTGGATCTTGGCTTTGAAGGCTATCTTTTGATTTTGTATCTGGAGAAACTGAGCTTGTCCTTTTCCTTTCTACTAAGCTTAGATAACTGCCTTGGCACCTAACTCTTGTTGAAGTTGATTCTAAGTTCCTCCTCATTATTCCCTTTAGATTTATGCACATATTTCTCAACTTTACCTCTGATGCAGATATATCTGTTTTTAAAATGCTTGGGCGTTTTTCTCTCATTTTCACTTCTGGTGGAAATAATGCCATTTTACTTTTTCTGTCTGGCACAGCTTCTGACTGGTATTCATCTAAGGGTGATATTTTGCTCTCTTCTGTTATTTCCAGGCTAGGAATACTTCCAAATGAACTACCTTCGTGTGGCACTGTTGAGTCATCACTTTTAGGAAGAACGGCAGTTAAATGATCTTGGGTTGTGTGGCTCGATGTTGGTACAATCAATTCTTTCTTCTCATCACTATCTAGTAACTAGAAAATATAGCGATAAAACATGCTATCAATGAAAAATTAACTAGAAAATGTTTACAAGTAATAAAATGACTTAAAATCAACTGTACCCCATCCTTTGTCATAATGTTACTATTGATATTTGTAAATTATTACATTTTGTAGTAAAAGAAATGATAAATTCACTTGCCTGAAGTCATAGGCTATAGAAAATTTTACATAAAAATGATAAAACAGTGGTTTATAAAGCAATAGTTCTCATATGTCCAAATTTTATAAGTCAGCACCATCTCAAAACAGAAAATCCATGCTGACATTTTACTATTATTAAATTATCACCAAAATATCATGAAATAAGAGAAAGTTTAATAGCGAAATAGTACACACACACATACACACACAGACCCAATATCATAAAGTTACAACTCTACCGTAAAATAAAGAAAAATGTAAAGCAAAATAGAACAAAAAATGGTGTCATAAAGTAAAGGACAGCTGATTGAGCAAAATGAATTTAGCTTATGAGAAATTCTCCATATTTTTTCCTTCTTCTCTCCTTGAGCTGGGGCAACCCGTACCTGCTGACTCTTCAACTGATATTTGAGAGCCACTGACCTCAAGATGGAAATTATTAAATTTGTCAAGCAGTAGAGAAGAGCCGTTTACTCTCTATTTACATGGAAAATTTACTCCATCATAGAATGAATATCTTCTCTGTACAATTAACTGAAAAACAACTTACATTATGTGAACTCTATTTTCTGTTTATTTCTATTATAAAATACATAATATTCCTGGGCAAAGTTTACAATCTGATAAACTAAGATTCTGATGAGAAAGAGTCAAGAATAAGTTAGATCTATGACATCTCTAAGATCTTTTGCAGAACTTCATGCTTTTTTCTTTCTGGTTTCCTCTTTTTCTCAACAATTTTTGTGCCCTATTTTCATATGTGTTTTTAAATGTTAGTATTTTATGCGGAAACTTCTCCTTCAAGAGTATAATTTAACATAAAAAAATGGTAACTCTACAGATACTGCTATAACAGAAATAACCGAGAAACAGCTGAGTAACTTCTCAGGTGTTTTTGACTTTGTACCTATAACTACTTCTTCTAGTTACACATATTTTATCTCTTTATAAAATAATGACTACGGAAGTTCTATTCCAGATTCCCTTACCTCACTTGCAGTACTTCCCATTCTCTCGCTTTTAAAAGTGACGTCTGTTTAAAAATTAATGAAAATATTTCATTTCACATAAAACAATTCACACATTATTTACGTATATGCAAATGCTATTATAATTTTTCTCACCAAGAACAAGGAGCAACTTAAGTCAAAGCAGCTATCCAGAGACACTGCAGAGTAAAAGCAGGCCGATGAGTCTCAGGGAAGACGGAGGGTAGGGAATGGTAAATGAGCAAGTGTGGGGATAAAATGAAGACATGCATAAAATGAAAAGATTTTAATGTAAAGCATAAAAACAGGTATAGATATATTTTGTCAAAGTTGAGGGGAAATAAAACAAATCCCAAATAGTAAGTGATTCTGTTGGTTTTGGAAGAAAAAGGTTAAAATGAAATCAGAGAAAATAGAACCATTCAAGACAACTTGACTGAAATGCCAATAAAATTTCTCAGAAATATATATTTAATAAGTATAAAAGGAAAAAGAAAAAAAAGAATAAAGAGTTGAGATACTGGGCTAGCAGGTGGCATGGAGGTCAATTAAGGGACTGGATCCCACATGGCCTGCTATGTGATTTGAGTCCAGAACCTGTGGCTTGAGAATCATGTCAGGGGAACCAGCAGTTGGCATAATAGCTATGTCGCTGGACTCCCACGTAGTCGACCGCAGTTCACGTCCCGGACCCCGAGGCTTAAAACTCACGCTGGGCGCGTGTGCGTGCGTGCCTAAGATCCCAAGAGGAGAATGGAGAATGGAGAAGGGATTGCGGCATGACCATCCACCCTGGGGGTGATTTCTCACTTTCTGTCTCTCTGTCTCTGTCTGTCTGGCGAGTGCACGTGCCCTATAGCAAAAAAAAAAAAAAAAAAAAAAAAAAAAAAAACCTCTCCAAAAAAGAGAGAATCATGTCAGGACTGTGTGAGTGCGTGCCCAGAATCTTGGGAGGAGACTAGAGAAGAGGAGACTGTACCAGGGAGTGATTTCTCACTTTCCCTATCTCTGTCTATCCCTCTCTGGTGAGTACACACACCCTACAGCAAAATCTGGAAAAAAAAAAAATTGAGACACAAAGAAATACATAATTCTTTTTTTTTTTTTTTTTAACAGAGATTTTGCTATAGGGCACATGCACTCGCTGGAGAGACAGAAAACAAGAAATTGCCCCCCAGGGGAATGGCCATGCCACAATCCCTTCTCCTCTGGAAATCTTGGGCACACACACACACACACACACACACACGTGTCTGGCATGAGTTTTAAGCCACCAGGTCTGGGACTTGAACCACGGTCGACTATGTGGGAATCCAGTGATGTAACTGTTATGCCATTTGCTGGTCCCAGAAATACAATAATTCTAATTTTAAAAATTTACTGTCCTCACAACTAGCTGCGTGAATTCAGTAAGCCCCTTTTTTTCTTGCAATTGTGGTAATATTTAACATGAGACTCTTAAGAATTTTTAAGTATAAAATACAATAATGTTAATTATAGGCACAATGTAGTACAGCAGATCTTTAGAATTTCATCATCTTGTATCATGGAAACTATATATGTTGAATACAATCCCTCACTTGCTCTTCCCCCTAACCTTGGGCAACCACTGTTCTACTCTCTACTTCTTCTTGTTTGACTATAATTATATACTTTGTATATGTGGTATCTTTCTGATACTGACTTATTTCACTTAGCATAATGTCCTCAAGTTCATACACATTGTCGCATATGGCAGGATTTCCTTCTTTTTTAATGCTGAATAATATTCCATTGCATGTGTATACCACATTTTGTTTATCTATTCATTGGTGGGAGGACATTTAGTTTGTTCCCACATGTTGGCTGTAGTAAGTAACATGACAATGAACACAGGAGTGCAAATATCACTTTGACATCCTGATTTCAATTCTTTTAGATAAATACCCAGAAGTAGAATCGCAGGATCATAAAATGAATCCATTTGTCCCTTTTTTTCTTTCTAGGCAAGGACTTTAAAGAACTGAATACTACTACTGGTAACATCAAAAACCATTGTAATATATACAACACCATCATTTCACGCCAAGAGAAAACTCTTCAGTGACAGCATATGCTGTATCCTCTGATTTCCAAGAGGTGGGCACACTCTATAAGGGCCCCACTGGGACTTCTGTGAACATGCTTCTTTCCTGATGTGAAGTCCCCTCTCCCTAAGTAAAGTATGGAAGGAGAGAGGAGTGTGTATCCAAAGGAAGGGGGTGAGATTGTGGACCACTTTCAGAAACATGTTGGGGCCCTTGTGCCAGTACTCACAACTTCAGGGCAATGACCTGCAAGTACTTGGGCTGCTTTCTGTCACAGACTTTGTCAAAGCTCAGCTGCAACCCCACCTCCATGACCAGGATCTTCATGGCACTGTCTGGGAACAAATGCTTCATCTTGGCATAGTGCCACTCGCCTTGCCTCTTGCTGGGCGCTTGATTTGTAGGTTTATAGTATAGGTAGAGGTCGGCATTCACGCAGTCGTCCAGGCACACCGCCTCTAGTTGCTGCTGCCACTGTTACTCTTCTCTGTGCCTCTAGGTTTCTGCAAAGTACTTGGGGAGCTCTTTGGTGAATTCTATATTGCTCAGGTCTTACTCCATCTCCTCATTTGACAAAGTCTCCACCTCCCCTTCTTTGAACAAGGCTTGGTCTTCTGTGGATGTCTGGATCTTGCTGCTGCCACATATGTACCGCTCAGACCTTCTGAAAGCAGAGTTACTACAGTGAGAGGACAGTGGGGCCACGTGATGGACACTGGACCAGGGATACCCAGGCTCATGACATGAGAGCTCTGGAGAACTGAAGGAGGATAGTACCTAGGGGAAGGGAAATACGATTCCACAGCCTTTCTGTAGACGACCAGGTAGCTTGTGTCTAAGCCATTGCTTACTGATGCTGTTGTATCTTGTATTACCCAATGGGACTACCACAAGTCGGGAGCTTGCCACGTTGATGCCTTCACTGCCATCTCTGATTGTCAAAGTCCAAATGGGCATTAAACCTCACGGGTTGCAGAGTGCAGATCCTGGGCAGTGGGCAAGTGGGAGCGACTATTTTTTGTTGGGGCCACTGGGGGTGGGATTGGGGATGTGGTTGTTGCTGGGGCTAGCCGTATTTGACATTTTTTAAAAAGAAGTTTTTGCCTTCGGGTGTGTGTACTCCCAGAGAAAGGGAGAGACAGAGACAGAGACAGTGAGAAGGAAAGTGAGAAATCACCTCCCCACCACCACCACCACCAGGGGAATGGCTACGTGGCAATCCCTTCTCCTCCATTCTCCTCTGGGGATCTTGGGCACACATGCACATGCACCCAGCATGAGTTGTAAGTTGCTGGGTCTGGGGCACAAACCACAGTCAACTATGGGAGTCCAGCGAAGTAACCATTATGCCATCTGCTGGTCCCTCTGCTTATCATATTAAAGAAATGTGTGTTCAACTCCTTAGATAAGTTTTAATCGGGATATTTAAAGTTTTTTTTTTTCTTATTTGCTATTGCTATTGTGTTGAAGAAGTTCCTTATACATTTTTAATATTAACCCCTTATCAGATACAAGAGTTCAAAATATTTTCCTCCATTCTGTAGGTTGCCCCTATTGTTTTCCTTTACCGTGCAGAAGCTTTTTAGTTTGATGTAGTCCACTTGTCTATTTTTTCTTTTGTTGTCTGTGCTTCTGATGTTTTAGTCATGAAATTTTCCCCATAACAATATAATTGAGCTTTTCCCCTGTTATCTTCTAGCAACTTTGCAGTTTCAGGTCTTCCAGTCAAGTCTTTAATTCATTTGAGTTAATGTTTGTGTCTGGTATAGAATAAGGGTTCGATTTTCATTCTTCTGGATGTGGATATCTAGTTTTCTGGAACATCATTTTTTCAAAAGACTATCCTTTCTTCACTAGTTTTTTTTTTTTTTGTTTGTTTGTTTGTTTGTTTTTCATCTTTCTCAAAGATCAGGTGGCCATATTTGCATTGGTTTATTTCTGGATTTTCTATTCTGTTTCATTCATCTGTATGTCTCGTTATGTCATACCATACTGTTTTAAGTATGATATATTTGTAATAGATTTTGAAACCAGTAAGTGTAATGTCCTCTAATTTTGTTCTTTCTCAAGATTATTTTGGCCATTCAGAGTCCTTGTGGTTTCATGTAAATTTAAAGAAAAGATTTTTTTTTTATTTCTGTGAAAAACACCATTGGAATTTTTATTGGGATTCTGTTGGATCTGTAGAGCACTTTGGGTAATGTAGACATTTTAACAGTATTACTCCCCTTCCTCCAATGATTTCTCATGCTGCAATCATTTTCCATGTGTCCACACCAGCAGGATTTGGGGCATGCACACACATGCACCCCATATGTTTTCAAGCCTCCAGGCCTGGGATTCTAATTACAGTTGGCCATGTAAGATCCAGCTCCCTAAGCACAGGACTTAACTGCTGTGATACAAAGCCCTTCCTCTCTTTTCCTTCTGAGATTTCCATAATGCATATACTGGTCCACTTAATGATGCCACATATATCTCTTAAACTTTCTTTAGTCTTTTTCAACTCTGACTGGACAATTTCCAATGACCTTGAGCTTGCTAATCCTTTTTCTGCTTGCTCTAGTTTGCTGTTGATTCCCCCCTCCACCCCAGTGAAATTTTTTAGTTCAGTTATTATATCTTTTGGATCTATGATTTCCATTTGGTGTTTCTTTATATTTTCTATCTCCTTACTAAAATTCTCACTTTGTTCATGCATTGTTCTCACAACTTTGCTAAGCATCTTTAGGAAAGTTCATTTGAATTCCTATAAGGAAAGTTCATATACCTTCATTTCATTTGGGTCAGTTTTTGAAGATTTATCTAACTTTTTTGTAACATATTTTCTGTTCTTTCCTTCTCCTTGGCTCTTTCTGTTGGTGTCTTCACATTAGACAAAACAGCCATTTCTCCCTGTATTCAAGTACTGGCTTAAAAAATTTAAAAAAAGAAATGAAAAGGAAAAAACCCTTAACAATCAGCCTACTTAGAGATTCTGGGGCCACTCAAACTTTCTTGCTAGTTCAAACTGTTGTCTTTGTTCTCAGAGGCCCCCTGGTGCCTAGAATTTGTGGAGTTCTACCAGCACTCCAAGAAAGGTGAGACAGATGCCAGTATCTTGGGCAGCCCCCAGAAAAATCTGGACACTGGACATATGATTCCTTCCTTTCCCTTCCCTAGGGAGAAGGGTGGGAGCAGGGAGATTTTTTTTCTTTGTACAGAGCCGAGCGGTGGAGTTGTAATGCGTGCCAGCTTGCTAGTTCAAATCATACTCTGTTCTCATTGTCCTCCAAGTGTCTAGTCTATTTCAGGTTCTATTAGTGCTCAGAGATAGCTAAGCCAGGGCTTTCAACAGTTCCCAGAAAAATCAGAACATTGGATTATGACCTTTATCCTTTCCTTTCTTCTCTATAGAGAATCTGGGAGCTGGGAATTTCTTCTTGATCATATGGTGCTGGGCCAGGGGAGGGCTGTCTCAAATACTATAATAGAAGTTCAATGTAGCTGGTTTTGTGCTCATCCAGGATGCAGAAGCCCTTTAATTAGTTTCTGGATTTTCCTAAAGGGAACTGTTGTGTCTTCTTGCTGAACTGGGGTTTCTGTGAGAAGGGTCAGGAACTTCCTATTTTGCTCTCTTGCTAACATCATCCCCACAGCTCATTTTCTGAACCATGGTGGTTCATAGGTAAAATGGATATCTTATAGGTATGATACAAGTATATGAGGGAACTTCAAAAGTTTGTCAGAAAATAGAATTAAAGTATAAGTTCATTTTGGTGCTAACACTGATATCTATAGATAGCTTTTTCATAAAATGCATTTCCACAAACTTTTGAAGACTTATAGATAAGGTTAAATGGTTAAATAGATCCAGCTTATAGATAAGATCAAGTATGCTTAAATACTTGAGCTCTGGGTCAGCTTGTGGCACTGAGGTTAAGGTGGCTGGATGCCACATGGCCAACAGAGCAGTTCAAATCCCAGCCCTGGAGGCTAGTAAAATATGCCAGGTGTGTTGTGTGTGTTCCCAAAATCCTGAGAGGAGAATGAAAGAGAAGGGATTGTGGCAGGGCCGACCTCTCTTAAGGGTGATTTTTCCCTCACTCTCTCTCTCTCTCTCTCTGACTCTCTCCAATGAGTGCATATGCCCTATAGCAAAAGAAAATTTAAAAAAAAAAAAAAGAAAAGAAAAAAAACTTTGAGCTCTTGGGTCACACTAGGTGTGACCTCTTGATTGGTTGGTTACTTGATATGCTTGATCCTGAGTTTCCTCATCTGTTAAACTGTGAAGCATAGCTCCCTCAATTAATTACTGTGGGGACCTACTTCCATAATCCAAGTGAAGAAACTGAAACAGTGATCAAGAAATATTAGCTATAATACGGGAGGCTATAAAAGTACCCTAAAGGAAAAAGTCCCTAGATGATCCAATAAGACTTGAAGTAAATGCTCTGGATAAGTGAAAAAATGGAAAAAGGGAGGCCCAGCAGGCAGCATGGAGGATAAAGTAGCTGGATCCTATATGGCTGACTCCACAGTTCGAGTCCCAGGCCCAGGAGCATGAAAATTACTGGGCACATGTGGGTGCATGCCCAAAATCCCAAAAAGAGAATGGTAAAGAAAGGACTGTGGCATGGCCATCCCCCCTAAGGGTAAAGATGATTTCTCTCTCCCTCTCTGTTTCTGTCCCTGTCATGCATACATGCCCTATAGCAGAAACCAAAAACAAAAATAAAAACATGGCACCACCAATACGTGAAAGAAACTACTCTCCATCCTCCCTAGTGATACTGAAGAGGGAAAACTGTGATTATCCAACAGCTAAAAATGCAATGTTTCAGGTAAAGAGTGAACTAAAGATGCAATACCAACTAGGCTGATAAGAGTCCCAGATGTTAGAAGTGAATAGATGAAAAGCCTGATATTTCCAGGAAGTAGAAGTAGAGAGGAAAGATGATTAACCTGTGCCAAAAGCCTTATTATAATAAATAAGTACTCTATACCTATAGAATCTAAGACTCTAAATATATACTACTATTCATTTTAAAGTATTGTATGATATTTTAACATGCTTTTTAAGTGAATCTCTTGAGAAAAAAATTTTTTAATGAGAAAGAGTGATGGCCATCCTGCAATCCCTTGTCCTCTCAGGATTTGTGGCACATATACACAAGCGTCCAGCATGCTTTTCAAGCTTCTGGATCCAGTGCTTGAACCATATAGTTGGCCATGTGGGATCCAGGTGCCTTACCTTCCACACCACCTGGCTGGACCCAAGAGAAAGATTTTTAAAAGACTGCATAAACAGTATTTTTCTTAATTAAATCTCTTACTGATAATTTATGGTAAGTTCTCAATTTTGATGCTATTGGGTTGTTGGAAAATTCATGATGGATTTTTGCATAGAAAAACAGAAAAATACATCATGACTTCTGACAACCAATATTTTAATTTCCTCTCCTTTTTCTGGCACTTTCTCTTTCACACACACAAACACACACACACCTCGACATAACACAGAACTCTGTAGTTCACAATGTTTAATAAAGATACCTGATCACCGATCATAGTTCAGATTTAACTTTTTTTCTTAACATTTTTAAGATGTGACAGTTTGTCCTTAAAGCAGTAGCCCTATGGGGGATGGTCACACCACAATCCTTTCTCCTCCATTCTATTTCTCCTCCTTTCAGGATTTTGGGCACACATGCACATATGCTTTGCACATTTTTCTTTTCTTTTTTTTTTTCTTTCATTTATTTATTTTTACATTTTTCCACAAACATTTACTTTACATAGCAAAAAATTTTAGCTCATACTCCATAATTCTTGACAGTTTTACAAACAACTTTGCACATTTTTCAATCTGCCAGATCCAAGACTTGAACCATGTACTGGGTTGTCGGGAAAGTCATGACACATTTTTTAATAGAAAAATACGTCATGACTTTCCTGATGACCTAGTAGTTGGCTGTATGGAATACAGCTGCCTCACTCACCATGCCACACTTTAATGCTGACCTGCATTAAAACAAAAAAGAAAGAAAAAAACTCTTAATAGGGTCTAAGCCTTCTCTTTGGGAGTATAACAAAATAAATGCTATATACCAAAATTTCACTATAAATGTATATTTATTCCCTAACAAAATATAGAATCGGGCCAGCAGGTGGCATGGTAGTTAAGGTGCTGAATTCCCACATGGGTGACTGCAGTTCAAGTCCTGTACCTGGTGGTTTCAAAATCACGCTGGGCAGGTGTGCATACATGCCCAAAGTCCTGAGAAAAGAATGGAGGGGAAGGGATTGTGGCATAGCCATTGCCCCTGGGGGTGATTTCTCATTTTCCCTCTCTGTCTCTCTCTACCAAGCACATGCTCCCTATGGCAAAAACCTAAATAAATAAGTAAAATTAACTTAGAGCAAATTGCTGATTTTCTTTTTGCAATATAACCACTCTGACTTAAAGATGTTAATGATAAACATAAGAAATCAAATTAGTTTCTTACCTGATGACACATGCTTAAGCCTCTCTTCAGAAGGACTAAAGTCTAGGCTTCCAAATATCTCACTTGAACTACTTTTCTAGAAGAAAAAAAGAAAAAGAAAAAAGAAAGAAAAATAAAAGCACATATTGGGTGCAATGTTTAAAGAGCTAAAACATTTTGCTGTACTTTAATAACTTATTTTAGTACAATTTAGTCTCCTCCCCACTAAATTTACAGAAGACAAGAAGGAGATGAGTCTGTGAACAAAGGCAATCCAAAGAGCACTATTTTAAAGAGCAGCAGCAGAGGATAGCCAAGAATGAATAGGATATCTGAATGATGACTGCATGAGCAATAAAGATTACAAGAGAAATTATGTAATATTATAACGTCAAGGGGTATAGAGGATGACCTCAGGAAACAGATTACTTTTCACTGGAATACATTAGGGCCTATGACTTGAAAAGTACTGTGTTTTTATGAAACTGCGACGAGAACCGTAAGGTAAAGAGATCACTGGGCTCTTACAAAACGCTGCTCTTTTTGTTGTTGTTTTCCTTTGACTTTTATATAAAACTATTTTTTGTATTGTGATTTCTGGTTTACATACACACTGCAATTTCTGGTTATACATCTTAGTGGGGCATGGCATGGTTTTTCAAAGCATGTATACATAGTTTCCTTAATGAGGAGGTCCCCGAATTTTTTCTAAAATACTGATTCTGTATTAGTAAATACCAATCGATTTATCCCACAGCAGTACAGCTCTACCTGATTAGCACAGAGCATTGGAAAGTCATAACAACACCAGTATGTTATTGCTACCATTTCGGGGCTGTGATCTTAGTGTTTTATCTAGCCACTGACATACATAGCTACAGGTCGAAACAAGTTAGATAGTATTTCTAAATATTTAACCACTCATATATCTGATAAAGGTCTAGTATCCAAAACACGTGAAGAAGTTTTACAATTCAACAATAAAAAAGAAAATCCAATTTAAAAACTGGAAAATGATTTGAATAAACATATGTCCAGAAAAGATACACAGATGACCTGTAAACACATGGAAAGATGCTCATATCATTAGTTACTAGGGAAATGCAAATCAAAACCACAATAAAGAAGCCATTTAAATCTGAGGTGTGCCCTGCCCTGTTCAGGAACCAAGGCGACTGAAGAATCTCTCCTCTAAAGCCCCGTCTCCCATACCCAAATCTCAGACAGGTAGGGCAACCTCTGTCCTCTCTCTGCCTCTTTACATTTTTTCCTTTTTCTAAAATTTTAAAACACTTCTCGGGATCAGCAGTTAGCATAATGGCTATGTCACTGGACTCCCAGGTAGTCGACCGCGGTTCGAGTCCCGGACCCGGTGGCTTAAACTCACGCCGGGCGCATGTGCGTACGTGCCCAAGATCCCGAGAGGAGAATGGAGGAGAAGGATTGCGGCATGGCCATCCCTCTGGGGGGTGATTTCTCGCTTTCTATCTCTCTGTTTCTCAAAAAAAAACTCTCCAAAAAAAGGAAAAAAAAAAAAAAAACACTTCTCACCTCTGACCTCTCCTTTGTCTTGCTAATTTCAGAAGCCATTTAAATCTGAGGTATGCCCTGCTGCCTTTGGTTTTAATATTTTGGTTTTTAAAAAACTTTTCTCCCCTATTTTTTTTTTCCGCTTTGTTTTCTTTTCCTTTTCCTTTTTTTGGGGGGGGGATTTCTTTTTTTAATTTTTAATTTTTTAAATTATTATTCATACATTAAATTGCTGTACATCATTTAGATTGTGAAGAAACTCTACCCAGCATGCTAGACCTTTACTTGTTTTTAAACCTGGGAACCAGCAGTTAGCGTAATGGCTATGTCGCTGGACTCCCACGTAGTCGACCGCGGTTCGCATCCTGGACCCGGTGGCTTAAAACTCACGCCGGGCGCGTGTGCGTGCGTGCGCAAGATCCCGAGAGGAGAATGGAGGAGAAGGGATTGCGGCGTGACCATCCCCCCTGGGGGGTGATTTCTCGCTTTCTGTCTCTATGTCTCTCTCTGTCTGTCTGGCGAGCGCACGCGCCCTATAGCGAAAAACCTCTCAAAAAAAAAAAAAAAAAAAAAAAAAAAAAACCAAAAACCTTGCTTTCTCACTCTGCAGCTCAGTCTCCACACACTGAGTGTTTAGACAGGCCTAGGTGCACAATAGCCAAGCTTTTAGGGTCATATAAATCCTCAACCCTTACTGAACCTGCTGCCCTAAAGAAGAAACTCCTCTTTGTAAATCAGACCTCAAAATCACTTTCTGTGGATACCATGTTGCAAAACACAATAGAGGAGAGAAATTGTCACAGATGCACCTTACAGTACAGGGAAGCATGTGATCTCTGGTTGTAGAAACCTTCTCCAACCTATTAGCCAAAAGAAAATACACCACCAAACGACTAAAATTTAGAGAAAGGAGACTGCAGAGTGAGCTGCAGGGAGAAGTATGGATCTGCAGAGAAAGTGTGGCTCGTCTCCTCCTGTATGCCTCTGAACTCTCAGTGGAAACCCCACAGCTCAGCCAGGGTACAGCTATTCCCTAGAAACTGTGAGGCTTTTGTAATATCCACTGCCAAAGTCAAAAGCACAGGTTACTTGGTGAGCATCAGGGAAATGCAACTGCAGAGAAATTGCAGATCACCTCCTCCTGCACACCTCTGAACACTCAGAATTAACTCCAAGAAATTAGGAAGAAATATAAAGTCCTTTGGATGACCAGAAACCACCACAGAAGCACAAGAAATATGAGAAACCAAGAAAACATCTCTTCCCCAAGGGAAAAGAACAACCCTTCATGGAACTCATAGAAATATCCAATAAAAATACTGAATATTCATAGTGACAAAACTAAATGAGGTGCAAGAGATGAGAGACAATGAACTCCAGAAGGTACAAGAGAAGAGAGACAAAGAATTCCAAAAGGTGAGGAAGTTCTTTCATGATTTGAAAGAAGAAATACACACCATAAAAAAAAATCAAATGGAGTTGTGAGAGATGAAGGCTGTAATACAGGAAATATAAACCTCCCTCAAAAGCATGAAAAGCAGATTAGATCATGCAGAAGATCAAATCTTGGATGTTGAAGACAAAACCTCTGATCTAGAAAAAAAAAAATGAAGAAAATAACCCCCCAAATAACCATAATATATGAGAAATATTAGATACCATTAAGCACCCGAACATCCAGATAATTGGTATCTCAGAAAGTAAAGACACTAATAAGGGCATTGATAATCTATTTCACGAAATCCTGGAAGAAAACATTCCAAACCTAGAGAGGCATTCAAACATCCAGACCCAAGAAATACAAAGGACTCCTAATAGAATCAATCCAAGAAGATTTTTTCCAGGGCATATCATAGCCAGATTGGCCAAAACCACAGACAAAGACAAGATACTACAATTAACAAGAGGGAAATGTCAGGTTACTTACAAAAGTTATCCTATCAGGTCAACATCAGACTCTCACTGAAAACAATGCGAACAAGGAAAGAATGAAAAAATATATTCAAAGTGTTAAGTGAAAAACAATTTCAACCAAGAATATGATACCCAGCAAGATTACCTTTCATATGCGAAGAAAAGATAAAAACATTCTCAGATAAACAAGAAGTTCTGAAGAGAGTGCTATACCAGAAAAACTAAAGACAGACAGAAATAAGAGAACAAAAGCAACCAAGAAAATGACCAACTTAATGTTAGGGACAAGTTTGGAAATACCAATAATAATATTGAATGCTATCTTTCAGGATTTAAACAGAAAGATCTGACCACAGTAACACTGCAAATTCAACGGAAGAGAGATTAATTATATGAGACCGAACTGGTGAAAAAGAATTTTATGACTTTTGACTAAAACGTTACTGATTTCCTTCTATGCTTTGTTTTCCAGATTTAAGAATTTTGCTTTCTTTTAAGCTGTTCATAGGTTCGGCAATTTGTTAAACTGGGTTTTTTTTTGCTTACTTGTTTGTTTTTTTAAATTGAAACAAGAAGTTTTCTCCCTTCCTGACCTCTCTGGAATTGGAAAGTATTTGTGAGTATTCTTATTTTGTAGCAGAAAGGTTATTTGCATAAGTTCAGTAATACCTGTTGCCTTGCATCAGAAATTGGAAATACTTGTTACTGCCAGGTCTTTGACTGGAATGTCATATCTGAAGATATGGCCAGAAACCTATGGAACTAAGGTAGATCTCAAGAAAGCCAACAGCAGTTCTTGAAAGACTGTCTAGCACCACAAACAGTTCTGCTTGTCAGAGAGGATTACAGAAGCTATATGAAAGAATTAGTACCATAAAATAACCTGGACTTTTCCAGCCCAGCATTATAATCAGTAGAGATTGCAAAAGAGCAGCCACAACCAGAGGATTACGTTGAGGAAGACTTTGAAGGAAGAAAAAGAGACTGATTTTTGCTAGCAGATGGTATATCACAGAATACTAGGTAGGCAGGGCTGAATTGAGAGGGTTTATGTGTGAATTGTGTGCTGGGTGTTTGTTTTACAACAGTTTGAGTAGTTGACATGTAAATATTTTCTCAAAAATAGTTTAAAACATACAGTCTCTGTTGCTATAGAGTCACAAACAAAATTATAACAAATATTTTGAAAGTTATCATTAAAACTCAGTTTTTTGGAAGTTTGAAAGTTGTTTATTAACTTTCAAGAATTATGGAGTATTGGGGAACCAGCAGTTAGCGTAATGGCTATGTCGCTGGACTCCCACGTAGTCGACCGCAGTTCACGTCCTGGACCTGGTGGCTTAAAACTCACGCCGGGTGCATGTGCATGCGTGCCCAAGATCCTGAGAGGAGAATGGAGGAGAAGGGATTGCGGCATGACCATCCCCCCTGGGGGGTGATTTCTCGTTTTCTGTCTCTCTGTCTCTCTCTGTCTGTCTGGTGAGCGCACGCGCCCTATAGCGAAAATCTCTCCAAAAAAAAATTATGGAGTATGAGCAAAATTTTTTGATATGTAAAGTAAATGTTTGTGGGAAAATATAAAAACAAACAAACCTCAATAAGTTACCACTTCAAACTCACTAGAATGGCTTTAATAGTAATAATAATTTTTTAAAAGGAAAATAACACGTGTTGATCAAGATTATGAACCCACAGACATTGCTGGTTGGAATGCCAGATAATGCAGCTACTGTGGAAAACAGTTTAGATAGGGGATTACCATGTGAGCCAGCTTTCACTTCTCGTTATTACCCAAGAGAATTAAAAACATACATTCACACAAAAATCTTGCACATGAATATTCACAGCAGCATTATTCATAGTAACTTAAAAATGAAAACAATCCAAGTGTCCGTCAGTAGATGAATGTATAAACAAAATATGCTCTGTCCATACAATGGAATGTTATTTGGAAATAAAAAGAACTGAAGTACTTATGTGTGCTACAATGGGGATAAACATGGAAGACATTATGGTAAGTGAAAGAAGCAAGTCACAAAGGAACACATATAATATCATTCCATTTAAAAGAAATGTCATGTGTACAATAGGCAAATCTAGAGATACAGAGTAGATTAGTTGTTGCAAAGGGCTGAGAGAATTTGAGAGGATAGTGTTAGTGTTATCTGGTGTAGGAAATTTATTGTGGTGATGGATACATAACTTGGTGAATATACTAAAGGCCATAAATTGTACATTTTAATGGATGAATTACATTATATGCAAACTATATTTTAATAAAGTTACCAGAAAATTAAACCTTATAAATTATTAATCACTATTTACTGAATGGTACATTACCAAAATAGGAAAGTACATGAGCCGTGAATAATATTTTGTATTTCAAGAGCAGATAAGCAATACCTGATTACTATATCATGACCTTAATAGAAACTTTTAAAAGCTATATACAGAAGAATGTATTTTTATCAATTACCTTAATATTTTTATGTTCCAGTTTTGGGGTAAGAGCCTGTTCTAAATAGCTAGCTTTCTCTATCCATGTACCCAGATTTCTGTATTCTTTTTTCATTTTTTCCAGTCTAAAAAAAGAAATCAGTTATAGATTTTAAAAAGCAAGCGACAAAAGAATATATATAGAATGATTCGCAGGAGAATATATACCGTATGGTCCATTTTAGAAGTTCTAAAAGAGACAAACCCACAATGTATTTTCTGGAAAGGCAGTCAAAGGAAAGGGTATGATTACAATAAAACCCAGGGTGGTTTTTACTTGTGAATGGAAGAGTGATGCAATCTCATAGGGGCACACAAAACACATTTCTGATATTAGTAGTGTAATATTTCTTAACCTATATCATAAATATCTAGGTAATGTCATTATCATTATCTAAGCTGTATATACATGTTTTCAAAATTATTCAATATGTATTATTCTTAGTATGTACAATGTATGTCTTAGTCTATTCAGACTGCTATAGCTGAATACCATAGACTGGTGGATTAAACAATAGACATTTATTCCTCACAGTTCTGGAGGCTGGAAAGTTCAAGACCAAGAGGCTGGTAGATCCAGTGTCTGGTGAAGGTATTCTTCCTGGTTTGTCAATGGTCTTTTCCTGAATTCTCACAGGGTGGAGAAATATTCCTTTTTTTCTTTTTTGAGAGATTTTTGCTATAGGATGTATGCACTTGCCAGAGAGACAGAAAAACAGAACGAGGAATCACCCCTCAGGGGTTGGTCACACTGCAATTGTTTCTCCTCCATTCTCCTTTTGAGATTGTGGGCACACATACACACACACACAGACACACACATGCCTGGCACGAGTTTCAAGTCACCAGGTCCAAGACTTGAATCATGGTCAACCATGTAGGAGTCCAGAGCCTTCACCACTACACCACCTGCTGGCCCCAATCTTTTTTCTCTCTCTCTTTCTTTTTTATCTTTTTTTTTTTTTTTTTTTTTTTTGAAATGTTTTTACTACAGGGTACATGCGCTCCCCAGAAAGATAAAGAGAGACAGAAAGACAGAAAGCGAGAAATCACCCCCCAGGGGGTATGGCCACGCCGCAATCCCTTCTCCTTCATTCTCCTCTCAGGATCCTGGGCACACACACACACGTGCCTGATGTGAGTTTAAGCCACTGGGTCCAGGACTCAAACCGCGGTCGACTACATGGGAGTCCAGCAACATAGATTATGCTATCTGCTGGTCCCTCTTTTCCTTTTTTTACAAGGGCATTCTTCCATCATGATGGTCCCACATCCATGACCTAATCTAATCCTAAATATCTCCCAAAGATCCCATTTTCAAATATCACACTGGGCATAAGGGTTCCAAACATATGAATTTTGGGGATATACAAACATTTAGCTACACATATTTTGTAAACTATTCAATGCATATATATCTCCTATAATAAAGCAAGTGAAACAAAAAGACATTTAGCTTCTAATCCAAAAAACTTCAAAATGTTTGAATAATCTATAAAGATGCAATCAACAAGAATTAAATGGAAAAGGGGAATGTTTCCCAATTCACTTCATGAGGACACTATGGTTTTGACAATAAAACTGACAGGACATTATAAAAAAGGCAAATTATAATCTAATGTCATTCATGAACATAGTAAAATTCAGTTTTAGTACAAAAAAATCAATCTAATAGTGTGGAGAAAAGATAATATACCATGAAAAAGCTGAGTTTATTCCAGAACAAAAAATTTTGAATTTAACATTAGAAAATGTAATTTAAGGGACCAGCAGGTGGCGTGGTGGTTAAGGTGCTGGACATTCCCACATGGCTGACTATGGTTCAAGTCCTGGACCTGGTGTCTTGCTTTCTCACTTTCCCTCTCTCTCTCTTTCTCTCTCTGGTCTCTCTATGGTCACATTAAAAAAATAAATGAATGAATAGTAAAGTTAAATAAAATAATTCTTTAAAAATATATCATTTAAATACAATTTAATTTAAAGATAAAATGTGTTTGACAAAATCCAACATCTATTCATGACCTAAATAATAAAACTCTTAGCAAACTAGGGATAGAATGGGATAATATACTAACCTGATACACAAGATATCTAAATACCCAAAAGAAATCTTGTATAAATAATTCTCATGATTGCTAAATGTTACAATCATTGCTTTTAAAGAAGAATTGCTTTTTAATGGACAAAGGTGTTCACTCTTGCTATTTTTATCAGACCCTGACTGGCCCTTCTAGCTTCTAGAACATAGTAAGACAAGAAAACAAAATTAAGGCATAAGGATTGGGAATAAAGAAAAATAACTATTGTTATTTCTATATGACATAATTGTCTAAATATATTCCTCCACAAAATACTATAAATTACAGACACATTATTTTAAATATGGAAGTTTAACAAAAGAGGTAAGAAAATAAATTCTGGGAAGATAGTGGCAGCAGGGACATAATAGTTCCTGAATCTTCTCAAATCCCTACATAAAGTCATATAAAATATCTAGGTAGCAAACCCGAGAGTCTATGGAGAACAACTAAAACAAAACTTTATGAGATAAGAACTGAGATTCTCAGTGTGGAAGAATGCAGAAGTAAATGTAATATAAAAGATACTAAAATCCTGTACTCCTTAAATTAGAAATATCAGGATGAATTTTTATAACATCCAAGAAATAATTACTAATCCAACAACAATTCTCAGCACCCAAATTATGGTTTTACAAAGTATTTTCATGGGCCAGCTCCATGGTACAGCAGTAAAGTGCTGCTTAAGAGAAGCTGGACTCCACATGGCGACTGTGATTTGAATCCCTAGCTTGGTCTGCTTGAAACACACCAGGTATGAGTGAGTGCCCAAATCTGACCATGACTAAAGACTGGAGAAATGGGATCATAGAGTCACCAGACTTTGTGAAGGGTGTCTCTCACTGTCATGTGCACATATATGCTCTATCATGAATAAAGAAAAAAAAATTCCCAAATAAAAGAAGGCAGATTTTTTTAATAAATTGTCTATAATTTGTCCAAAAAAATTTGGGGGACAAAAAAATGTACAAGATGAACCTAGCAGAACATCTTATTATACAGGATATCTAGAAAGGTATCAAAAACTAAGGTCTTACTTAGCAGAAGGATCAAGGTTCCCAAGTCAATGTGTGATTATTTAAACTCAGCAAGTATTGTTTAAACAAAGATTAAAACTTGCAATGGACTGCGATGAATTGAAGCCTAATAACTATGCTTATATCTATGACTTTATAACAATATTTTTGTTTGTTTGCTATAGAATGCATGCACTCACCAGAGACAGGGAGAAAGAAATAGAGAGAGAGAGAAAGTGAGAAATCACCCTGCAGGGGGCATGGCCTTGCCTCAATCCCTTCTCCTCCATTCTCCTCTCAGGATTTTGACTACAAACATACACATGTAATTTTTAAGCTGCTAGGTCCAGGACTGGAACCATGCAGTCACTTGCGTAGGATTCAGCCACCTTAACCTCCACACCACCTGCTGAAACTCATAACAATATTTGAATTTTTTTTTAAAAAAGTCACAATTAAGGATTAAAATTGGCTACAAACTTTTGGTTACTCTTCTCAAAAGTCTAAGTCTAAATGTCCTCCCACATTGTCTCTGAGCTTGGCCAAGGGACATCAGTAAATGTGACATTAAGCACAGGCATGATAAGCACTGGTCACTGGGGCTTTCTTTCCCTTTTGCAATGCTACCTTGAGCATGCCATTCTGTAATGATGTTGAGATAGCCTATTGTGGTCATGTTGAGAAGTCAGGGTTCCCACACAATAGCCAGAACCACTCGGCAAACATGAGAATGAAGCCACCTTTGCTCATCTATTTCTGTTGTCATACTGTAACTGCACAATTGAGCCTAGGGAAGATCAGAGGAATAAATGCCCAAATCAGCCCACAGAATCTTACCACATACAAGATTTAAGGTGATCTGTTATGTAGCAAGAGAAAATTAATACCATCACTTTTGGAGGATAATCAGAAACCAGCTTATTACCTTGAAAATTAGGTAAGTCCTTTAAGGAAATAATAATCAAGCATTTATCTTACCTTTTCAATGTAAACTATACCATGGGGTAACTAAATAATAGCGGAGTGGAAATGACTATATTCCAATTAATAAATGAAAGCTAAATGTTGGAATTAAAATGGCACCATTTTGCATTAACTACTGTTTCTAGAAATTGAGCATTAGTAGCTGTTAATATCCTAAAAAAAGAACAAAAGTCAAATATCATGTACCTCATGATAAAAGAACACAACACCAATCTTGCTAAGTGAATCATACAAACTCTGATGAACATTTGCTTTGAGTAGGATATGTATATATATAGATAAAGATAGATAGATAGATAGATAGATAGATAGATAGATAGATATATCAGAGGAACATATAAAACTGCACCATAAGTATGCAACCAACAAAATCCAGACTTAGAAACTTTTAGTGGCTTGAGCTCTTCAACAGATAAATCATAAAAAAAAGAAATGTTTGGAGAGCAACTCATAGGTAGGGCAGTGATTACTCTAAGTCAGGATAGTGATTACTTTAAGAAGGGACCAAGGAAGCTATGATTGGAATTGGTCACACGGAAGAACTCTTGGAAGGACTAGTGAAAATCTATTTCTTTGCCTGGATGGTAGTTCTAAGTGTGTCCAATTTATACTAACTCGGTAGGCTATAAATTTGTTTTTTGTGGTTTTCTGTATCTATATTGCTGTAAGTTTATTTATTTCCTTCATGAGTGACAGAGACAGAGGAAGAGACAAACAAAGAGGCAGCACCCCCAAAAAAGTCCTGATACCATGATGGATGTGCCAAGAACCAATAATGCCTATAATACTAGTAAAAACAGGGTGAAGGGGAAACTCTTAACCTATGAAATATCAAGACTATAAAGATATAGTAACTCAGAATGTGGCAGTGGCACAGAAGTAGGTGAATTGCTCAAAGGAACAAGAAGAAAGAGGCAAAAACACATGATATCTCCATATTAGAAAAGTAACACTGAAGACCATTTGCAAAAGAGACCATAAATAGGTCAAAGATAATATAGGGAAAATTAGATTATTTCACATCATAATTTCAGATAGTATGTGAGTTCAAAGACAAAATGTAAGGAAATATTTTTTAAGCCTTTCTGATTCATGGTAGGGAGACCTTCTTTAAATAGAGACTTTCTTAAACAAGACTTAAAGCAAAGCTAACCATAAAATAAAATACTGATAGGGACCAGCAGTTAGCGTAATGGCTATGTCGCTGGACTCCCACGTAGTTGACCGCGGTTCGAGTCCCGGACCCGGTGGCTTAAACTCATGCCGGGCGCGTGTGCGTGCGTGCCCAAGATCCCAAGAGGAGAATGGAGGAGAAGGGATTGCGGCGTGGCCATCCCCCCTGGGGGGTGATTTCTCGCTTTCTATCTCTCTGTCTCTGTCTGTCTGGCGAGCGCACGCGCCCTATAGCAAAAACCTCTCCAAAAAAAAATAAATAAATAAAAAATAAAATAAAATACTGATAGATTTAACCATACTAAAATGTAAAACTTGTGTTTCCCTAAAAAACCATGAAGTGAAAAAAGAAGACACATCATATAACCAATAAGAATTAGACCTAGAGGGGCCAGCAGGTGGCGTGGTGGTTAAGGTAGCTGGACTCCCACATGGCTGAGTCCTGAACCTGGATTCTTAGTTTCTTTCCCACTTTCTTTCTCTCTCTCTGTCTCTCTCTGGTCAGCTTCAAAAAATAAAATAAAATAATGACAATGAATAAAATTAAATAAAATAATTCTATTAAAAAAACAATTAGACCTAGGGACCAGCAGTTGGCGTAATAGTTATGTTGCTGGATTACCATGTAGTCAACCGCGGTTCGAGTCCAGGACCCAGTGGCTTAAACTCACACCAGGTGTGTGTGTGTGCATGTGCCCAAGACCCTGAGAAGAGAATGAAAGAGAAGGGATTGCGGCGTGGCCATCTCCCCGGGGAGGGGGGTTGATTTCTCATTTTCTGTCTCTCTGTGTCTCTCTGTCTTTCTGGCGAGCGCATGTGCCCTATAGCAAAAACTTCTCCAAATAAATAATTAAATATTAGACCTAGATTATGTAAAAAAAACTTTTATGAATCAATAATAAGAGATTAAAAACTCCACATAAAGTGGACAATAGGCATAAATTGCCATTTCTCAAAACAGGAATCATGTCAAGTCAATAAACATGGAAATATATAAGGAAATGAAAAATAAGATTATAAGAAAAAGTTATTTTATATCTACTACGTGGCATAAATGTAAGAAATCTGTCAATAAAAATCTAGTATATGTAAATGAGTAGAGATGTTTATTAACTGTTAAACACCATTTTGGAAAATAACTTAGCACTGTAATAAAATAGAATATTTGAGTATTTTAGACCCAGAAAGTCCACTTCTTAAGAAAAACTTATGCATACGTACCATGAAAATGTCCAAGAATGTTCAAAGGATTATTGTTTATAGTAGTAAAACACTAGAAATAATCTTAATGTGATAGGCACAGTTCTAAAATGGCTGTCAAGGTTCCCATCCCTGGTGTACATTCCCCACGTAGCCCTCCCCTTCCAAGTGAATGTCAGCATGAATATAATGGATATTCGGTCTGTAATGAAGTTACATCATTTAACAAAACTGACAGAATTCTACAGAGGTAAGAGTGGTCCCCAATCAGTTGATCTGAGGTTGATCAAAAGGGAGACTACCTGGGGTTGACATGACCTAATCAGGCACATCTTCTGGCCTTGAAGAAGCAAACTGCTATGCTGTGATAGGGCCTTAAGGTAAGGATCTGACGGTGACCTTTAGGAACAGAGAACTAGAAACAAACTAGGGCCCTAGGTCCTACAGTCACAAGGAATTGAACTCTTATTTATTTATTTATTTATTTTTTGAGAGGTTTTTGCTATAGGTCATGTGTGCTTGCTGGGGAGACAGAGAGAGACAAACAGAAAGTGAGAAATTATCCCCTAAAGGGAAAGCCATGTCACAATCCCTTCACCTCCATTCTCCTCTCGAGATTTTGGGCTCGCACGCACACATGCCCAGAGTGAGTTTAAAGCCACCTGGTCCGGGACTCAAACCATGGTCGACTAAGTGGGAGTGTCCCAAGGAACTGAATTCTACCAAGAACCTGAATGCACTTGAAAGAGGACCCTTCCAAACAAGAACTCAGCTGGCCAGAACCTTCATTTCAGGCTTATGAAATACTGGCAGAGAATCTGATCACACTCTGCTCAGACTTCCAATCTACTATAAAAAAGTAAATGGCTGTAGTTCTGAACAACTACATTTGTGATCATTTGTTATGCAGCAATAGAAAGCTACTATATCAAATGACAATTAATAAATAAAAGTTGAATTGCAGCATAGCCACAAAATCGAATGACATGAAACAGCTTAGATTGATTACATAATAATGATGTAAGCAAAATCAAATAATATATTATTTAAGCACCCTAGGTGTGTGATTTTATAAAAAGTCATTTTCAAAAGGCAAGAAATAAACAAAATTTATAAAAGCAATTAACTTCTGGGAAATAGACAGGAAGAGGGGACCTGGGATAGCTAGTGCTACTAACCTCATTAGCTGCTAAATGCACATGTACACATTCTCTGTAGGAATGTATAATTAAGAGCCTTAATTTAGTTTTATAAATTCTCAAAAAAATGTCTGGAACTCAGTCCAAAAGGCAAAAAAACTAGGCACAATGTTTGACCAGTTTTTGTCGCTGGAATGTAGTCGACCACAGTTCAAGTCCCGGACCCAGTGGCTTAAACTCATGCCGGGCGCATGTGTGTGCGTGCCCAAGATCCCAAGAGGAGAATAGAGGAGAAGGGATTGCGGCGTGGCCATCTCCCCTGGGGGGTGATTTCTCACTTTCTGTCTCTCTGTCTCTCTCTGTCTTTCTGGCGAGTGTACGTGCCCTATAGCAAAAAGCCTCTCAAAAAAAAAAAAAAAAAAACCAACCATGGAAACAGATTTACAGGTAATCCAGATAATGGAGGTATCAGACATAAACTTTAAAATATTAATAGCAGGGACCAGCAGTTAGCATAATGGCTATGTCTCTGAACTCCCATGTAGTCGACTGCAGTTCGGGTCCCGGACTTGGTTGCTTAAACTCACACTGGGCACGTTTGCGTGTGTGCCCAAGATCCCGAGAAGAGAGTGGAGGAGAAGGGATTGTGGCATGGCCAAACCCCTGGGGGGGGTGATTTCTCGCTTTCTACCTCTCTGTCTTTCTGGCGAGTGCAGGCGCCCTATAAAAAAAACTTAAAAAAAAAAAACCTATGGAGGGGCCAGCAGGTGGTGTGGTGGTTAAGGTGCCGGACTCTGACATGGCCAAGTGTAGTTTGAGTCCCAGTCTGGCGATTTGCTTTCTCACTTTCCTTTCTCTCTGTCTCTCCTATGGTGAGCACAGATGTCCTATACTAAATTTAAAAATAACAATAATGGGGCCAGCAGGTGCATGGTGGTTAAAGGTGCTGGATTCCCACATGACCAACTGAGGTTTGAATCCTGGACCTGGTGGCTTGCTCTCTCACTTTCCATTTCTCCTTTTCTCTGTCTCTGACTGGTCAAATGAAATGAAAATAATAATAACAACAACAATAAATAGAATTACATAAAACAAAATAATTTTTTAAAATAATAGTAATTATTACAAATAAAATTAAATCATTATTTTTTAAAAGACCTATGGAACATATGGTTGGGTATGAGGCAGAACAAAAGTAGTGCTTTCTCCTTATAAATAACTTTTCATCTCTTTTCTTGCTATTAACACTGACTTTTTCAAACAACACAACCAAAATTTGATAAGTAAAAATTAGGAATAATGTCTGAACTCCATGAAATGACACCATAATGAAAGTTTCTGGACCAATAGCAAGCCCACCTTACAGGAAAAAAATTAACATCTAATCCAAGTAACACATAAATAAGACAAAAAGGGATTTTTATAAACCTTTGCCGGGGCTGTTCCTGAAGTTTTTCAAGTCGCACTAAGGATGGCTGGTTGGGGCGATGGAGCGTATCTGCAGTCCCAATAGTAACATTTAGGTCTGGAGATAAGAACGCTGGATATTGCACTGGCTGTGGTGTAATAACATTCCTGCAAAATGGTAATAAAGTGAAATATTGAAATTATATAAATGTACTTCTAAAATGAGTAGTATTTATCACTTTTTGAATCCTTTTTTCTTTTACTCTTTCAGCTCATCTCTCCACCTCTATCAGAGGATAGAGCCAGAAAAGAAGACAATAGTCAGAAATTCTGAGATAAGCACTCCCTTGATTATCCTTACTAAAATCATGGGCAACGGGATAGGGAAGGAGAGGAAAACCTGACATTCTAATGGGAAATAGAGAGTATGAGCCCAGACTTCTCTCCCAAACTTCAGTCCTAAATCCTTATATCCTGAGTATATTATTTTTTAATATATTAATTATTTGGGGGACCAGCAGGTGGCATGGTGGTTAAGGTGCTGGACACTCCCACTTGGCTGACCATGGTTCGAGTCCTGGACCTGGTGGCTTGCCTTCTCGCTTTCCTTTCTCTCTCTCTCTCTCTGTGTCTCTCTCTGGTCAAATTAAAATAAAGGAATAAATGAATGAGTAAACAAATAAATCTTTAAAACTATATATATATATATATATATATATATATATATATATATATATATTAATTATTTGGTAAGTATTGTGTGCTAGGCACTGTGTTCATATGGCTATGTAAGTTTTCTCCCAAGGTTCAGTAAGTGGTAAATCTAACATTTGAACATAGTCTCTTCGATCACAAAGTTCATGTTCTTAAACACTGTACTATACTCAGTGGAGAGAAACTTAAACTCAACAGGTCCAAAATAAAGCTCATCATCTTCCCAGTCCCCAAATAGGGCCTTTTTTCATTATTCCCTGGTTCATAAAACAACAGGGATAACTGTGTCATCAGGAAAGTCATGACTCATTTTTGCATAGAAAAATACATCATGGGAACCAGCGTTAGCGTAATGGCTATGTCGCTGCACTCCCACGTAGTCAACCGTGGTTTGTCCCGGACCCAGTGGCTTAAAACTCACGCCAGGTGCGTGTGCGTGCGTGCCCAAGATCCCGAGAGGAGAATGGAGGAGAAGGGATTGCAGTGTGACCATCCCCCTTGGGGGTGATTTCTCGCTTTCTGTCTCTCTGTCTCTCTCTGTCTGTCTGGCGAGCGCACGCGCCCTATAGCGAAAACCTCTCAAAAAAAAAAAAAAAAAAAAAGAAAAGAAAAAGAAAAATACATCATGACTTTCCTGATGACTTAATATATTCCCTGTGGTCACAATATGGGTTCTGCCAGCTACTGAGTTTCTCTCTTTATGCATTCTGGAACGATGGAAATAACTACATAATGGGTAACCTGAGCTAAAACTCCATTCGTTGATCCCCTATCTCCATAAGCCCCTACTCTGGATGAACCACAGGGTCTCCTGGAATTGATGTGAGTTCAGAGCCCGTGTCCAGTAGTCCCTTAAAGCCCTGACTGTGACCTTTCCCCACTGCACAGTTACCTTGGTAAAAAGTTATGCATCCCTTGGGGAAGGCCAGGAGAAAGACAGGCAGTATAAACTTTTGTCAGTGTACTAGGATCCTCCCTCAAGGGGATCTGTCCTCCCCTTCATTCAAGGAGTCTAGGTCTATAAACTGGCTAAAGGTTGGAAAGTGACTGGGGGCATCCTTTTATGATCTCGGTTTGATTTTTGCTCAGTTGACCTAGAATTTTTCTGTTTATACCCATCAAGAAAAAATGTAGTTGGCTTTCTATCTGTTCACTTCTAGGAATACCATGATCAAGTAGCCATGCCATAGGTCTACACTAGTCAGACTATTTTGATGATTGTTTTCACTATACTGTCCCTTACAGGAACCATGCCCATCTTGCCTTTGGCAGTTGAGTGCCTTCGCTTGGTTCCTGCCTCCTGGGATCGAACTATTCCCATTGCATTTAGGTTTCCCAGTTTAGTGACCCCAGTTCCCACCGTAAGTCTGGCCTGCAGAGAAGGGCAACCATAGAGCTCTTCAAGGATCCAGGGCACCCTTCACAAACTCATTTCTCATAATCATCATAAAACGTGTGTCCTAGGGGTCAGCAGGTGGTACGGTGGTTAAGGCACTGGACTCCCATATGGCTGACCACAGTTCAAGTCCTGGACCTGGCAACTTGCTTTTTCATTTTTCCTCTCTCTTTCTGTCTCTGTAGGGTGAGTGGTGTGCCCTGTTGCAAGTTAAATATAATAATAATGATAAATAAAATTAATAATTCTTTTAAAAAAAAAATGTGTCCTCTGGATTCACCCAGGTGGGTCATAGATGACAATCCACACTAACGTTATTTCTCTCAGCCTCTGAATCCTTTTCTCCGTATTCATTTCTAACTCACACACCTGGAGTCACCTTTTGGTTCATGTGTCAGCCGACCAACCACACAAGCTGCTGGAGACCTTTCTAACTTTACATGCTGCAACGTTAAATGCAAAATCTTCACTTAGTGGATCCATATCAATAAATTCAGCCTGATCCAACTTTTTTTTTCTGCCATTATTTCAAATCCTTAATAGCCATTTCTACCTGTTACTCAGATTTCTACCTGTATAAATTAGAAAACTCCAGTAGTTATTTTAAAGTGTAGCACATTCCCTGAGGATCCAAAAGGGTAAAA
Source organism: Tupaia tana (assembly GCA_026018925.1). Classification (NCBI taxonomy): domain Eukaryota; kingdom Metazoa; phylum Chordata; class Mammalia; order Scandentia; family Tupaiidae; genus Tupaia; species Tupaia tana. The sequence continues at coordinate 41,727,625 of JAKSZU010000001.1, read as the reverse complement.
TGTAATCACATTTGAGAAGCCTAAACCTACAATGATGATGATGGTTGTGATAAAATACTTATTACTTGATAAGTAGCTAACAATTAATTAAGCATTTTACTAAATGCTTTACATGTAACATATTTAACTATCATAGTAACTTAATTGAGTAGTTTCTATTTTTATCCAAGGCAACAGATGAAGCACAGGGCTGGCTCTGTAGCCTGCTGGTTAAGGCAGCGGCAGTTAGCGTAATGGCTATGTCGCTGGACTCCCACGTAGTCGACCGCGGTTCGCGTCCCGGACCCGGTGGCTTAAAACTCACACCGGGCGCGTGTGCGTGCGTGCCCAAGATCCCGAGAGGAGAATGGAGGAGAAGGGATTGCAGCATGACCATCCCCCCTGGGGGGTGATTTCTCGCTTTCTATCTCTCTGTCTCTGTCTGTCTGGCAAGCGCATGCGCCCTATAGCAAAAACCTCTCCAAAAAAAAAAAAAAAAAAAAAAAAAGGCAGCCAGATCTCAGATCATGCAGTTTGAATTCCGGCCCTGGCAGCTTGAGTAGGTATGCCCAACATTCCAACAGGATGGAGAAGAGGAGGGAGGAGAAGGGACGGCAGTGTGGTCATGCCCTGTCGGGAGGTGCTTTCTCCCTCACCTTCTTTGTCTGTTTCTCTCTCTGGCAAGTTGAAACAAAAACAAAAACAAAAACAAAAACAAAAACAATAGATGAAGCATCAAGATCCTTAAGTAACTTCTCCAAGGATGCCAGGATGTGAGCCCATGTAGTCTGGCTCTTAGAGCCTGGATTTTTCAGCACCACGTCTCGTCTCTGCCTCTCCAGCTCCTACCCCTCCTTGTTCCTATACTTCTAGCCATTTGCACTAATGACTCACTATTCTCCAGCACAATTTAGCACCTCATGGCTCCCTGCCTTTACAAATATGCCCTCTTAGGGGAATGTGCCCCTTTATCTCTCCAAAATTAGCCAGATTCATTACTACCATTATTTTCAAGTCACACTTCACTCTTTCTTTTGTGGAGCCTCTCCAACTCCCTTGAGAAGAATTAAAAGCTCCTTGGCTTTTTTTTTTTTTTTCTCTAAAGGTTTTTCTTTTTATTTTTAAATTACTTATTTATTGTTATTTTATTTATTATTATTATTATTTTTTTAATTTGCTATCGGCCACATGTGCTCACCAGAGAGAGACACAGAGAGAGAGTGAAAGCGAGACTCAAACTGTGGTTGCCCAGTGCCTCAACCACCATACACCTACTGGCCCTAAGCACCTTGGCTTTTAAATTCTATAGGAGAGCTCTTATACCATTTTCATTAAAAAAATAAATTATTATTATTATTCACATGTTATTTTTGCCTTAAGTCAAGAGCTACTGGAAGACAGGAGCCAGGTCTCAGTATCTTTGCTAGCAATGCCTTGGGGATATAGCACACATTCAATAAATGTTTATTGAATCAGTGAATACAAAGGAAAAAAACAGGCAATTAACATAAGAAAAAAATCAACTATACTATTTTTTTAGAGTATTTTGCCACTTGCCTGAGAGAAAGAGAGACAGAGTGAGAGGGAAAGTGAAAAGTCACCCCTCAAGGGTGCTGGCCATGGTGCAATCCCTTTTCCTCCATTCTCTTCCTGGGATCTTGGGCACACAAGTACATGAGCCCAGCGCGATTTTCAAGCCACCAGGTCTGGGAGTCAAACAGTGGTCAGCCATGTGGGAGTCCAGCAACACAACCAATACGCCATCTGCTGGCCCCAACTACTATATACTATTTCAACAAATCACCAATACCAAATAGATAAAGTGTATTTTGTTGATAATAATCAGTGTTGGTGAGACTATAGAAAAATAAGCACTTCAGAACACAGTTGCTGGAGCCAGCAGCTGGTGGAGCGGTATGTTGCTGGACTCCCACATGGCTGACCACAGTTCGAATCTCAGACCTGGTGGCTTGAAACTCACATCAGGTGTACGTGCATGTTTGCTCAAAGTCCTGGGACAAGAATGGAGAAAGGATTGTAGCATGGTCACTTTCCAGGTGATTTCTCACTTTCCTTCTCGCTGTCTGTCTCTCTCGCATTCTCTCCCCCAAAAGAGCACACACTCTAAGGCAAAAACCTCTAAAAAAAAAAAAAAAAAAAAATCCCCCTACACACACAGTTTCCCACCCTATATCTAATTCCCTAAGTTCCATTTCTGATTTATCCTATTTCTTATTCTTAGACAGCACTATAGATTATTCTCAGGTGCTCATTTTCCTTTAATCTATTTTTCACTGTTGAAATTTCAAAGTTGGAATACAATATTTTAAGTTACTTTGACAGTTACTAGTGACTTTTTTTTAATCACAGACTTTACATTAACAATTTGGAAGTAACGATAGGAGTGGTCTGGAGGTAGGGGTAACATTTCTGTACCACAGATCGGAAAAATGACAACTATTAGTCACTCTGATCTTAAAAGTCTCTTACCTCTTTTTACAAAAGGAGTATCTCCCTGCCAACTCTCCTCATTCGACTCTCTCACCCTTCTCTCCCTCAGCCATGAACTTGATATTCCTTCTTTTTCTTGTCTCCGCACTTCCTCATCATCTTTTTCCAAAGCTATGCCAGAAACATAAATGTCTCCCACCTTGTTAAGCAGAACATTTCGTCATTCCCTTTACCTTGATGTCTAGCCCATCCTGGCCATGCCCTGGGGGCTTGTTTAGATAACCGAAATACTCCATCAAATAGATTAATTTTTTTTTAATTCCATGCAATCTATGTAATGACACTTAAAACACTTACGTCACTGGATCTGTTCTTTCTGGAGGTGGTGCAATATTCATAAACATGGGTGGCTCAATAATTTTCTGAAGAGGTTTTAGCTGAAGAAGAATGTAAGTATATTTTAGCATGGCTTAGTGACAATTATAATTTGCCCTAATAATTGTGATCCCTCATGAGTATGGAATAGGCCATAAAAGTTCCATGAGGTATTGGATACTAAATATTTACCAAGCATTTTACAGCTTTAATCTTATTTAATCCCCTCCATAAAACTATGACGTAGATAACTGTGCCTATTTTACAGATAATACTGAAGACTGGGGATCTGTTCAAGGCTACGCAGCAGGCGTGAGAGTCAGGATGTGAATGCAGGTTTATCTACCTCCAATGTAGTTCCCTTTATATGGAATCATGATAGCTAAGGAGGGGCCTACATCACAGCAAAGTTCACAGACAGACATCAAGTTGTCTTTTCTTATCTGCCCCATTCTTTTCCATACAATAACTTTGTCCCTTGTTGCTAGTAGATTTTACCTACACAAACTGATACTTTCCCAGTTTTATCTGACAAGGACTTATCTTCTTAAGAATGGCTATTTATTTTTTCATTATTATTATTTTTTTAAGAGAGATATTTTGCTATAGGGTATATAAGCTCACCAAAGAGACAGAGACAGAAAGCGAGAAATCACCCCCTGTGGGGGATAGCCATGCCATAATCGCTTCTCCTCCATTCTGTTCTCAGGATTTTGGGCATGCATACACAAGTACCTGGTATGAGTTTTAAGCTGCCGGGTCTGGGACTCGAACCGTGGTTGACTACAGGGGAGTCCGGTGATGTAACCATTACACTATCTGCTGGCCCCAAAGAATGGCTATTGTTACATGTTTTATTGTATTTGAACACAAAGCCTACCTCAAGAACTGTGACTGTCACAAAAAGGACTAACAAGGAAAGGTCCCTAAAAGGCCTAATTCATGATAAAAGGAAAAAGAAAACAGCATGCCCAAGATCCCAGGAGGAGAATGTAGGAGAAGGGATTGCAGCATGGCCATCCCCCCTGGGGAGTGATTTCTCACTTGCCCTCTCACTGTGACTGTCTTTTTCTCTCTCCCACATAAGGAGCACATGCATCAGAAGGCAAAAAATCTCTTAAATTTTTTTAAAAGAAAGAAAGGAAACTCAAAGAAGAGAAGGAAAAAATAGCTTCTTTCTGTGGTTTTTCTTTGTGTAGTACTTACTCTAATATAGTAAAAGTGATTATGAGATACTACAAGCAAATTTTTCGAAATATTTATCAGGGATTTCTCAGTTAACAGTGGTAGACTTATTCAATAAAACTGATGTCTCCAATCTTAATTTCTAAGCAAAAACATCCAAAACTAAAAAATATAGCAAAAACTGGAAATGAGGGCCAGCAGGTGACATGGTGGTTAAGGTACTGGATCTCACATGGCCGACTCTAGAGTTCGAATCTTAGACCTGGCGGCTTAAAAAGCACACTAGAAGTGCCTGTGTGCATGCCTAAAATCCTAAGAGAAGAATGGAGGAGAAGGAATTGTGATGGGGGATGATTTCTCACTTTTCCTCTCTCTGGTAAGCACATATGCCCTATATTACAGGAGCAGCAATGGGACCAGATTTTCAAATGCACCAAAGCTGTTATAAATACCCAGGGACATCAAGAGTTCTTTCCATCCGTTGGTGAGAGTATATATTGGTACAGCTTTTCTAGAAAAATTCCTTGGAAAGGTCATTGTTTTGAACAATAATTTCCTTTCTAGGAATCTAGCTTAAAGACAATAATGAAAGGACACAGGCTAGTGTGCAAAAATGTTCACAGCAACATGAATTTATGACAGTCAATTTAAAGGGGCAAGCCAAAGTTAGGAAGATCTTTCTTGGGTATGTTACTCTCTTGATGAATCTGGTGTTACTCAAATAACAGCAGATGTTGCAATAACCATGGGAGAAAGGAACATATGTGGTACAAGTACAAAATTTTATCTGAATAACATCAATAAGTTGATGTAAAATAATATAAAAAATCCACACAAGTACTTAAAATAATTTTGCTTTTATTACATAAATGCATATATATATTATATGTATTTATATATATATATAATACACACACACACATACACGCAAGTTTTATAATAAAGATACTTTGAAGAAAATATTACTTTAAAATGTGTAAGCAAATAATGGTAAAGCCTTTTTCAAGCTGAAGAAAAGCACGCATAATTCTAGGTAAGGAAGTGGAATAGCATTCTTTTAAAAAGACTTATTTTAAGAATTTTTCAAACTGGAAAACAATAGAAACCAAAAAAAGAATAAGTTGACTGAAGAGCTACAGTAGAATCATAATTTTTCAAAAGAGAGGAACTAACCTGATGTGAAAATCCGTAACCAAAGTTTCCGTAAGAGAACATAAATTCCACCTCCAACCTGCAGATAAGCTGGACATGTGACAAGTTTATTGTATGATATTTTAGTGGAGAAGTGATATCAAGAGATATTTTTATTTCACAAATCTATATGTTAGAAAAGCCAAAGCATGTATCTCTTCATTTTTTAAAATAAAACATATACACAAGGAATTCTCATAGAAGAATTATATTAAGTTCTTGAAATGTTAAAGTCTTTTGCATTAGTTAAGCAATATTATACGATTAGCATATGAAAAATACCAACCTATAATTGTTAATAGGATTACATCAAGCTACTGAATTACATACATGTGTATAAATTCACACACATGTATATATTTCATAAATTATTTACTCACACTCCTCTCACCTTCACTCCAATTTGTGGATAAAATTTTGATTTAGACAAGTGATTTCACCTCTCGGAGCCCTGAGTTTCTTGTGAGCAATGAAGGACAGTGTCAGAGATAAGGATCTCAAACACTCATCATGCTTATTTTTATGTCCCTTCCCCGTCTGGGCCATTAGCAGCAGAAGTCTCTGAGTATAAGATCAATTGATCAAGCTAGTTACTTCTAGGCACTTAAAAATAAATTAGAGTAAGAATTGTAATCCACTCTTGATGAACTCTTCAAAGAGAAAAATAATGGTTCCTCAATTCAGCAAATGAGGCTTCTGAGGCTCTACTGGCAGAGAAGCAGCTAGAGGTGTTTTATTCTGTTACCCAGTGATTTCATTTTTTTTTTTTTTGAGAGAGAGAGGTTTTTGCCATAGGGCGCATGCGCTCACCAGACAGAGAGAGACAGAGAGACAGAAAGCAAGAAATCACCCCCCAGGAGGGATGGCCACGCCACAATCCCTTCTCCTCCATTCTCCTCTCGGGATCTTGGGCACACATGCACATGCGCCCGGCCTGAGTTTTAAGCCACTGGGTCCGGGACTCGAACCACGGTCGACTACATGGGAGTCCAGTGACATAGCCATTACACTAACTGCTGATCCCTACCCAGTGATTTCTAATGTTTTCTTTCACCATTTAGCATTAATATAGTAGTTTTGTTTTGTTTTTTAAAGGCGGGGGTGAAGATTTTGTGAGCAAATGTTGTACTTTCTATTTAATACATTTCTACTAATTCAAACAGTGACCTGAGGATAACAAAAAGAATAAAAAGATATAAGCTATGAACAATATCGGAATAAGATTAAATGAAATGTTAAAAAAAAAAAATTAAATGTGCCCAAAACTTAGGATGTTTCAGAGGAAGTCTTACTGTGTTTTTTTGGACCATTTTAAGGTCTTCAGTGAAGCATCCTTTCTAGAAAAAAGTAAAAATGAAATTCTTAATATAGAATTACTTTTGTATTACTATATTATCTAAACTATATTAGAGTAAAAAAGTCAGGTAAAGATTTTTCAAATGTACATATGAATCTAATAGCTAAAGTACAAACATAATGAATATTCAGAAGAAGAAAAGAAAAATTCCAGGTATGAGCAACAGAAATAAATGTTAATATTTACCTTAAGTTTTAGACAAAAATGTTCGTATTAGATATAGTGCCTTTTTTTTTTTTTTGAAAGTCTTAAAGAACTATCATACCTATATCATTTTGGAGGGTTTTGTAAATATAAATCTATGATCAACTAACTCCTGACAGGATTGAGTACCTCCATCATCTCTAGGGGACAGGCAAATCTTTGGTACCCGTGGTCACCAACTGTAGTCATCTCGGTAGTCCTGTGATTCATCCCACCTAATTACAGATCCCATGGTTCCCTTGGTGAAAGGATGGATAATAAAACCCTTTACTGTTTCAAAATGGAGTCAGGAGGCCAAAGAGGAAACTGGAATCTGAACTTATGCGCACAGCAAGTGACTGCATTGGAGTGTGAGGTGTCGTCCAGTTTACCCTCAGTGTCAGGCACGTGAAATGGAACAGCTGGGAACCAGCTGTAATGGCTAGACTTCCACATAACCGCGGTTCGCGTCCCGGACCCGGTGGCTTAAAACTCATGCCGGGCGCATGTGCGTGCGTGCCCAAGATCCCGAGAGGAGAATGGAGGAGAAGGGATGACCATCCCCCCGGGGGGTGATTTCTCACTTTCTATCTCTCTGTCTCTCTCTGTCTGTCTGGTCCAGCCCTATAGTGAAAAATCTCTCAAAAAAAAAAAAGGAAGAAGAAATGGACAGCTGAAGAAACTCAGGATGTCCATGTGTTATCCAGCCCTTCATGGACACGTGTGTCTCCTTTACCTTCTTCAGCACTCACTTAACTCATAAAGCCCTCGCACAGTTTTTGCTACTCTCATGTCAAAGACTGTTAATAACCTATAAGTCATTTAAATACTTTTGCATTTAAAGGCCTTGTCTTCCCTCTCATTTTGGAATACATATTTGGTTTTACTGAATAGTAGTTTCTTGGTTGCTACTATTCTAAGTCCCTCACTAAAAGTGTCTTATTCCTTACAAAATCAGCCCTTGAAATTCACTGACAATTTTCTTCCCCACATTTTCCACTCCTTCCAATTCCATGCTTAACGAACCACCTTACACCTTTAACTGCTTCACCAAACATTCCTTCCACCTCTCTGCTTTACCTGAGACCTAGAGTTTATGCTGCTCCCTTATAGACACCTCAAAGGAAGATGCTCCTTCTTCAAAAGCCTATGCCCCTCAAGGTCAGGAGGTGAAATAACATCCCCCACCCTGCCCTCTATTGCTTCCAGAATCACAGTATTCCTTGTGAGTGTAAAAAGTTCTCCTCTTTGAGACCAGCAGTTGGCATAATGACTATGTCCTTGGACTCCCATATAGTCGACCATGGTTTGAGTCCCAGACCCAGTGGCTTAAATTCACGCTGGGAGCCTGTGCATGAGTGCCCAAGATCCCGAGAGGAGAACGGAGGAGAAGGATTGCAGTGTGGCCATCCCCTCTCGGGGGTGATTTCTTGATTTCTATCTCTCTGTCTCTGTCTTTCTGGCGAGTACACATGCCTTACAGCAAAAACCTGTCAAAAAAAAAGAAAAGTTCTCTTTTTAAGCCTCATGCTCTCTGGTGATTCCATTTTCTTTCAGACATTCAGGTCACTAATCCTCATTTATTTAAATTGTTGGCATGCAGTTAACATATCCTCTGCATTCCCCAAAGCAAAACAGTCTCCAAATACTATTAATTCCTCACCTGTTAGTTCTTGGTGAGACATTATGAAGGAAATAACTTAGGTGGTGATACAGTGGTAGACAACACCCAGGATTAGCATATCACAAAAAGGGGACTTCAAAAATTTCATGGAAAAATGGACTTAGAAGATAAAAAATTTAAATATAAACTTTATTTTTCAACACAAATTCTATCAAGTTCAAGACACTTTTTATAAGCAACAATGTTAAAGGGCGCGTGCGCTCGCCAGACAGAAGACAGAGAGAGACAGAGAGACAGAAAGCGAGAAATCACCTCCCAGGGGAGATGGCCACGCCACAATCCCTTTTCCTCCATTCTCCTCTTGGGATCTTGGGCACGCACACACACGTGCCCGGCGTGAGTTTTAAGTCACTGGATCCAGGACTCAAACTGCGGTCAACTACATGGGAGTCCAGCGACATAGCCATTATGCTAACTGCTGGTCCCAGGATGCCCACTTTTTCCACCCTTTTCAATATAGTACTGGAAGTCCCCACCAATGCAATCAGAAAAGAGAATAAAATAACAGGCATTCAAATAGGAAAAGAAGAGGTGAAACTATCTCTATTTGCAGATGACATGACTGTATACATAGAAGACCCAATGGTATCCATGGAAAAATTCCTGGAAGTAATACATGAATATAATAATGTTGCAGGATACAAAATCAAAATACAGAAATCTATAGCATTTCTGTATATGAACAACAGGCAGACTGAGATAGAACTGAAAAAAGTAATTCCATTTGCCACAGCCACAAAAAGTATAAGATACCTAGGAATAAATCTAACCGAAGAAGTTCAAGATCTCTACAAGGAAAACTATAAGAAGATAAAAAAAAGAAATTGAAAATGACACAAATATGTGGAAAGGCATCCCATGTTCCTGGATTGGAAGAATTAATATCATCAAAATGGCACTTCTACCCAAATTAATCTATATATTTAACGCAATTCCATCAAAGTGCCAGAGACATTCTTTACAGATTTAGTAAAGACAATAATACAATTTGTCTGGAATCATAAGAGACCTTGCATTGCCAAAGCAATCTAGCACAAGAAGAGTGGAGTAGGTGGCATCTCACTCCCTAACCCAAAAATATACTACAAAGCTGTGGTAATCAAAACAGCATGGTATTAGTACAGAATAGACAGGTAGACCAAAGGAACAGAATAGAGTCCTCAGAAATAAACTCCCAGACATACAGCCAACTGATTTTTGACAAAGGGTACCAGTCAATCCAGCGGAGAAAAAAAAACTCTTCAGCAAATGGCGCTGGAAAAACTGAATATCCACTTGCAGAAAGATGAATCTGAACCCCTACCTCTCATCTTTGACAAAAATCAACTCAAAGTGGGTCAAAGATCTAAACCTAAGACCTCAAACTATAAAACTGCTGCTGGAAAACACTGAGGAAACTCTGGGAGACACTGGGGCAGGCAAAGACTTCTTAAATAAGACCCCCAAAGCACAGTCAATAATCCCAAAAATCGACAAGTGGGATTACATCAGACTAAGAAGTTTCTGCATGGCAAAAGACACAGTAATTAGTGTGAATCGACAGCCCTCTGAATGGGAAAATATTTTTGTAAACTATGCGTCAGATAAGGAACTGATAACCTTAAGACACAAGGAACTCAAGCAGCTGTCCAGAAAAAAGATGGTTAATCCTATTAAAAGATGACAGAATGAGTTGAAAAAAACACTCTCTAAGGAAGACATACGAATAGCCAACAAGGCATATAAAAAAATGCCCCTCAACACCCCACCCCCATCTCTATGTCTCTCTGGTGCACACACCCTATAGCAAAAATAGAAACTGGAAAAAAAATAATTGTAGTCCACATGTCTAAGCCTCCTTAAACCAAAAAATGAATGACATCACATGTTTCTAATGTCCAAATTGTCATGTGTAGAAGAATTTTAGTATTTTCAAAGGTCTTCTCTGCCAATATTTTTGAGAATCCCTGATTGCTTACTCTTATTCATTAGTCAATATATTAATCATCTTCCTCACCTAATGACTCTTGTTAATGTACTGAAAAGTGATCTAATTTTCTCCAAGTTCTTACTATGAAAATGTTCAAACATGCAGATCAGTTGATAGACTATGACAATAAGTACCAATGTACTTTCCATGGAGGTTAACAAGTTCAAATATTTATTTAACAATTGTCAAAACTGTTGGGACCAGCAGTTAGCGTAATGGCTATGTCGCTGGACTCCCACGTAGTCGCCCGCGGTTCGAGTCCCGGACCCGGTGGCTTAAACTCACGCCGGGCGCGTGTGCGTGCGTGCCCAAGATCCCGAGAGGAGAATGGAGGAGAAGGGATTGCGGCGTGGCCATCCCCCCTGGGGGGTGATTTCCTGCTTTCTATCTCTCTGTCTCTCTCTGTCTGTCTGGCGAGCGCACGCGCCCTATAGCAAAAACCTCTTCAAAAAAAGAAAAAAAAAACTGTTTAACATTTGCCATGGATGTTTAATCTTTACATGTGTATGTTTATACATACATGTTAGCTGAACATATATAAAAATTTTATATATAAATTTCAACCATTATTACTCTTTATTCTTAAATGCTAAAACTATTTTTAAAATAATTATTTTTTAACTTTTATTTATTATTAGTATTGTTGTTATTATTATTTTCCAATTTGACCTGAGAGAGACAGAGAGAGAGATAGAGAGAAGGAGAATGAGAAAGGAAACCACCAGGTCCAGGACTTGAACCACTGTTGGCCATGTGGGAGTGCAGTGCTTTCAACCATCATGCTGCCTGCTGGCCTCCTTAAATACTATAAAAATAAGGATATTATTCTACATGATCACAATGTATACATATTTCAAAGCATTATGTTGCACATGATAAATATATACAAGTTTTATTTGTAAATTAAACAAAGAAAAAACACTTTTTTAAATATCATTATCACTAACCTTTTCAAAATTAATTTTTTGAGAGATTTTGCTCTTCAGAGAGACAGAAACAGACAGAGAGAAAAAAAGCAAGAATTCACCACCCCTCAGGAGGGATGGCCACATCATAATCCCTTCTCTTCCATTCTCCTCTTGGCATTTTGGGCATACATGCACATGTGCCTGGCAGAGTTCTAAACCACCAGGTCCAGGACTCAAACCATGGTGAACTATGTGGGAGCCCAGCTATGTAACAATTACGCCATCTGCTGGTCCCTCAAAACTAAATTATTAAAAATGTTATGTTGTTACAAAATAATTTTTTTTGATACATAGAGGAAGACTTTGTTTTCTAAGGCCATGAGTTTAAAGGCAGATAACACACAAAAGGAGTCTATCAGTAATAATAAATCACAACAGTAAACATCAACCTGACACTGCTATATCAAGATGAAAAAATAAATGTTGCTACATACCTGAATTATTTCATAAAGATGTATTTGAACACTCCCTAACAAGGTAGGATACTTTTCTGTATCATCATATCGCATTAATTCCAAGGCAACATTATTCCGCTCATCATCTTGACGTCTAGGAACCTCAATACCAAAAAATTATATACAAAGAAGTATTAGATTTTTAACCTTAATTTCAGATATAAGTTCTGAATACATTAATAAAATCTATTATATGTATACTCAATTATTAATTTTGTATTATAGTTTTATAATTCCATAACCTCAGAGTCACATATACTCTCATATAAACAAAAATCAGAACCCTATCTACATTGATACCAATTAGTCTTTTTTTTTTTTTTTTTTTGGAGAGGTTTTTGCTATAGGGCGCGTGCGCTTGCCAGACAGACAGAGAGAGACAGAGAGATAGAAAGCGAGAAATCACCCCCCAGGGGGGATGGCTACGCCGCAATCCCTTCTCCTCCATTCTCCTCCTGGGATCTTGGGCACGCACGCACATGCGCCCGGCGTGAGTTTAAGCCACCAGGTCTGGGACTCGAACTGCGGTCGACTACGTGGGAGTCCGGTGACATAGCCATTACGCTAGCTGCTGGTCCCCCCAATTAGTCTTTTTGAAACATCCCATTACCTACATTCTTTTTTAAAAACTCTACAAAAAAATTCAACCCTCAAAACTCTAGTGAAAGTATACTATACTATCAAAGGTAACCCAATATCCAATATGAAATCCAAATAAACATGGTAATCCAAATACATGTTATCTAAATATCCAATATTAAAGAATATCTAATGTCCTTTTCAGTTTCTGTTCTTTAACTTTTGATAAATTATGTACAATTGCCTGAATATATAACTTTCTCCCAATCTGCACTCTATAGCACGATATCATTATTGTGTGAATGTTAAAATTTATACTATTTTGCTGACTTAAAAAAAAAAAAATTTCATGCCTTCGTACTCCCAAGATTCTAGATGACTTTTTTATGATCTCTCTCCCCACGACTCAGATCATGAAGTCTGTATATGTTTTTTAAAGTTTATTTACTTTTTCATAACAGAGAGAGCGAGACCCCAGTAGGGTCTTCATGCTGCAATACACTCCCAGCCTCAGCCGCAGACATGTGTACACATCGAGAAGGTTCAGTCCTCAGGAAGGTCTCTTTCCTGTGTGGGTCCATTCATTACCCCTGCACCACCACCTGGCCTCAACTTTTTAAAGAATGTTTGTGACCATTTTCCCGAGACATGAGAAAAGGGAATAGAAGCCCTGTATTCCAGCATAGTGATTAAGAGGCCAGACTTGGTTTTATAGCAGGCTGGCATCTAGAGTACTACAATCAGTCTGTCTACTAGAAAACTACAATGCTGGGGCTGGCCGGTAGCATGGAAGTTAAGAGTGTTGGAATCCCAGGACCAGTAGTTAGCGTAATGGCTATGTCGCTGGACTCCCACGTAGTCGACCACGGTTCGAGTCCCGGACCCAGTGGCTTAAAACTCAAGCCAAGCACATGTGCATGCGTGCCCAAGATCCCAAGAGGAGAATGGAGGAGAAGGGATTGCAGTGTGGCCATCCCCCCTGGGGGGTGATTTCTCACTTTCTGTCTCTCTGTCTCTCTCTGTCTGTCTGGCGAGCGCACACACCCTATAGCAAAAACCTCTAAAAAAAAAAAAAAAAAAAAAAGAGTGTTGGAATCCCACATGGCCAACTGTGGTTCAAGTCCCGGACGTGGCGACTTGCTTTCTCACTTTCTGTCTCTCTCTCTGTCCCTATCTAGTCAAATTAAAATAAATGAATAAATAAAGTTAAATAAAATAATTTCTTAAAAAAAAGAAAACTATGAATGCTAAATAAAATATTTAAAAACCTTGGGAACCAGCAGTTAGCGTAATGGCTATGTCGCTGGACTCCCACGTAGTCGACCGCGGTTCGCGTCCCGGACCCGGTGGCTTAAAACTCACGCCGGGTGCGTGTGCATGCATGCCCAAGATCCCAAGAGGAGAATGGAGGAGAAGGGACTGCGGCGTGACCATCCCCCCTGGGGGTTGATTTCTCGCTGTCTCTATGTCTCTGTCTGTCTGGCGAGCGCACGCGCCCTATAGCGAAAAACCTCACAAAAAAAAAATTATTTAAAAGCCTTAAAAACATAAAAAGGTTGACAAAATGGTAAGAAATAACCATATAAAATTCCAAATATTGGCAGACACTTAAGTTGTATTTTTCCCTGAGGGGACTTTCAATCAGATGACCTGAAACTGCAGCTTTTAAGGCCATGAAAGGCACAGGTGAGAAAAAAACAAGACACAGGATATATAACAGAAGATTCTTGCCCAACCTTCCTCCCACAAAGCTGAGAATGCACGGGCTGTGGCTTTAGGTACTGGAGAAGTCTTTTCTCCTGTCCCCTCTATACAAGGCTGTAGGCAAACTGGATAGCTGAGTAGGAGGGCGCAGGGAGAGACAGGGGAGAAGAAGGCCCAGATTAGTTATCGATAAACTTGTTCGGTGGGATTGGAACCTAAGTTTACACCCACAGAGTGGTATAAAAACACTCATGCTTGACACTCAGCACATGTAGGAGTGGTTTTCTAGTCATTGGTCTGGAACTCAAACCAGGCAGTCAGCCATGTGGGATCCAGTCACCCTACCCACCACAACACAGGCCGGCCCTAACAGGTTATTTTTCTTCAACAGCTTTGGAAGCCAGCATAGTGGGGATGATAACTCACAAAATAACTGCAAAGCTCGAATGCTATACGCAACAAAAACACCATTCAAGAATGAGAATGAAATTCAGATATTTTGGGGGCCAGCGGGAGGCATGGTTCAGGCAGATGAATCCCACATGGCTGAATGCACTCCTCAAGTCCAGGATCATGCAGCTTGAAAAACGCACCAGTGCATGCCCAATATTCTGAGAGGAAAATGGAGGAGAAGGGATGGTGGCATGGCCTTCCCCTCCTGAGGGGATGATTTCTCACTCTCTCACCCCCATCTGTTTCTGTCTGTCTCTTTGTCTCTGGTAAGTGTATATGCCCCGTAGCAAACAAACAAACAAACAAATCTGTCACTAAATGACTCCTTTAGGAAAAAATTTTAAAATAAATACTTCAGACAGAAAGTAAGTGGCCCCAGAGGATGTGGCAAACACTGGTCTAAGTGGCAAATATGTAGGTAAACTAAACAAACAGACTAAATAGCAATAGTGTAATTCCTGTAATAACCATTTTAAGAAAGAGAATGTAAAATCTCCAAAACAAAAAGGGAGAAAAACAAGACAAAATTTTTAAATACTCAATCCCAAGGAAAGCAAGAAAGAAGGGGAAAAAAAATGCACAACTCAGTAGGGACAAAGAAAAAGCACAAAGTAAGGTAATCTTTAAACTCAGATGTATTACAATTACATTAATACAACAGGCTAAATGATATAGTTAAAATACAAAAATTTATTAGACTGGATTTTAAAATATCCACCGAGGGCCAGCAGGTGGCACAGCGGTTAAGGCACTGGACTCCCACATGGCCTACTGCAGTTCAAGTCCTGGACCCAGTGGCTTGAAAATCATGCCAGGCATATGTGCAGTGTGCCCAAAATCCTGAGAAGAGAATGAAGGAGAAAGGGATTGTGGCATGGCCATCACCCCCCTTGTCCCCAGGGGGACAATTTCTTTATTTTTACTCTGTCTCTCTTAGGCAACTGCACATGCCTTATGGCAAAAAATCTAAAACAAAACAATAAAACAAATTATATTCTTTTTACAGAAGAGAAATCTAAAACATAATGTAATTTATATTTTCTAATATAATATAATATTATATTTAATCTAGGTTTTTGAATTTTTGGCATAGAGTTACATATAGTATTTTCTAATGGTTTTAAAAAAATTGCCTCAAAGGGCCAGCAGATGACATTGAGGTTAAGGTGGCTAGATCCCACATGGCCAACTGTGTGTTCTAGTCCTGAACCAAGCAGCTTGAAAAACACAGTGTGTGTGTGTGTGTGTATGCCCCAAATGCTGATAGAAGAATGGAGAAGAAGGGATTGCAGCATGGCCATGGCCATCCTCTGTAAAGGGTGTTTTTCTCACTTCCCCTCTCTTGCTTTCTCCTTCTCCCTCTGTCTCTGGCAAGTGCACGTACACTATAGGAAAAAAAAACAAAGACAAACTGTTTTTAATTGCCTCGATATTTATTCTGATATTCCAAAGTTTGCATAAGTTTTAATAAAACCAGAATTGTTTTTATTGTGTTAGTTTTATGAATAGTTATATTTTATTTTTATTTTTTCAATACCTCTACTATTATAAATAATTTTCTTCCTTTCTTAATTTGGTAGAGGGTACGTGCACTTGCCTGAGAGAGACGCGGTAGAGGTGGGTAGTGAGAAAGTACCCACCATGGATGATGCTCATGCTGCAATCCCTTCTCCATTTCTCCTTTAGAGATTTTGGGCATACACACACACACGTGGCTGGTGTGTTTTTCATGCCACTGGTTCCAGTACTCAAGCTCCACAGTTGGCTATATGCGATCCAACCAACTTAACTACTATACCATCAGCTGCTCCCATTTACTTCTTTCCTATTTATTAATTTCTTACTCCTGCTTCCCTAATGTTTTACTGTCATTTTCTAAGATTTTAAATTTAATGTCAATTTCCATTTTTTTCCTCTCTTCCTTCCCTCCTTCCCTCTCTCTAGAGGATGAGTCTATTTCAGTTTCTACACTTGGTTTCAGTATTTAACCTCTTAGAACCTTGTCCTTACTCCTAAGACTTGGTCCTTCTACAGTCTCAACTGAAGACTGGGAATATTCATTAAGGTCTCTCCACATTAATCGAATCAGACCCCAATGATGATGAATTTGTGAATTCTGAAATCTCTATTCAGCGCTCAGACCTCCAGCATCTGTTCTCTGTCATTTTTCCCAGAGGCTTGTCCTGCAACTTAAGATTCAGGCAAGAACCTGAGAGAAATATCTGCATAGAGGGACCAGCAGGTGGTGCAATGGTTATGTAGCTGGATTCCCACATAGTCGACTATGGTTCAAGTCCTGGACCCAGCGGCTTGAAACACACCAGGCGCATGTGCATGCATGCCCAAAATCCCGAGAGGAGAATGAAGGAAAAGGGATTGCGGCATGGCCATTCCCCTCAGGGGTGATTTTTTGCTATCTATGTCTCTTCAGCATGTGCATGTCCCCTACAGCCAAACTGTCTCTAAAAAAGAAAGAAAGAAAAGAAATACTTGCAAAGATTTCTGGGACTCCTTATCTGTTGTTGCATCCTCACTAGTAACCTTGTCTACAAAGTTTGATCACCTTAGGAACCTTAAGTTGTCATTGCTGTGTGCTCTGCTCAGCCTGTTTCCTCCACACAGCAATATTTCCACCATCTGCTCAGGTTTCATTTCCCTGTGCCAGAAACATCGCAAAGCTATAAATGTGAAGCTCAACTCTCGTGCTTCCCTTAAGGTGTGGAGCCTTACTGTCCAGTGCCAGAAAATATTGCCTTCATATATCTCATTCCATTTCAGAGTTGTTTAGAACAGAAGAATAAATCTGATACCAACTATTCTAGCATGACTAGAACCCGAAATCCACTACTATACATTCTCCAATCTGAGGATTCAATATCACTTGCTCAACAGCTTTCTGGAACAACTACACTAAGTATATTTATTATTAATTTTAGTCGTGATTTTCATAAATTTTTTTAAATTTTAACCTAGATCTATGTTGTAAGTTCTAGTAAATTAAAATCCAGAAGTTTGTACAATATAATGTTATTTTATCATAATCATATGGTACATAGCTAAAAAGTCCAAAGGGGCCCAGCCATGGTGCCTCAAGTCAGAGAGCGCCAGTGTGTGAGCCTGGGGCTACATGGAGGCCCAAGCTTGGTTCCTGGACAAACCTAACCAGGCTAGCAGACACAATGGCATGCACCAGTAGTCCTAGCTGAGAAGCTGGAGCAGCCTAAGGCTAGGGGAAGGTCTGTTATAGTATTGGGTTTCTTTATTTGGTTTCCTAGGCTTTTACCTGCTCTCTTTGTTTTCCCCACCAGAGAGAGATGCTGCAAAAGCAGGTAAAAGCCTAGGAAACCAAACGAAGAAACCCAATACTATAACAGACCTTCCCCTGTGAAATATTCATTAGCAAACCCCCAGGATAAAAGTAACACCTGGGAACCAGCAGTTAGCATAATGGCTATGTCGCTGGACTCCCACGTAGTCGACTGCAGTTCGCGTCCTGGACCCGGTGGCTTAAAACTCACGCCGGGCGCGTGTGCGTGCGTGCCCAAGATCCCGAGAGGAGAATGGAGGAGAAGGGATTGCGGCGTGACCATCCCCCCTGGGGGTTGATTTCTCGCTTTCTGTCTCTCTGTCTCGCTCTGTCTGGCGAGCGCACGTGCCCTATAGTGAAATCCTTTCCAAAAAAAAAAGAAAAAGGTATTTGTTTCTTTCTTACCCATTAAAAAAATATAAAACCTGTGCAGAATATTTAAAACTATAAAGAGACATTCTTTATCAAAATGAGAACTTTAACATTACCTGTACAGAAAAATACTTCACTTCATCAAACTTAATCATAGTGTTCCTTCCACTGTCTCTGATCTGCAAGGTAGACGTTTTCGTACACTTCACAATGTTGTTTACAGTGATGCGAATGAATATACGAGTGTAATGCTGCAAGTTCACTGAAAATAACATAATATTTAGGAAACAGGTTTTGTTGTAATTGAACAGTAAAACATAAAATTAATCCATTAAAGAATTCAAGCCAAAACCCAAGAATCAATCAAGTAAACATAGATGTTCACTGTAGTAGATTAAACAATAGGAGAGTCTTGTAAAACAGTATTTTTACCTATGGCAAATAAGAACAACATAAGTTAGAAAAGAAAGTTGATTCTTCCTTAGATCCCTTGACATATTTTTGTCTTCAAATTTCCATTGTAATTCCTGTACAATTTTTTCTATATATTAATTTTTTAAGTGACTAAATATTTAAATATACATATAGCTGAAATTTTTTTCAATGCGTTATTGTATGAAAATTTTTAAAAAGTCACTTGAGAATCATTTTTAATTTTAAGTCAACAGAATTTAGAAGTGTTCTACTCTCTAGTTCACTATATGCTCTTTTTGCATTATATTATTCTGTATTGTTATATCTCTCAGAACACTCCATGCATTCAAATACCTTTTTCATGATTTAACTAATTATCTTAAGAAATCGCTTCATGGGACCAGCAGCTAGCGTAATGGCTATGTCGCTGGACTCCCACGTAGTCGACCACGGTTTGAGTCCTGGACCCGGTGGCTTAAACTCACGCTGGGCCCGTGTGCATGCGTGCCCAAGATCCCGAGAGGAGAATGGAGGAGAAGGGATTACGGTGTGGCCATCCCCCCCTGGGGGGTTATTTCTCGCTTTCTGTCTCTCTGTCTCGCTCTGTCTGGCGAGCGCACGCGCCCTATAGCAAAAACCTCTCCAAAAAAAAGAAATCGTTTCAAACAAAATTGTTTTCAAAAACTTCTTTATATAAAAAAGAGACACCAAGTCTTCATAACAAGACTGTTTTTCTTCTTTCCTTCATTTTTTAAAAACATTTTGCTAGAGGGCACATATACTGATTGCCCCTCCCCCCACCGCATGGTGAATGGTCATGCCACAATCTTTTCTCCTCCATGTCTCCCCCTTTAGAAATTTTATGCATGCATGCACATGTGTACTCTGGCAAATTTTTAAAGAAGGAAAAACAGAGTGGAGCTAAGTTCTCCTGCCCTTGAATCTGGGCTGGCCCTATGACTAACCAACAAAACACAATGGACATGACGAGGGTTGGAACTAGGATGAACAAGATAGGGACTTGGCTAGGGTGCAAGACTCAAGAGACTACCAAAAACTTCAGTAATAAAGATAAATACACAGAAAGTCTTCAAACAGTTGATGGAAAATGCATAGGATAAAAGAATATGCATAAAACCAAATAAACTTATACTTTAATTCTATTTTTCCACAAACACTTTGTAGTCTTCTTGCATTATATAATTTTCCCCCTAGAGGGCATGTGAGCTTGCCAGACAGAGACAGAGAGAGACAGAGGACAGGGAGAGAAAAAAGCACCTGTCATGGGAAATAATCATGCTACAACCTCTTCCCCACCTCTCCTTCCCCTTCGGTATTTTGAGCACCCACTCCCATGCTCCTGGCATTTCTTAAGCCACTGGGTCTCAGGCTACAAAGTCATGTGGGATCCCAGGTCACGGAGCCAGCCTAATGTAAAATATTTTTTAAACAGTAAAAATTAATGCAGAATAAAAAGAATATGATGGAACTACATGGAAAAAGAAAAAGGTTCAACCATTTTAGCATCCCAGCTACGTCCAGCCTTCAAGGCACTTCCACTTAAGCACTAGATTCGTAAACAAGCTATTTCAGCGATTCCAACCCTTTTGTCCTGCCAGCCAACTGCAGCTGGAGTTGTGATACCATGAAGTATAAGTACCATCTAGTGAATGTACATAAAGTAGTTGATAACAAAATGACTTTCTTTTTTTTTTTTCAAGAGATTTTTGCCACAGGGTATGTGCTCTCGCTGAAGATATGGAGAGTCAGAAAGTGAGATATCATTTCCCCAGGGCGATAGCCATACTGCAATCTCTTCTTCTCCATTCTCCTCTAGGAATTTTGGGCACACACTCACATATGTGCAATGTGAGTTTCAAGCAACTGGGTCCAGAACTTGAACCAAGGTTGGCCGTGTGGGAGTCCAGTGCCTTAACCACTATGTTACCTGCTAGCCCCCAAATGGTTAATTTTTTAATTGTTTATTTTATTTTATTTATTGCTATTATTTTTTAACTTGCTACAGTCATCAGAGAGACACAGAGAGAAAGGGGGAAAGTGAGAAAGCAAGCCTTTAGGTCTGGGACTTGAACTGCTGTCGGCCATGTGGAAGTCCAGTTTCCCAACCACCACACTACCTGCTGGCCCAAATGAATAACTAAAACAGTAAGATATCATCATACTATATTCTTAAATCAAAAGAAAGGATACCCTTAGTCGTAAAATGTCTGCAGCTCTTTATATGAACAGCCAAGCAGCCAGCCTACAATAAAAAAATAAATAAATAAAAATTAAAAAATATAATTAAGGCATTAAATTTTCTCTTACTTTACACTGAAGTATATATTTTTAAATATAGCATGAACGCACACACTCCAGATGTGAGTTTTAAGCTGCCTGGTCTGGGACTTGAACTATGGTTGACAATGTGGGAGTCGAGAGACATAACCATTATGCCATCTGCTGGTTCCAAACATTTGAATTCTAATACACTATATTAGTTAACTATATTTAGCCAAATTTAGTCTTAAAAAAAAAGTAAAAGATTGCAGAAATATTATATTAAACATTGAGGAATGGTAGGAAGTAGAGACGACAAAAGAAATTTTTATTTCATACCCAGTAGCTGTTCTAACAGTGTTCAGAAAATAAAGAAAATTGCAGAAGAATGCCCTTATAGCTGACAGTTGTAAATGTAGGCAGAAACTCATGTCTTATACCCTGGGGCACCCAGAATATAACAGATTTTCTGGTTCTCAGCATAGATATAAATCGTGTGTGTGTGTGTGTTAAGTGAGTTTGCTTTTGTTTCGTTTTTTTTTTAATAGCAAAGGAGGGTGAGATTAATTTGCTAACTGTAGTTCAATCTGGTCATGAATATCACCTGAAGAGCTCAGTAACAATACTAACTCCCAGGCCTCTTTCTATCAGAGATTCTGAGTTAGTAGATCTTAGGTGGGGCACCTAAGATCAATGTGTTATAAAAGTATCCCAGGCAATTCTGATGTAAGTAGAGTCAGAATATAGAAAACATTATTTCTGTGAACCAAATGTTTTCTATGATTATTTCAATGTTTCTTCTGACCCATAAAAATGAAAAAATTAATGGACATATGTTACCAGAAAGAAACATTTTCTGCACATAATTTTTGATTGACAAATAATAAACACCAATTACTCTTCATATTAAATAGTCATTTGTTACGGTTTATTAAGGGTTAGTTGTACATACCACATTACCAAATGCCACCAAACTTGGTATTTCAGGTGCTACTTCTACCTCTTCACTATCAGACCCTTTAAGAGTTTTTCTCAGCATCTACAATGTAAATAAATTAATATTTAGAAGGAAAAGAAAAACATAGCTAGGTAAAAGATTAATTAAATTCCATAAATATTTTGAGTACCTTGTAAGTCTCACAAACTCTAGGCGGTGAGATATTAATATGACTCAGAAATTCATCTCTATCTTCAATAAGTTTATCAGTAAGTTAGCAGAGAAATAAAAATGTACGCAACTAAATATACTATCATTAAAGGAATTATAAAAGTGGAGAAAAGTGCATAGTATTATAGTATGAACAATAATTCTTCAGTTTGTTAAGAGACTTAAACTTAAAAAATTTGTAAGGAGAGAATTCTAACTGGCCCAATATGGAAATCATCTTGATTCTGAATCTCTACTCATCACTATATATACATGTGTGTGTGTGTATTTTTAGGAATACAAATGAAACCATACAAGACATATACCTTGAGCATTACTAGGAGAGAGAATGTCACACTCTTTAGATAGAAAGATAGTAGAGAAATAAAATAGATAGTAGAGAAATAAAATACCAAGCTCTCACATCTATCCCCATTACAATCTACAGGAACAGAAAACAAGGGAAAAGAAATCTCGAGCTGCTGTAGAAAAGAGCAGGGAGGAATGGGAACACAAAGGAAGCATAGACAAAGTCATCCTGAGAAAGGGGGAAGTTCAACACTAAGTGCATATACTCTGACCGCAGGTCTGGGACTTGGAGTTCACAGAAACATCTACAAAGAAGAAACCTAAAGGAGAAATACCAGAGTATCTTCCTCTGAGGAGCACTGCTTCTGGTATGAAAGAGAGACAAAAAGAGGTATCACTTGGGACCAGCAGGTGGCATTGTGGTTA